>ONZH01029004.1:667500-950777 GCA_900303285.1 Rhinella marina
ACGCGGTTTTAATCGCCATCTGCTCTCTCTCTGCAGTCAGGTTGAATTCAAGGGGGCAGCGGCCTCCTTGCTTCAAGTCATGTAAAGCACGCCCCTTTTGCCAATGATTGACGTCCTCTGTGTGGCCTGGGATCCCGGCTCCTGTGCTCCGCCGGCTTTCGTCTGCCCACTGCGCATGCTGCAGTAAGCGAGCGCGTGATCACCCGTCGGTCCATCCTCTGGTACGCACGCCTGAACGCTTGCATTTCCTGAGCGTGAGCGTGGCTGCAGAGGCAGAGCGCAGGAGCCGGGGCCGGGATCGCCACACAGAGGATGTCAATCAGTGGTAAAAGGGGCGTGCTTTACATGACTTGAAGCAAGGAGGCCGCTGCCCCCTTGACTTCAACCTGACTGCAGAGAGAGCGTAGATGGCGATTAAAACCACGTTTTCATGAAGTTTGGGGGATCAAATTACTGCATAAAAGGCATCACTAGGAACACACTGGGGCCTAATTTAAGGTAATGCAGGCAGTTCTATGCGTGTGTTGGAGGTGACAGGTTCCCTTTAAAGGCTCTGTACACCTTTGGAGGCAATGTTTTTTTTGGCTAAAAATCTTTTTTTCAATTGGCATTTATTAAGCATATTGAGTCATTCTGTCACAAAGGGTTAACTGTTTTTAACGGACATTTATTTCACTGAGAAACGGATGTTAAAAATTGACCCATTCAATTGTATGGGTGCAGTCTGTCAGTGAAAAAAAAACAAGATAAAACATGTTCTATTTTTGACGTCCATTCTTCACTGTCGTGTGCATGTAGCCTAACACATCTGTTGGTCGACATTTTTATACGGTAAAGGGGTGGATTTCTGGTAAAGAACGCCACAAGTCACCTACCGTCAGTTTAATAGCCTTTTCAGGTGCGACTCCTACAAGCTGTGGTAGGAGACCTGAACAAGAAGCAGAAGAGAAAACATTTTAGCATTGTACATACATAACTGTATACCTTTTACTTTTTGATTTCCACAAATTTCCAACCGCGATCCCCAAATCCATTATATTTCAGGTTTACAGCCCAGACCTGTACAGTCATAGATTTGGGCTCTTTAGAAAATAAAGGCCGACTTTTACAACACCTATTAGAATCCTTCCCTTTCTTAGAGAAAATGATGAGAAACATGGGCTATTTGGGGCAAAATACTAGAAGTCAATTAGGGAATTTCTGTAGATACAATTCTCTAATATGGAAGAGCCGGTTCACTTGTTTTAAGGGAAGAAACGCATTGATGTTGCTTTGGGCTGTACATACCCATAAAGCATCCAATACGTCACTCCTAATAATCATTCTGTTTGTGCTGCCAGTGAGAGGCAATTAATCCGCTCACATAATGCTTCCATGCTGTCGTCCCATAAAATGTAAATATTCACATTCATAGAATATTACAGGCATTGCTCCCCAATAGAAAGGAAACACAATATAAATATAAAAGATGTATTCAAACTGCAAGAAATGTGTTTTTGAATTATGCACAGAGCAAAAGGCAACAACGCTCCATGGATTAATTAACGTGAATAATATTCAATCACAGCTCGATAATATTCAGTCATTTTAGGTTTCAGAAAGGCAAGAAACTGGGAAAATTGTATGTTTTTTTCACATCGTTGAACAATGCACAAGTCATTAATAGTATCGACAAACTTATTTTCCTACAACAGGCTATATTCTACCTAATGAAAATTTAAAGAGACACTCATGGACTGCGGTATCTGAACTGCGACAGTATAATTCAAAACTTAGGGGCTTTCCTAGAGTTTTTAACTGATGACCTATCCTCGTGATAGGTCATCAGTATCTGATCAGTGGGGGTCCGATATCTGGAAATCCTGACAATCAGCTGATTGAGAAGGCACCGGTGCTTCTGTAAGTGCCACAACCTACTCGCAGCACAGTGCCGTATATTGTACAGCGGTTGTGCATGGCCAGATTCACTTGAATAGGGCTGAGCATCGTCTAGGACATGTGACTGATGAACGTGACGTCACTCAGCCTAGGGAACGCTGCAAAAAGGCCATGGCGCTTACAGAAACCATGTGCCGTCTCTAACAACTGATCGGTGGGGGTCCAGGGTGTCGGACCTCCACCGATCAGATACTGATTACCAATCCAGAGGATAACAATAATAATCCAGCTCAAAATCCTCACTGTACAAATCCCTTTCAAATTCTGAGTAGGTGCTGCTCAAGAAAAGTCTTGAAGACGGGAGTGAGAGGTAGGAATTATGGAGGATATTAATCTTAGGTCGCTAACAGAACGGAGAGCACGAGTAGGGTGGTAGACGGAGATGAGTGAGGAGACATATGGAGGTGCAGCATCTATCCCTACTGACTCCTTCATACATGTTCGGTTCGGCCAAGCATTTATGTGTTTTTAATGGGAAGAGTGGAGAAAGACATTGCTAGGAGGAGAACAAAAGGATTGGGTGAAAAAAAATTCAGTTTGCCGAATTGGGAGTTACCCATAACCATTAGATCATCTGAGTTCAGTGGTCTGTCACTTCTGAACTGGGACTCAGTACGTGTAATGTACTGACAGGCCAACCCCAGTTCCTGTGCAGAGAGGCAGAGGAGTCTGATGAGGCTTGCTAACCCCCCAACCTCTCTTGCCTCCAGATAATGACTGATTGGTTTCTTTCCATGCTGTGCAGAGGAGAGAACCCTGCCAATCATAGTCCGAAGGCGAACCTTATGGGACCCCTCTCCCTCGCGGCGCTGGCGCACGCTGCAGGGTTCAGCATGTCAGTGCTATAAAAGTGAGCTTAGAAGTGACATACTGTTGAACTCAGCAGGTCTGTCACTACATTCTGCTGCACTCAGTGTATACAGGTGACAGGTTCCCTTTAAAATTTGACACCAGAACCCTTCAACTGTGTGAAATACTTAAAAAATGACAAGCAGCGTAGCAAATTCCTAGGTGGCTTGTGACAGCACTCCTGCATCTGTCATACTTGGAGTAGGCTTTAGTTGTGAGCTAGTTGTAGACAGCACTTCCAAGGCAAGTGAAACTTTGGGGGCATATACAGCTGTTTTATTCTGGCCAAAAAGTACATTTTCAGTTTTTAAAATTAAGAGATTGGAAAACCACAACCAAGTCCTGCCAAACGTGTAAAATGCAATTCCTTCAAATCCAGTCATCAATGGAACCTGGTACAGAGTTATTAGACAATCATGAAAAATAAAAAACTTACTTAACAAAAGAAGAGAACCTACTAATAGACTGAGACAAATGCAAAAGAAACATCTGCAACTAAGCCTACTTTCACACTAGCGTTTTTGCTGGAATTCGTCATGGATCAGCAAAAACACTTCCGTTATGATAATACAACCGTCTGCATCCGCTCTGAACGGATCTGGTTGTATTATCTTTTAAATAGCCAAGACGGATCCGTCATGAAAACCATTGAAAGTCAATGGAGGACAGATCCGTTTTCTATTGTGTCTCAGAAAACTGACAAAAACGGACAAAACTGAGCCAAACGGATCTCTCATGACTCACAATGTAAGTCAATGGGGACAGATCCGTTTGGCTCAGTTTTGTCATGCGGACACCAAAATGCAGCAAGCAACATTTAAGTGTCCGCCTCCAAAACGGAATGCTGACTGAACTGAAGCAAACTGATGCATTCTGAACAGATCCTTTGCCATTTAGAATGCATTAGGACAAAACTGATCAGTCTTAGAAGCGTTTTTGCAGAGCCATGATGGATCCTGTAAAAACGCTGGTGTGAAAGTAGCCTAACACTTATTTGTTTTCTATTCTGATAAGAAATTTATAAATCCAAAATTTCCCAATTCTCTTTAATCTGTATTTTGCTTATTTTAAGGCAATTTTGGGGAGATTCAAAACGTAAATTTATGTCAAATTGTGCAACAAGATATACTTCTAAATTACACAATGATCTATATTCATATGTTGATTAAAATGCACATAAATTATAAATATTTCAAGAACACATGTTGGCTCAAAACTTTTTTTTTTCTTAAAGCAAACTTGAAAAATAGTCAGGATGAACTACTCTGGGACCCGACCGATTTCATAGCATGTGTGTTCTAACCTCAGTCTCAACCCCACTGCAGATGTGTGTTAAATAGAAACGTTCCTGACGTCGTACCACATGGAGAGCAGCTATTCTCTGCCCAGAGAGCTCCCCTGATTGCTGGTTGTCTTTAAAAGATGCAATTTAAAGTGACAATTATGTAGAATAGCATTGTGTGTACAGCACAGCCATGATGGCTGATAAATAAGACTAGTAACACAAGGACATCTAACACATATACTTTATCATATAGGTGATCCAGAGCCAAAGCTAGATTTGCTTCACCAAAGACAAATATTCAGTTTGGTGCCTCAGTCCTGTATCTAAGTAGTCAAAACCTCACTCTCCAACCCCACCAGACATCGAGGACCTAGGCTGGCCATACAAATGATATTCCTTCTGACCCCCATAGATATGGAGTGTCCATGTGTTCTTAATATAGAGAAGGGAATAAGTCTTTGCCAGACCCCTCTGGTGGCCGCTTATCCCCTTTGGAAACAAAAACATTGGCATGTCGGAGAAAGAGTTGAATGGCAAATATACAATGGATGGTCTACCGGTCTTGCTGAAATCGGTGTGCCAACAATTAGGACACATGGCCCACCGTTCTTGCTCCAAGCTATGACCATGAATAATCAGTTAGGGCAGGAATAAGGAGTTGGCAGGCAAGATGTTTGCCAAAAGCACCAACAGAACTACCAAGGATGTGACAGTACATCAGGAAAATTTTTTCTTGAATGCAGCATTCAACTCACCTCTGACCAGCTCTTGACAATTGTGAACATGTATCATGCTGTCCCTTTTATTGGAGGTTAGATTGTTTAACTTTTAATGTAGACCGCTAAATATATCTGAAAAACATTGTCAAAAACCTATCCTGGACAATCCCTTCTCCCAGTGAATTTATATAAAAAGCTGAGCAATTCTTAAATCTGAAGCCACTGTATCCGTTTTCTACAACGCAAGGGAACCAGGCACATGATGGCGCCATTGACTGTCCATCAGTAGTGGTAAGGTTTAGGTGTGTAACATCCAACATGAATATGGTGAGATTCTCTGACCTAGACATATCTGATTTTGGAATACACCACCAAAAGTCTGCCCTCCCTGAAACTACCAGATCCTACATCTCTCCAACTAGAGGACATGTATTTACTTGACCAATGCACAAATTTTGAGCCAACACTCAGAACTTGGAATGAAAACTGCCCGTTTTAAATTCTCCTATAAGGCCTTTCAGTGGAGCAATTCGGTACAAATGGGCTATCCCCAACTCATTCCCTGTATTGTTTAGACCAGTGTTTCTCTAGCCAAGACAGACAAGAGCCTCCTAATTGTTGGTGAGGACCAGCTATGGGGGGGGGGGCATTTATACAGAAGTGATCATAACTTATACAGTTCTTTCTCTAGCTGCATCAATCTCTGATGTAGCAACATTTCAAAGGGCTTTCTAGCGTCAGTATATTGATGGCCTATCTTCATACTAAGTACATGTAGACAGATCAAGATAAACAATTAAGGGGCTGAAGCGCTCACATAAAAACTGCATGGAGTCTGAGAGTCCCTTCCTATATCTTCCAAGCCAGGTAGAATTACTCAAAATGTCTTGTCACTGCCTTGGGAATATTGCCTTGATTACATGAGATTGTATTACATTTCATAAGCTATCTGCCTCTTAGGGGAACTAATGAATTTTCTCTTGTAGACTATATTTACATTTCTGCAACAATCCAGTTTATCTGAAGGGGACGTGCAGCGCTCGATGCCTGAAGACCCTCATAGAAATTTCTGCAAGAATTTGTCACATTTGTGCCAAATTATGAAAGTGTTTGCTTATCCTATTCCCACCAATGCCAAAAATGGGATCCAGGTGGAGAGGCACGTCTAGTCCGAAATAGAATGAATGGAGAGGTAGGGAGCATGGTCAACCTGCCGCTCCATCAGGACTGAGGAACAGGATCCCCGTCTTGGGATCAGTGAGGATCCCAGTGTTTGGACCCCCACTGACCAGTCAGTTATCGCCTAGCCCCACCTTGCTGAGGTAGCGGCACACACTCACTTCCATCCTTCAATTGCCTTTTGAGTTGTTATAGGGAGAGAATTTCAGCAGAAAGGACCCCCCCCCCCCAAAGCTTTAAAGAAGAACTCCCGACAAAAATTTTATTCCATGTCCTGCTAGAAATGTACATGATGTACATGATAAAATGTAATTTTTGACTTCTATCATCCTGAAGTTTCTTATCTGTGTCATGTGACCAGCAATTAGACCCACCAACTCACACATAGACTTATGTGGACAGGAAGTCTAATTCTCTATGTATTCCTATGAGACTGAAAGTGAGGCTCCCATAGGAATGAATAGAGCAGTTACTGGCTTTCTGTCCTGGGTCAGTTGGAGGTCAGGGAGTTGGTCACATGACCCAGCTACAACAAGAAGAGAGGTTTTTACTCACAGAAACAGTCACTGATAAGAAAATGACAATCACTACAGATTATAACATGCACCTTTCTAACAGGTCAGAGAATAAAATTTTTTGCGGGAGTTCTTCTTTAAATCTAGTAGAGCAATTGAAACATTGAATGGATAGATCTTTGGATCCATGTGAGGTACAGGGCTAGTTCTAGATTTGTTGGAAAGAGATTGTCATATGCTATTTGATGTATGATTTTTATAATAATTATGGAATAACACCTTTAAGGTTACCACCTTCTTGATATTGACTCACCCCCAACCAATGGACTTGAAGCCATTTTTCTACATACAATGATACACAATAGTAGACAATTGGATATGGACTGTTCAACTGATATGGTGCCCATGCAACCTCAATAGCTCTTGGCCGAACGCCTGCTTCCGCCAACAGTGATGATGTTCTGACACAGGGGCATTGGACTACTGAAGCCAGGCCCCGGCTGCAGCAGTGACTCCACTGGCTCCAGGAATCCCTGTGTAGGAACATCGCTGGATAAGGAAGCAGAGAGAAACTGGAGCGGTGGGGGATCCACGAGACGAGTACTCCTTTTTCATGTTTAAACTGCACCCTCAAACACAGTCCTACATAATTTCTTTATAGTGGAATAGCCTTTTAAAGCTCAGAAGATGTACACTGATATACAATATACATTTATACATTTTAATAAAATTTAGATGTTTCTGAAAGGCTTACTGAACGTAAAGGAATTGCATCAGTCTAGTGTGCGGCGCAAGAGCATCGCATGGGTCAGGAGAAGATCAGCAAAACTGTCCTATATGTTAAATACCCAACTTTCCCCCTTAACACCAATGATGATTTTTTTTTTTTGTTCATCTGCTTTCCCAGGTTTGCAGCCGTAGATACTGTCTTTTCCTTCCAATGCTCACATACCTACTGTACATGGTATCTGTAATATTAAACACCATAAATTATAATAAGCATATACACATCCTCCAGCTGTGCTGCAGATGTCGTTCACCTAGCATAAAATAAATCATTGACACATTCACAGCCACACAATCATTTCAACTCAATCATAAAACACCTACAATCTTTGTTAACGAGAATTAAAAAGAATTCTTTTCATAGCAATGAAAATCTTAAGGAACCTCATGTGTACTTGTCACCTACACACTGTGGGGAGGTGGGAAATTCAATGGCATTACTTAAGTTGGCCGTAGACAATCGTAGTTGATTGATGAGGTTCCACAAGAACATAAAGTTGTTCCCTTGGCCATAAATGGACATGTTCCTTGTTCTTCTCGGTCGTTCCTCAACCGATTCGATCATGGGATTATGAAACCGGAAAAATGTGTGCAGCCATGTACAGTAGACATCTAGCGATTTATGTCCTTTTAAAGGGTGGTTTGTCACCAAAAGAACTTATCCTCTAACAACAGAATAGGGGATAAATCGGATGGGTGGGGGTGCAACCATGGGGGCCCACATTATTGAGCTACTGGAATCCCCGTAGTGAATGCAGCAGCAGTTATGCATGCCCGCTGCCTCTCCAACGAACCCTTATGGGACTGCTGGAGATAGTCGAGCTATGTATTTGGCTTCTCTTTGACAGTCCTAGAGCCCCTGCGGATAGGGGATGAGTTCTTATGATGGGACAACCCCTTTAACAGCAGAAAACATAGAACAGGGAAAATTAATGTATTTATGGCCCAGCGTTACGTGGTACAACCTGAAAAATGCCTCAACTGTTCTAAGATTCCTTTTGAATTAAAGGGGTTGTCCAGGCTATAGTTCTTAAAGAACTTACATCAGGATAAGTCATCAATATCAGATCAGTGGGGTCCGACACCAAGCACTCCTACCAATCAGCTGCAATGTGTACTGAGCACAGCTCCATTCACAGTGTAATAGCCATGACGGGGTACTGCAGCTCAGCTCCATTCAAGTAAATAGGAGCTGAGTTGCAGTATGCCGGCACCAGAAACTACACATCAAAAACGCACAAAAAACCCCCATACAAATAAGCTGAAAAAAAAATTAAAAAAGTGCAGATCCTGCGCTGAACACTGTAGGCGCCAGCAGACATACTCCTCAGCAGGCAGCACCATCGACATTCAGTTGTCAGGACGATGGGGCCAGGCTTCGTGGTGCAGGAAGCAACAGCCAATCGGAGGTGGCGCTGACACCAGATGTGTTACATGACCAGGATGTGAGGCCTATTTAAACAAGCAACCCGCTGGCCACAGTTTGCCTGTGATCGGTGTCTTCTTTTTGGGATTTCTCACTAATGTTTCATCTAATCCTGACTCTCCTGGTATTCTGACCCTTCTTGGACCATGACCCCTGATTCTTGGCTGACAATTTGGATCCTGACGTGTCTTTTTGATTCCAACTTCTGGCTTGGTATCATTTCTGATTCGGGGTTGCTCCAATTTATCTTCTAATTTTAATTCCTGTTTCTAGTTTGTGACTTTTTCTTGTTGGTTCTGATTCGTATCATTATTAGTATTATCGATATTGGTCTCTCGTGGTTTAACCTGGCAAGTTTGTTCCACTTATAACTAACGTGGTTGTCGATTTGTCATTAGGTTCCTTCTTCCTTATGGGCACTTATCTTGGAAGGGACCGCTGCCTATGGCGGATCATACAAGTAGGTAGGGACAACAGGATGGGTAGTTTAGGGTACACTGCTCCCTACCATGACAGCTATTTGTACAACAATGAAGAAAAAGGTCATTAAAAATGATTTAACTGTAAGTTTTACATGGATTCCTTCCTAAAAACCGTCCATTAAAGATGGCCCCCTTGACTTCTATAGGTGCTGTAGGACATGTCCTATTTTTTGATGGCCGCGAGATGGACATTAAAGGGGTTCTCTGAGATTTTGAAACTGATGACCCATCCTCAGGGTAGGGATCCTCAGGATAGGTCACCAGTATCTGATCATTGGGGGTCCGACACCCGGGACCTCTGCCGATCAGCTGGCAATGGTGCATAGAAGTGAATGGGGCTGAGCACGATACCAAGCACAGCTGCTATACAATGTACGGCGTTATGCTTGGTGAGCTTCTCAAACAGCTGACCGGCAGGGTCAGGACCCCCACCAATCAGATACTGATGACCTATCCCAAAAATAGGTCATCAGTATCAAAATCTCGGAAAACCTCGGCTGCGTCATGGAAGTTTTTCACTGTTGTGTAAAAAAAAAGCCTAAATTAGGTTTCTTAAAGATAAATAATACAATTGGAAAGTCTATTATACACACATAGGTCGAGCGAAGCAATTAGAGTACTCAGAGTGTAAAATCTGACATAATCTCCCCTTTGAAGAATAGAAGATCAAGGTTTTGAACAATTTACAAAAAATTCCCATAAACATTCTCAACAGCTTCAAGACTATTAAATATGTTTGGAGGAGGAGGGAAGGCTGACAATAACTTCCACAATACAGATTATGGATTATGTATGGAAGTCCTGTCTGACTACCTGGTGATGTTAAACCTCCCTCCCTTCGGGTTAACAAATGATGGACAGGGCGTGAGTAGGAGGATGCATTTTGTCATTGTAGGAGGAAAAACATAACCCGGATTAGCACTAATGTGGAAGCAGACAATATAGGGTTCAGCAGGGACGGTTATAACCCTTAAATGGTTGTAGTGATTAGGTAAAATAGATAAAATATATATAAAGTTACGGTTTCTTTAGCGGGTGAGAACAAAGCTGCAAACAAAGCTGACAAGTGGCTGGAGATGACATTGTGAATACACACATTAAATGTTTTTATAGATGACAGGACTGGCGTTGCTTGAAAGGAGTGTCCTGCCAGAGGCAAAGAACACTTGCTTCTTACATAGTCACCATGTTCCCTGCCACTGAATGAGGTCACGTCACTTAGAGCCTAAGCATGCAGATGTAGATTACACACTAATGTTGCCTAGGTCTGTGCCACAAGGACTATGTTAAACAGCAAGTGAACAATCAGCTCTTGACGTTTATGTGTTGGTGGCAAGCAAAACGGGCAAGTGTAAAGATATGATTGACTTCTACAAAGGCCATATTGTGATGGTTAGAAGACTGGGTCATAACATCTCCAAAATTGCAGGTCTTGTGGGGTGGTCCTGGTATACAATGGTTAATACCTACCAGAAGCGGTCGAAGGAACTAGCAACAAGATCAGAGGCGCCCAAGGCTCATTTATAAGAATGGAGTGTGACTTGTCCATCTGGTCCAATCTCACCAAAGAGCTATTGTAGCAAAAATTACTAAAAAAAAAAATGTTACTGGTGGCTATTATACACATGGGTCAGTACAGACAGTAGCTTGTTGTATATGGTGCTGGGAAGAGGAACACTGTCCACCACTGAAAACACCTACAATAGGCATGTGAGCATCAGAACTGGACCATGGAGCAATGGAAGAAGGTGGCCTGGTCTGATGAATCACATTTTGTTTCAGGTGGACTGACCAGTGCCTGTGCATAGCTTAGCCGGGGAAAAGCCGACACGAGGATGAAGTATGGGAAAAAGACATGCAAAGCAGAAGAATGTGATCCCCTATGCAATGTTCTGCTGGGAAAGTTCAGGTACTGGCATTCATATGAGTTACTTTGACACATACTAGCTATCGAAAAATGTCTGCAATTCCCTCTTTCAGCATGATAATGCTATCCTGCCACACTGCAAAAATTATTAAGAAATGGTTTGTGGAACATGTCAAGGAATGTAAGGTGTTGACTTGGTCTGGTTGACTGGTCTCTAAATTCTGCAGATCTTAAACTGATTGAGCACCTGTGGGATATTCTGGTAAAACAAATTTGATCCATGGATGCCCAGCCTCATCATTTACAGGACTTAAAGGAGCTGCTACCAATCTCTTTGTGCCAGATTCCACCCCTTCAGAAGTCTTGAGAAGTTTGTGCCTTGAAGGGTCAGAGACGTTCTGGTGGCCCGAGGGGGCCCTAAACAATGACTGATCAGTGTTTGGTTCCGACAGGTGACCTACAGGTCTGTAATTTGCTGCCAGATCCAAGCACACTATCTGTTCATGAGTTAGGGAATAAGCGGACTGCAGAACATTTATATGTTTTACATGGTCCCAATTGAGCTACTGTTTAGAAAATATTATAAATGGTGAAAATGCTACGGAAAGTAATAGTGAGCGTTCTTATTGTATATGAAGTACAGTGGACTTCCACCATGCCTCCTCATTATCACTTTTTAATTAAAAAATCATATGCAAGAATATGTGGAGTTAGCCCACATATTTATCACATTGATAGCATGATCTGTCAGAGGTGTAGCTATAGGTGGTGCTGGTGCCAAATGCTTCTCCGTCACATAAGAAGACGACATTAATACAAATGGAAGATGAAATAGTCGGTGCATTGGGTCCAAGGAGCCACCCGTCTCTCTACTATGGACAAATGTGAATAAAGGAAAGGGAAAAAAAACAAACAAACAAAAAAAAAAAATTATAGAGATAATTGTTCATTAAAGGACATCTGTCAGCAGATTTGTACCTATGACACTGGCTGACCTGTTTTATGTGTGAAGGCATCTGTGTTGGTCCCATGTTCATATGTGCCCTGAGAAAAATGAAGTTTTAATGCATGCAAATGAGCCTCTAGGAGCAACGGGGGCGTTACCATTACACCTAGAGGCTATGTTCTATCTGCAACTGCCACACCCTCTCCACTTTGATTGACAGGGCCAGGTCTGATGATGTTTTCACTGCCTGGTCCTGTCAGAGTGCACAGGACATGTTAGTTACAGAGAGAGCAGAGCTTCTAGGTGTAATGGTAACGCCCCCGTTGCTCCTAGAGGCTCATTTGCATATATTAAAACATTATTTTTCTCAGCAATGTGGGCACATATGAACATGGGACCAACACAGATGCCTTCAGCTGCCAAGTGCACATGGAACAGGTCAGCCAGTGTCATAGGGACAAATCTGCTGACAGATGCCCTTTAAACATGCAAGATAAACCAAATGCACACAGCCCACAGCAAAAATATCAGTGTGCATGTATAGCATTAAGGGCATCAATACTAAGTTTCTGCCTATAAGTGGTGGCATCACACTTCATGCTAAATATTATTGCTTCTATCATGATGAAAAAGAAAGGAAAAAAAACGCCCCCCAGAGGAAATCAATCTCTCCCGAAAATTGAGCAAGCGACTCAGTGACCCACAGCATTGCACTTTTGCAGAGAAACCTATAGATACATCCATTACATCCTCAGAACCAGGAATCCACAATGAGTACGTGAAATTGACTTTGTCTAACGGTGAATACTGATTTCCTGGCTTCCATTCACGGAGCATATAAATAACAAATCACTGACGTACAAAGGACAGGAGAGGGATGAGCCTTTTTTCTTTTTAACATTTACCAAGAGGAAAGCAGCCAATAGATAATGAATCTGCCTCGATTTCCATCCCCATGTCAGTAATTTAACAGACTTCTGTGTAGGAGAAAGGTACTTATTAGATGCAAGGGGAGTTGAAGAGAATACAAAGAAAGCGATCCTCCCTCCATGGTCTGTGAATCGTTAGAAGAGAACACCCACTGAATATTATGAGGGAGACAAGTCACAAAAAGTGCTATCACAGTCCTTCTCATCTCCTGTATGGCAACAGACCCCCTTCCGTACCAGAAGTCTAGAAAGGACAAATCAGAACTTCATTACCGCACCCAATGAATACTGAAAGGGGCAATGGGAGCAGATATCGTAGGTGGCCATATCTTCATATGAATACACTAAGGCTACTTTCACACCAGCGGTTTTTTGGATGGATAATACAACCGTCTGCATCTGTTATGAACAGATCCGCAACTCTATTGAAAGTCAATGGCGGACGGATCCATTTTCTATTAAACGGATCCGTCCCCATTGACTTGTATTGTGGGTCATGACGGATCCGTCTTGCTCCGCATCCCATGATGGAATATAATATAATATTTGAATATAATCCTATAATTCAGGGCGATCCAAAAGTCTACATATACAGAAAAGAAAAGGGGTCTCTTTGTTTATGAACTACAACTATGGAGCCCCAACGATATTACCACAGGGGAACCCTGCAAAATGTTTCCACTCCTGGAGAACCCCTTATATCATTCCTGTTTCCAGGGCTGTGGAGTCAAAAAGCCAAACTTTCCACTTGGACTCTATTTTTCCCCACTCCAACCACAAAAAAACTGACTCCGAAGCCCTCCTAGATATCATTGTTTCTGGGGCCTTCAACTGAGAGAATGTAGAATTTATATGAACGAAATTTCTAAACTTTGCTAAATACATATGAAAAGTAAATTTTGTATAAATCATGCAATATTTTGTTACTTTGAAGAGTTGAAGTCATTACTATTCTACAGACTGCTCCACCCAACATCGGCTCCTACTCTACAACCCTGCCTGTCTCAAAGAATCTCAGTGTAGGGACGGGTGAAGCATCCTATAATTCTCGTCCAGTGCTATGACTTGCCTCAGATTGTTTTACTGCTTTGCAAAGGGTCTATGAGTAGCTGAAATCAGTTTGCTTTCCCTTAAGGATGAGAATTGACTTCACTGGTTCGAAATTCGTCCTGAGTTTCCCAAAAAGTTCTGAAACAAACCCGAATTTTTTGTGATTCATTCCAAGTGGAGAGAGAGAGATCTAAAGAGAGACAGACATAGAGATTCTCTCTCTCTCTCTCTTGAAGTGACAGGTCTTGATGTTGCTGTATTCTGGAGAACCCCAGATTGAGATCCAAAAAACTCTACGATTGCTGTGAACCCTAGTTTGGAGACATTGCTCTACATGGCAGTCACTGTTTTGTAAAATAATGGCACGCTCATAATTGTAAATTTGCTGTTTTAGGCAATTTACGTTTTACATCACTTCTGGTACATCATGGCCTTCATGTGTCCGCCCAGGTGGATCTCAATAAGTTAAGATCTTTGGATTCTGAGGCCTTTCCATGTCTTACTTTGCAGAGAGAAATTTCACCTGGCTGGTTATTTCTTCTACGGCAGCCACTTGAGTTGTATATTGTAGGATTATATATTTGGGCCAGTGTAAAGATACAGTACATACAGAATTCCTGCAACTGTCCCATTCATCTGGATGGGGCCTGTAGATATCCTTGTGTGTCGTTCCAAAGCAACCCTACTGAAATTTATGAAATGGAATTTCAGTAACAAATCTGACAGATGTGAATGTCGGCCTATACTGTTTGTTATGATGTCCAGATGCCCTATTGGACCAACAGAAATAAGAGGAAGCAATTCACTCAACGTATATGATGAATTAGATGCACCTATATATAATTTTTTTAAAATTTAGATTGCATTACAGTACTCCATTAACCTGGTATAAGATATTCATATATGTTTAATATTATAGCAACCCAAATGTAAAAATAGCTTAATAAAACAACAAAAAACACTTAAAAGTAAACCGCTTACAATGGAGATTTAAAGTCAATGCCACAATTATTACCATTGTCACTAATATTATCCAACAGTATTAAAGCTTATGAAACTAAATGAGACCTTCTATTCATCATCCCCAATTTCACCCAATACATTCACATCTGAATGCACTAGGTTACATAGAGCTCGGCAGCTTTTCAATCCTCCCACGCCATCCATTACCGCTGCTCTGTGGAACACAGCCGGTGTAGTCTGCCCTCTTTTGTCATCCCCACAACAGCCAATGAAGCGGGGAGTCATAATGAATGTTTCCTTTAAAATGCACCTCAAGAGATATGCGCTCTACACTCCAATCATTTCTATATATAGTGAATATTATACAACAGTTCAAAGGCAGTTTCATGCATTTGTGAAGAACACTGACCTTAAAAAGGGAAACTTTCTGGAGAGAATCGCTTCAACGACATAAAAAATGTTGCGCCCTGACAAGCTTTAGCTACCATTAAAAGGGTTGTCCAGCCATTACTAAATGATGGCCTACCCGCAGGACAGGTCACCACTAGTCAAACAGCGCACCCCCGCGGATCAGCTGTTTGGGCGTAGCTCCATCGCCAGAACTAGACAGCATCCTCAACCTTGTGGCGGAGGGAGCGCGTTAATACAGTGTCGCACCCATTATCACACCCCCGACGATCATCTAGTAAAGGCCTATCTTGAAGATACGGCATTACTTAGTAAATGCTGGAAAAACCCTTTAATTACGGTAACCTGCAGGGAGGTGCAATTACTTTTAAAGTCTTAACGAATATAATTTCGGTGGTTATAAAAGTGACCCTTTAAAGGAGTTGTCCCAGAATCTAAACTTATTGCCTTACTAAAAGGATAGGTGATAAACATCTGATTGATAGGGCCCCCCACATTCATTAATATGGGGGTCTCGAGTATCCCATTTCTCCTCACAACATGCCCAAGGAGCTGCAGATGAGCCACTGCTCAATTGAAGGACTACAGGACTCATAGCGATAACTGAGAACAGCACTTAGCTATCCCCATCCAATGAAATGGCACTAAATTGGATAAAATTATAAAATTTGTAACCCACCCTCATAGGCATAAATGGAAGTGAATGTCATCAGCTATTAAAGCGGTTGCCTCAAGTTTTAAATAGATCTCATATTAACAGGTTAGGGGGGATAAGTGTCTGATGATTGGAGGAATGACCTCTGGAACCTCCACTGATCATGAGAACAGGGGTCCTGTACTCTCTCCCTGCTCCCATGAATCTGTATGGGACTGAATCTCTACTTCTCGTGTGCTCTCCATCTACAGCCACCATTACAGGGAGTTTTGGACATGACTGCAGACTGATTTATTATTGCTTTCAATAACAGTCATAAAAATTGGTACTCAGAAACCATCCTCTAATGGTGGGTACCGGAAGCCAAAATGTTATCATTTATAGAGGCTCCTTTCCAATTCAGCTGAATGGGATGAAGAGGTCTAATTACACTGCACCGCCACTACTAAGTAGACAGCGTGCAGGTAAACTCTGAGCAGGACGCAACACTCACACGAGTGCTGCAGCCCCTTCAAACATCTGATTGACAAGAGTGCAGAGAGTTCGACCCCACTGATCTGACACGGATGACCTTTCCTAAGGATAGGTCATCAATATCATGAAACCAAACAACCCCTTAAAGCAGGGAATATGGAGCTATGCAATACGTAACTCCAACCCAGATAAAGATACATTATGTCATTATTCAGCACCGAATTATAGTCCTATATACAGTACATAAAGTGTGCCTTTAACATAATATGGACACACAACGACTGTAGCGGAGGTATACAGACACCTAAAAAAATGAACATTAGGCTGTCGATTAACTATAGAAGACATACCTCTATAAAGTCCAAAAAAGCCCTCAAAGCGCAAGTACTTTCTTGAAGCAGTCAAAACTGCTTTTATACATCAGCTCTCCAACAAAGGAGGATCGTTGGTTCTGCATCCGAGTCTTCACAAGGTCAATAGGGTAAACAGCTGTCGCTCCCACCGCTAGAAACACAATAAAAAATAGGTTATATTCAATGGCGATATGCAGAGGTAGCAATTCCTGTATACTGTTTTAGCAACTGAAGAACTATGATAATGATCTGCAGGGCACAGGCAAATTTAATATGGGCATATTAATGCTTTCCATGGGCTCCAAGTTGTACATAGCTGCAATAAGGCACCAAAAACAGTCTATAGAACCATAGCAAACATCTGTATGTGTATGCTTTCATTGAAGGGGTTGTCCCATGAAAATATTCTATATTTTTCAAACCAGTACCTGGATCTGAATACAGGGACACTGTAATTACATGTAATTAAAAAGTTACTATAGTCAAAGAGCTATTCAATAAAATAAATCTCTATAGCGCCACCTGCTGTTGGTTCTTTTGCTTATTTCTCTGTCCACCTTGCTAAGGTGGTCGCAAATGCTCAGTTGCATCCTTCAACTACCACCAGCTGATCCTTCTGTTAAAAGTTCTGACAGTAACAAGGAGAGAGCGACGGTAGAAAGGACATGCACTGTGAAAGTACACTCTCCCTACAAAGGCCATGCCACCCCTGAGAAAGGACACACCCCTGAGCTTCCAGCTTCAAATAAATCTAGCAATTGGAGCAATGAATGGGAAGACCTCTGGATCCATGTGAGGTACAGGGCTGGTTCTAGCTTTGTTTGAAAGAGATTATCATGTCCTATATGATGTCTGATTTTCATTCTTTACATTAAGCATGGGATAACCCCTTTAAGACTTTGTCACATTAATGTCTCCACACATGATAGGTAATATCTCACCTTTATTTGCAAAATCATTGCTTTGCAACTGAGTATTTTACATTATCTAAAATAATATAGGTGCATTTATGGATAATCTCCAGTGAAAGGTGAAGATACAATGTCCCACAAGACTGAAATAATTTCATAGTCTATAATAGGGCCTTCAAGAAGAAGCCTCACTTTACTTTGCTCATAGACTATGGCAACTATCATCCCACTGTCATACGGTTTTCATAAGCTTGTATATTAAAACCAGTTTATGGAATATAGATGGTATATTTAATAGGAAACAACTTCTTCCATTCATTTGTATGAGACAGGGTAATATAAAATTTAATTTTTAATTCATGTTTAATTGAATTTCATTTAATTTTGCCTTCCTTTTAATTTTCTAAAGTTTCCATGTTCCTCTCCTCTTTCATCTTCGGTTTTCATTTGCTTCTACGTCTGCCTTCGCTCATAATTAAACTGAGCGAAGGGTACTGTATCCGGAAGTACTATGTTATTATGGAAGTCCTACTCTCAAGACTGTCTGGAGCCAGAGGTGGCACTGCCCGTACTGGCGGGGGCCTTGTGATCATGGCCAAAAAAAAATAAAAAATTCCAGTTTGTGCTCTATTGAACAATGCAAGGCACCTTCGCAGATCTGTGCCGCTCCGAAGAGATTATGTTACATTAACCCGAGCATGCAGACATATCACTCACCTCCAGCAATTGAGCCCAATGTGAATCTGTAGCCAGACTCAGCAACCTGGAGCCAGATGGGCCTACCTACGTCACTGTAGGATTGCTATGGGAGAGAAAATGGATGAGTTTATAAAAAAAAACGTAGAAAATTCAACATTTTCTGGTGCAGCAGTGGATTCAGTTACAGTTTAGTCTTGATTTGTAAGGGGGACTTTTGCAGAAAATTATGTCTGCTGCCTAGTAACTTTAAACATGGTACATAGTGAGAAATTAAAGGGGTTTTCCAGGATTTTACTACTGATGACCTATCCTACATAATCATCAGTTGATTATGTAGCTCATCTCTACATAATCAACTGCATTGCTGTACTCTGGACAGCAATACAGTTGAATGCTGCGACAGCAGTGATGTCTCCCTGGCTCACCATTTCCTCTAATAGACTTTAGTCCTAGTTCCTGTAGCCTATCAGAGGCCGGCGCCATCATTATCGCGCTGCCCGAGACGGGCGTTTCAGTTTTCGCTTGCTAGTTGCACCCGTGCCGGGAACTGCCGTACGCATTACCTGGTGTCCATTGAAATCAATGATGCATGGACAAGATAAATTATTTTTAGTACTAACTATTAATTCTCTACCTCGACTGATTGGTGGAGTCCTATTGGTGGTGCCTATTTTACCAGTAAAACCAATAAATAAATTGCAGAAATTAGTTTTAGGACATTTAGAATATTTTCAAATAAAGTTGTATAAAGTGTTCATGATCCTTTAATGCAATGAATGTTTAGTATAAGAATTCTCAAAGGGGGGGGTTGCCTATTTCCAAAATAACTGACCCCCCCCCCCCTGTTTTATAGAGGTCCGCCAAAATTTGCTCATTGTCAAATACTTGCAGAGGAATGCACATTAATGGAGGATGGAATTTCGGAATATATTTATATATCCTTATTAATTCTCACATCAAATATAGGAAGCGAAGGGTAACGGCTGCGCTTTAAATCAACGTGATCTGAGCGATGACAGCTCCTTTACATGTGCCCCACTAGGTTTTATCGGGCTGAGTCAAGCCTGAAGAGTTCAGCTGTAAGGGAGTTCACCCAATACGGACACGCTGCCATCAGCACAGCTCTACCCTGGCAAAGCTCGCCCCAGCACTTGCTAACTAACAAAGATAATTGCAAAAGTTCAAAAGGCCATGTCTAATTATGTTTTCAGAGAGGGATTAAAACCTGCTCTCCTGATGATAGCGGCAGAGTAGCAGTGTCACTAGCCCTTTGTTGCACGTTTTTCGTAATATGTTTAACCTCTCACTATACGCAGAAGAACACCCGCTAGAAAAGCCAGCAAGATCTATATCTAGATGGTTTATCCGTGTAATCGAGGCTTCTGCCATCGGCACTCAACATATAATCTGAAGGGGAATTTTTTTAAAAAATTGAAGGCAGCGTTATGAATATCGGCTGGGTATTCGCACAGGAGGACACTTTTTGCTAACAGGTTCACACGAGACAAATACATTATAGGGGTCATTTATTATACTGAAATACGCCTGTATTGGTGGCATATATGGTGGGCATGGTATAGGCGGGCCAGCAGGCCCCTCTGATTTACCATTTTCTACGCCTGAAACAGGCTTAGAAAAAGGTCAAAATGTAAGACAGCTGGGAAGCTGTCTTACATTTATAACTGGCGGAGAATTTGCAGAAGTTATGAAGAGACCATAGCCTCTTCATAACTTTGGCGGAACCAACGCGGCTTAGGGCTTAATTAAGACCGGCGTCTAAAACTCCGGCCTTAATAAATGTGCCCCTATGGGTTTTCGTGAGAGGAAAGTCTGCAGCATATCACGGTAGCAGCAACACGGATGAAATTTGACCAAATCAAGTCACTGCCAGAAAAATTTGCAGGGGAATCGTTGAGGAAATTGGCTTGTAGTGCAGCATCTGAATCCACAGCATGTCAATTTATGTTGCGGATTTTGCAATCCATAGGGTGAAATCTGCACTGTGGATTTTTTTTTACTCACTTTATATCCCATGTGGTACATCCACATGCTCTATTGGGCAAATTCATATGAGGCAGATTTGTTGCAACAATTCCTGAGGCTGAAAATCAGTCCTGTTCATCTGATAGGAAATGTAGGTGCTGCAAGCTAAATTCAGACAAATGGGATGGTCGGACAAATTTCTGCAACAAACCAACCATGTGTGAATTCACCTTTATCCTAGTTTGAGGTTTTTTTGTGTGTTTTTAGAGGACTTTGTTTTGCAACTTTCCTTTTTATACAGTCTACAGTGTAGTATGAAATTCACTACAAAGCATTCTTTTTGCGTTGCATTTGTGTTTTTAGCAGTTTTGACAAAACACTGCATGTTCTACTACTGTCACCCTACAGGGAACTGCCGGCTTGGATCTTCATTAAATGTAAGACGAATCTTAGGCGGGATGGATGGATGGCTGATGTAGCAGGCTGGGCGTGGGCCCCCTATGTCACAGCACTGTATATGAAGGGGCCTGAAAAACTTTATTGAATAATTATTAAAGTACACTGACACGCTGCTGGGCGCCGGGCCCCTTGTCAGTCCAGCCCCGAAGCAGCCGCTTCCCCACTGATGTTACAATAATACAACCGGATCCGTTCCTAACGGATGTACACGGTTGTATTATCAGTAACGGAAGCGTTATTGCTGAACCCTGCTGGATCCAGCAATAACTCTATTGTGAAAGCAGCCTTAGCAAAACTGCCTCCTGAGTCATGGCTGCCCAGCAGAGGTGATCCAAGGAAGGCAGACATGCCAGCTTCTTCATCTACCTGTCTTAGGCACACCTGTATCTATATCCAAAGACAATTCCCTTCCTTGTAAGCTTCTTCCAGTCGCACAGAAACTGGAGGATTATGCTCTGCCTTGTCTGGAATCACTTTCTTGGCTAAAACATCTATGCTGGTAAATACTGTAATTTGCTTTGAAGGATAGGTCTCCTGTTAATTTTAATAGTAGCAGATAAGACACAATATTTAGTTTGCCGAATTTTTGATGTAGATCCGTGGACCCCGGGGACTTCTAAAAACAGCAAAAATTATAATGGAAAGCATCTGTAAAGAGGTCACATAAGGAAATACATAAAGATGGCAGGTGACTTACATCAATGAAGAAATTGCTGAAATTTATCTCTCTTGATTACAAACCAGTCATCTTTGATATAGTGCTGGCTGTATGAAGTCAAATTTTGACATCTGATCAAATGACCCGCCACGGTGATGCACCTATTTATTAATTAAAGGGGTTGACTGAGATCAGTAAAACTTCCTTTTTTCCAGAAACAGTGCCACCCTGGCCTTGTTTTTTTTTTTGTATTGCCTCTCAGCCATAATGACCTGCAAGAAAACCTTTCCCATGAGCAACAGTTGATTTTGCACCATGCAGCCACTTGTTCAGGCTGTCCCCTGCCGTCCAGCCATACAATATAGCTGAACTCTGCTATCCTTGGAGGCTGTGCGATGTTTATAACGTAGCAGGCGCGATGTGGCCTCTGTGGTGCATTTTTTCTGCTACGCTTCTCCGTCCGGGATGCATTTTTGCAGCAGCTTTGTATAGCAGGAGACTATATATAAAGCTGCATGAGACAGGCACCCAGCCAGTATCTGTGTATGCATTGATATCAAGTGTACGGAGTGTGTGTGTGGGGGTGGGGGTGGGGGGAGAGGTTAATTCCGGATGTAGTGATCCTGTTCTAAGTACTAGAGACAGCAAAATCAGATAATTTTTGGTAGGGGTGGAGACCACTAAAATTGTATAGTGTGAGAAAAAAATTGTGACTCCTAAAAAACTATACTTTAATAATATCGTCTAAAAACAAAAAAAAAATGTAATCCACGACTAGAGATGAGCGAGCAGTGCTCGTTACGAGCACTGTAACGCTCGGGTCCCGTTTGCAATGCCCGCAGGCATTGCGGATCCGTCCTCATCTGCATGTAAGTCAATGAGGACGGATCGTTTGGTATGACACTCATACCAAACGGTTCCGTCCCCACTGACTTTAAGACGGGTGAGGACGGAACCGTTTGGTATGAGTGTCATACCAAACGATCCGTCCTCATTGACTTACATGCAGATGAGGACGGATCCGCAATGCCTGCGGGCATTGCACACGGGACCCGAGCGTTACAGTGCTCGTAACGAACACTGCTCGCTCATCTCTATTCACGACCTTAAGCATTCTTTATAATGGTTAGGGTGGGTAGGAGAAGGTGAATTAACCCTGGGTTTCCCTAGATTAATACCTTAGCCCAGGGATGCCCCCTGATGGTGGGGGTGCCCTGTCCCCGAACCTACCCTATTTAGACCCTTTTATACCCTGCTGAAAGCAAAGGGTTAAGTATTCATTTAAACCACCCAGCCCCCGATGTGTTTCACCCACTGCTGTGGGCTCATCAGGGGGCGGTAGTACGGGTGAATATTAGGGTGCAGATCCTGTTCTAAGGAATAATTCAGAAAAGTGTATATGAAGAAGAGAATGCGATAGGCCAGCCTAAAATGATGCATTTCTAGGGCACGCTTAAGACTGTTGATGTTGCCAAGGGATTATTTGGGGTAGCGCATCCCAGAGAACTGATACAGTATGAGAAAAGTCTTGAGATGGGAGTGTGCCCTTATTCTCCTTTAGGAGACCATTACCCATCAGCTTACTATGCCCCTACTGTAGCTCACTATCATCAACCGTACAGGGAAGAGGGGGGGTTAGGATTCTGCTGCTTGAATACAGTAATTAGGTTTGATTAATCACCGCTGTGACATTAATCAGGCTGGATTCTCTCCGAGGCTTTGCTCAGACACCTAATTTTTCTGCCCCAACAGGTGTCTCATAAATGGCTTTCAGAGGAGCAATATATAGAAAGCAGCAGAAGACGTGGTTCTGTCAGTCTCCCTACATGTCAAAACAGCACGTCGAGGTGAACCCTTCGCCGGCACGAACAAATGCCATTTACAAACAGGAGAAAAAAAATTACTATAGGTGCAAGGTGTTGTAATCATTTCTCAATCTACATTGTATATTTATAGATAATGGGAACCTAAATCACTGAATGTCAAAGCATCTGCTGAGACTGCGGCCTGGACATCACACTGCACAAGAGAACAAGATTTTAATACGTCTACTTTGGGCAACCAGTTTCCGTATGCCGTATGTCTTAAGTCCTTATGATGCTGTGAGCTCAGGTCAGAGGAGCATGGTTCGGTCTGGGAAATACAGGTATCACTCTCAGCGTTTTTCCCAAAACCGATCACGCCCATGTGAAACTGGCCTTAGGGTACATGTGCATGGCAGTGTAATTTATGTGGAATTTCCATGCGGATTTTGCTATTTTTCCGAAACCAAAATCTACATGTATTACTTGCAGATTCTGGTGCAGATTTTGATCCGGATTGGCCCCAGATATCAACTTTTGCATTGGAAGGGGGTGAAATCAGCACTAAAGATCTGAACGCACAATTAACATGCTGTGGATTTTGAAATCTGCACTACAGGTCAATTTCTGCACCGTCCACGTGAGATTTGGAAAATTACATCTACTTAGCTGGTACTGCATTTTGCTGCAGATTTTCTGCATGCAAATGCGCACCTTGTGCATGTAGCTTTAGGCAGTGGCATACATAAAGAAGTAAGGGCCCCATAGCAAGGTTTAAACCAGGCCCCCCCACACAGGACAGAAGGGTTTCCGCCTAAACACCTTTCAATGACCCTTGGCCCATTTTTCCACTGCCTTATTTGCTAAAAGTTGTTTCTTTAGATGGTAGAGTCCTGACCAAGTTTTCACCTCCAGTGGAAGAGGAGATGATCCCAACTAAGACTGGGCCCCCTCTTGCCCTGGGTCCCATAGCAGTCGCATGGTCTGCCTCTATGGTAGTTACGCCCCTGGCTTAAGTGCACACTTCCTCTGCCCCTTTAACCCATACGTAGGTCAAAAGAGTCTAGGAGGTATGGATTGTCATACCCTTTTTTCAACTGTACAGGTAAGTGTGCTTTCCCCTACAAAAGACCACCACCAAAAAGTATGCAGTGCAATATACGTTTTAGTTAAGGTGGCAATCGGCACAATCTTAGATCTAGCGTATACGTCCTGAGCATATACATACGGCAGGTTGTGTATACACAGACTAATTTATTGCTCCTTCACTCACACTTCAATTTTAACAGCAAATCAACCGCCACATTGATTACACCCTTATTGTAGATTATATTGATCTATGGGGATTTTCAGAAAACAAAACACACACATATTTAATTCTGCGGTCCCCAAGGGTATTTTCACACATGGCAGATTTCTTGCAGAAAGTGTGGGTCATTCATTAAGGGCTCAGCACACAAGCATCTGTATTTTGCGGTCCGCAAAAAAAAAAAAAAAAAAAAAAAAGGATGACATCGGTGTTGCATACATTTTCTTGCGAATCCATTGTAACAATGCCTGTCCTTGTCCACAAAACGGACAAGAATAGGACATGTTCTAATTTTTGCGGAATGGACTTTTGGACATATGGATACAGAATACACATTAATTATTTTGTGGCTCCATTGAAATGAGTGGTTCTACCTGGAGGCTGACAAAAAAATGGAATGGACACGGACCAAAAATACGTTCGTGTACATGACACCCAAGACTGTAATTTTTTGACAGTATCTTTAGTTTCTTTTACGCCGGCTTTACTGCCTTCTGGCAATTTCACCATTTTTAGAAAATTTGCCAGGGCTGGAGTTCCAGTTCCTGCTACTCCATGTTGAACACAGAGTAAAAACACCCTGTGAGAAATATTAAATATTAAAAAGTTGCAAAATAGAGGTAGTGCGACAATTTTACACCAGAAAACTCTTAGTAATAATTTATTGTGATTATGTGAGTATTTGTAAGCCAAAACCGTGAGTGGAACCTACAGATCTATATCTCCTCCGCTTTTATGGCTTGCAAACACTGACGCAAAACACTGACCAAAATAATGCTGTGTCAATAGGGCCTAAAAAAAAAAAAAAAAAAAAAAAAATCGGTTCCACTCATTATGAATATTTTTTTTCCTTGTACCAAACATGTGTGACGTTACCCTCAGTGGGTATTACAAATTTTCTTAGGATATATGCCCTATGAATATTACAAAATAAAATCTGTAACGTAGGACAATAAAACATTTCATGTACATGGTGTGGAAATTTTCTGTGCAGAAATTGGTTTTTGTAATAGTAATTGCAACAATAGAGGGCTATTTTAACTTCTCTTCCAGCTTGTCAGCTATAATTAGTGTTTGATAGCACTCTTTATACAGTGATAGCTGTCAGTCACAGATAAGACGGCCCCAGTGTACATCTGAGCTCAGAAAGTGCAGAGACTTAAATGTATAAAGTACCGTATTTTTTGTCTTTTAAGACACACTTTCTTCCCCAAAAGACAAGGAGGGAAATGTCTTGTGTGTCTTATGTTACGAATACTAATGAGCGCTTCCATTATGGAAGCGCTCATTAGTACAGGAGACTGGGGAGCGGTGAATACAATGCTCTCTGTGCTGGCTCTGTTCTCACCACTTCCTGGTCTTCTCCTGCAGGTTCCCCCACGCTGTGCTGTGACCTGCTGCAAACTGTGTGAAGACGTCGGCACGTTCTGCAACCTCAATCTGTGTGACGTTGGGTCACAGCACAGTGTGGCAGGAAGAGTGCTGGATCTCATGAGAGGCGACGGCGTCCGAAACAGAAGAGGTGAGTTGATTTTTTTTTTTTGTCTGATCTGAGGTCTAATTAAAATGGGTGTCTGATCTGAAGTCTAATTGGGAGTCTTATAAATATTGGGGGTCTGATCTGAGGTCTTAACATTGGGAGGGTCTGATTTTTGGTCTTATAAACATTGGGGGTCTGAGCTGAGATCTCACTGGGGGTCATATTAACATTGGGGGTCTGGTGAAAAATATTTTTTTCTTATTTTTCTCCTCTATAAGGTCTTATGGGCAGGTGCGTCTTATAGGGCGAAAAATACAGTACACGTTTTTCTGAATCTTTTCCTACAGACCTATACATCAATCTGCTCAGCTCCTCCTGGTCTATAACATGCTGCCTGCAGACTGCACTGCATTTCATGGGGACACACTCTCTTTAACCCCTACTTTGGACTACAAGGACGTCTTTTCATCCCCACATTTCAAAAGCCACACATTTTTTGCGGGACAAGTATTTTTAAACATTTTTAGGTAACACGTAATGCATATTATAATTTATAAATTTTTGGTGGGTGACAGCATGAAAAACATAGCAACTGCACCATTGTTTTTTATTTACTTCTCTCCTGGCAGTAAAGGTAGGGTGTAGGCTGTTAAGGGTATATTCATACGAAAGATTTTGAAAATCTGCTTACAAAATTCATTGCAGGACTTTTTTTTAACCAATGGATGTTTAGTTCATTAGAAAACTGCATTTTTAGCTGGTGGTTTTTGGCGCGAATCTACAGTAATAACTGTGCAAAAAATGCATAAAACTACATGCACATTTATGAAGTGTTTTTTAATGCTTCCCATTCAATTTAATGGGAGATTCAATGCGGATTTCGCCTCAAGATTCAAGAATGCCGCTTCTTTTTTTCCACATGGAAAAAAAAAAAAAAAAGGTGCTGCCTCCCGCTGAAATGAATGGGTAGCTTTTTTCAGGTGTTTTTGGAGATGATTTTGAGGCGGAAACACTCCAAAATCAGCGCCAAAAAACTCAGTGTGAACTGTCCCTAATACAACCAACACCTACAAGTAATTGCACTGCAGCTTCTAACTAGCTGCTTGCCGCAAAGTACAAGTAGAGTGCAGGGGTTAATGGTTGATTTATTCCTCCAGAGAAAAAAAATAGTAAATATTATTTTGATCTTCTAAAATATCCAAATTGTGGCTTCCATTAATCCTGCTGGCTGATTCAAAGTCTCCTTGGAAAAAATGGAGTATTTAGTATTATGTCACTGTAGATCTCCCTGCGCCCAGATGATATAAGCGTTGCTGCATTCACTCTGCGTTGCTTGATTTTCTACGCCGGCTTCTTTGAATAACTTTTGCCTTCTCCAATAAAATCTGTTTGTAAAATGTAAGGAAAGAAAGGAGCGGGAAAGAATAAGATTACGTTCGGGTGTCATTTGCCTCTGTTGGTGGGCCAGCCAAGCTCAGTGTTGTGACATTCACCAGCCCGGAGCGACAGGTTGTGAGCAATGTCAAAATAAGCTAGAACCCGACTTCCTGAACATCTGTTCTTAACACTTCTGCAGCGCCCAGCAGGCCTGGCAGGTATGCACTGCATTTGGGAGGGGCACTAGCTAGCAAGAGGGTTTCTGGAAGCTGAAAAGCATATTATGGAAAAACAAAAAATAAATAAATATATAAAAACCTGAAAATCGTAACATAATAAATGTCAATGTGGGCACTGTAGCAATTGTTTAAAGGAGGTTTCACAGTACTAATTTTTTAAAAAACGTTTTTTGTTGACCTTTTTTGGAGCAAAGACGTCTAAGCCAGATATTACACGCAGGCCATTAGGAAATAAAAAAACGCATGACAACAAGGGCGGACTGAGCCTTGAAAAAAACTAAAAGAGGCCCCATGTTGTAGGCGGATCCAAATTTACAGAAGATGGGACAAGACAAGTAGGTGGGGACAACAGAAGTAGTCGTGGCCAAAATACCATAGTACAGTACAAAATACTCAGCAGAAATAAATACTACTGTGCAGCAGAAAATACTGCCATGACCACTAAAGTAGTCACTATATCACCATCCTGAGTATGGCGATACAGTTCAATTCAGGAGGGAGTCTGTAGCCACTGGCCAGACGTAATACTGGATTCCCCCAGCATTAAAGGGTTATCCAATACTATAAACTGCCCCCCCATGTGCCGGGCCTCTCACACGGAATATACTTGCCCCACTTTCTGCGCTGCTTCTCCCTATGCGCAGACGAAAACATCCAGTGTCGGGGAGGGGGGGAGCGGAGGGGTGAGGTGCAGCCAATAGCAGGCTGGGATGGGGACGAGCCTCCCTAGCAGTGCTGGCCTCCTACAAACTCAGTCTTTTATTTCCATAGTGGAGTTTTAAGACAGTTTCTTTGCATTTTTTGCTCCTTCTTAAAATCACAGAATGCTCTGGTTGTGCTTTTTCCATTCATTTTCCTACATACTTTTATTGAAAAAAAAAAAAGTTTTTTTTAATGCATAAGTAAAAGATGAGTAAATAAATGCCACACCCAAAAAACAAGGTTGTGAAAAAAAAATTTCAAGCCAAAAAAGCACCTCCACCACCAAAAAAAAAATGTCAGCACCCTAAGAAACGCTATGGTGACAGCCTAATTATAGCTAAGTATACATAAGCACTTTGGGTTAAAAAGCTATATGCAATCTAATATCTTTTATCTAGAGTATACTTAAAGGGTTTTTCCGAGATTTTGATAATGATGACCTATCCTCAGAATAGGACATTAGTGTCTGAACGGTGGGGGTCTGACACCCGGGACCACCGCCAATCAGCTGTTTTAAGAAGGCATCAGTGCTCCTGTGAGTGGTGCGGTCTTCTTCATCGTAAAGCGGCTGTGCTTGGTATCGCACTCAGCCCCATTCACTTCTATGGGACTGAGCTGTGATACCAAGCACAGCCGCTGTACAATGTATGTGCTTGGTGAGCTGTGAGGAAGCTGCAGCGCTCACAGGAGCGACGGTGCCTTTTCAAAACAGCTGATTGGCGGGACCTCCACCGATCAGATACTGGTGACCTAGTCTGAGGATAGGTCATCAGTATCAAAATCTCAGAAAACCCCTTTAAAAAAACAAAAAAAAAACAAAAAACAAAACAAAAAACAAATTCTATTACGGAATCCAGAAAGGAAATTGGCGACAAAGAGTACCTCTGCTCATCTGTGCATTCCACATTAGTCAACCCATGGATTTCACTAGGACCATGTAATGTTTTAGTTGCCCTGTGGTGGCGCTGCAGGGAAACACTTGCTGCCAGACTACTACGCAGATTAAAGCTGATCAATGGGGGCTCCAGTAATGGGACATCCTGTGATCACCTTTATCTTTGGGGGACCATTCTCACTAAAATGTAAAGGGGGCTGTGAAAAGTGAACCACCCATGGTTTAATCACTGGAGGAAAATGTATTACCAGTAATCAATAAATCTGCCATATACCTGTCACATTGTTTCTGTGCAGCAGATTCAAACTGTAAGGACAACAGGTATATTAATGTTTACATTTTTTTAAATTGATCTATATGTATTAACCTAAGACCTAAGGGCTCATGGACAGGAAGATATTTTCAGTCCCTATCTGATCCGCATTTCTTGTGGATAGGATGTGGACCCATTTATTTCAATTTCCAAAAAAGATATGGACAGCAAACCGTGTTCTGTCCGCATCCACAGCCCCGCAGAAAAAAAAATAGAACATGTCCTATTCTTGTTCGTTTTGTGAGCAAGAATAGGCATTTCTGTCATAGGGCCGGACATTTCAGTCTGGAAAATGTGGAGTGCACGCAGCTGGTATCTGTGTCTTTTGGATTGGCAATTTCTGGTCTGCAAGAACGGATACAGTCGTGTGCATAAGGCCTAATATGGTTAGAAACTGACAAAGACTGTACGTGCATCTGTTTTGATCCTAGCAAGAAAACTGATATATTTTCCTAATTTAAAAGATTTTAATTGATTGCATCTGATCATTATAGTACCATAGACCTATGAACACGGTGGGATAAAGTCCATGTTATGATTCAGCTCAAATACTTTCCAGACCAAAAGAAATACAATGTTCTCCAAGAACACTCCGTTTCTTTGTTAGTAAATGTCATTTTTTTCCAATATTGTTTGTTACATACTGAAATAAAAATAGCAAATGTTTTTTTCTACAAACCGAAATGTCACATTTCATTCTTTTATTAGGGCTTGTTCACATCTGCATTGGAGGCGCCGTTGGGGGCTTTGGTCAGTGATTCAGCGGAGAGAAAAGTTCTGCATGCAAGACTTTTTCCTCTGCTAAAAAAGTGGGATCCTGAAGGGAAACTGAATGACCCTTATGATAATCAATGGTATCTGTTTGGCTCCTTTCAGGTCAATTATGTGCCGAGTTTGGCACTTCTATAATTTTTGTTGTTCTTCTCCTCTAATGGTAAAGTAAAAATACTTGTATCGTGTCATTGAAATGTTTTTGTTTTTTTATGTACAATCTGGGCTTTGTCCTTATTTGTGCATTTATTATATTAGGCATATTTCAGGTGCAGATAGCGGTGCAAAGGGTAGTTGCTGCGCAATATGCGACTTCTCCCCGCTCATGCCAGGTCTGAAAAAGTGGGTGTGGTGTGGGCTGGGAAGGGGACGGGCTGGCAGGTCTGTTTTATTCATCATTTACTACACCTGTTTTAGGCGTAGAAAATGGTCTAAATGTAAGACCGCTCGGAAACTGGCTTACATTTCGACTGGCGCTGGTTACATCAAAATTATGTAGAGGCCGGCGCCTCTTCATAACTTTGGCGGATCCACTGCCACTGATCTTAATAAATTAACCCATAGTTTGTACTGTTTGGTGTTGCTGAGCTTCCACCTACCTGTCTCTGGAGTTCTGCCAGGTTGTAAGGTAGTGCCCCTTCCTCTAGTGGTGCTATTCTTTCAATATCTGTAAGTGTTAGGCGTCTGCAAACAATAAGATATGAAAATTAGACTACAAGCCCCACTGGAGAAAGGAACTGATGTAAAATGAGAAAATCTCTTTGTAGGGTGCTGCAGAATATGAATGGGAAGAAAAGTATTAAAGAGGTTGTCTCACTTCAGCAAGTGGCATTTATCATGTAGAGAAAGTTAATACAAGGCACTTACTAATATATTGTGATTGGCCATATTATCTCCTTTGCTGGCTGGATTCATTTTTCCATCACATTATACACTGCTTGTTTCCATGGTTACGACCACCCTTCAATGCAGCATCGGTGCCCGTGCCAATGTGCACTCCTATGGTCCCGGCGCTTTTTCTATAGCGTGCAAGCGCGGCCACCAATGCTGGATTGCAGGGTGGTTGTAACCCATGGAAAGAAGAAGTGTATAATGTGATGGAAAAATGAATCCAGACATAAGGTATAATGAAAAGATCTGCACCTGTTCTGTGTTTAGAGCCGCACCTGGTTTTGGCTCAAAATCACTGATGAAAATCACTGACCGAACAGTGATGTGTGAATAAGGCCTTGTTCACACATCAGTCATTTGATCAGATCTTTCCATCAGTTATTGTGAGCCAAAACCAGGTGCGGGTCAAAAACACAGAACAGTTGCAGATCTTTACATTATACCTTCTCTTTGTAGCCTGCACTCCTGGTTTTGGGTCACAAAAACTGCTGGAAATAACTGATCAAATAACTGATGCGTGAACAAGGCCTAAGACATTATATTATTTTTTTTTACATTATGAGGGGAAGGAAATTCATCATCTACAGAAGATATTTCTTAGGAATATTCTATGATCTAATACTTGTTATTCATTTTTCAGTACAATCCACCTACGCATCTCCATGGTAACAGACTGCAAACCAACCCAGTGTAGTCTGATCCTGCAGTAATTTTGTCATCCATCTGTTCACTACTTATTACTGACATACAAAGTAAGAAGTAGGGAATAGGTGAAAGACAGTATGACTACAGGATCAGACTACACAAGTTTGTCATCAGTCAGTTACCATGGAGACAAATGGATCTGCTAAAATACTAATAATTAAGACTATTTGTAAAGCTGTTCCATTTAGGTGCATTGCAACAGTTAAAAAAATGGTAGCAAAGGTGAACCACGACATTTTATCTAGTACTTACCCAGTGGCATTGAATAAATCTGAAAGTTGGTACAGAATGTCAATTTCCAGGGGAGTGATCTGCCCAAATTTGTTTGCAGCATTTGCAAATTCCTCTGTAAAATACAAGAAACAGAATATTTAAAATGTTCAGAATTTTTGTATCCCTTAATTTACAATATACTGGTATTGCAATCGACATTTTTCCTGTGTCACTTGACTTAACACAAAAACATATTAATGCTAGGTCTATATACTGAAAGAATATGCCATAAATTATTGATAACTGTGGGTCCCATATATGTTTCTATAACTCCCATAGACTTCACCATAGAAAGTGGCCATTGTCCTGAAAGGTCAGACTCAGAACCCAAGAAGTAAGACCTGCACCTAAGAGTCTTTTTTGGCATATAGTGTTTATACACTATAAATGGTTCAAATTGAAATACCCTTTAAATTTTATTCATACCACTAATCAGGGTGGTTTATGTATAGATTTATGTAGGTTTATGTATAGGATCAGCATAAACTGTAGGTATGCCTACAATGATTGCCAATAGACTGCAAATCATTCTGGTCCTCTCCCAACCACAGTAATATGTTCATAGGAAACCATACAATATTAATCTTAGGGCTCATGCAGATGAAGTATTATGGTTCCATTCTCTTCAGAGCCTTAACAGGGCTGCCATAGTTGCCAACGTATCCACAAACTCAGTCCTTTTCTTGGGACTGTTGACAACTATGGTAAACGTATCCTTCGCTGACTCTCCATATGTCTCTGGCTTCATTAAAATAATTGCCATGTTCCATCAGGTTATATATGCAATCAATATAGAGGAGAATATCCCCAAATACATGAAGTTTGTCAGAGTCTACACAGCTCCTTTAGTACGGGGTCTTACAGCCTTCCAGTACTGCCATATAGGCTCCAGGCCAGTATGCATGAGTCTTGAGTGGCCATGTCCCATTCAGTTTGTACCTCTTTGTACATAAATATACTATTCAACTCTTTGGAAGAAATCCAGATGGTGGAACTTGGATCATTTATGTTATTTCCCCAGACTCTTCAACACAGAAATAAACCCTGATCCACTAGACACTCAGTTGTGAATATAATGTTAGGCTCCCAAACTATGATGAGGGCAAAAAAATCAACACTTAAAAAGTATTTCTATTAGCAATTTGAAAAGATAATACCTTTGGTGACCTCCAAGTCTCTTCTTGTGCCTGCTAATGTGCTGTATATCTTTCGTACAAGCTCCATGTTATTGAGCAAAGAGTTGAAAGCATTGAAGTAGGAGAAGCTCACTTGATGGGAGATGGTTCCCCCTGCAGCCTACAAAAAAAATGAATCACTGATGTTTAAAATCGTGAAGGTATTGCTATGGTTACTTGGGCCAATCATAGATCTATGCGACTGCACATTTCACCTTTTTTCTTTGTACAGAAGTTCATTGATTCACCACATAAAGCTGAGTTACCAGAAATGTCTTACTTTTGGAGTGTTCAGCTGATAAACCTCTGTAGATAATCTTAATTTCCAAAATAAAGGTTTGTCCAAACATTTTAAAATAATTTTTGATTGCTCGTTGTCAATGTTAATTTACCACCATAAAGATATGCCATCAATGGCAAAAATGGCCAAGAAATGAGAAACGTGTGGGGAATATTTTTGACCATCACAAGGAGATGCTAAAAGAGACCCTTGCAATTATTTAGGCTTACACTGTCCTGATGTGGCACAATTGGGCAGTCTTGGTATGGAAGGATACTTCACCCATCACCAAGTACACATTGTACATCCTACCATGGATGGCTAGCTTCAAGGAGTTGCCTTATCAAAAACATCCATTTGTTTGGAGATGCTGCTACCGGCTAGGAAAAGCCGCGGTTAGCCAGGCATTTCTTCTGCAGTATCTACTCCAGGGTACATGTAGTATTACATGATGGCTAGTCAGATATATGGCCATTTGTGTAATACATGGGGGCTTGAATCTGCCAGTACAGAAGACGTTATTACAGAACATACCAAGAGGGCGACCACTTTCTATGTCATCCATATTTCCTGAAAGGGTGTATTGGCAGTGGTTGCCTTCGTGGGATAACCCCTTTAAAGGATCTTGAATCCATATAGTACATGACAATGTCTTTCTAAAAAAGCTAGAACCAGCCCTGTACCTCACATGGATCCATAGATCCTCTGATTTATTGCTCTTCTAGATTCTATACAGGCTGGTAGTTCTGAGTGTGTGTCCTTCCTGTTGCAGCTCTCTCCCTATAATTGTCACAACATCTAACAGTAGATACGGCTGCTGGCAGGATGGAAGTGAGCATGTGCGACCTCCTCAGTAGGTGGTTGTGCACATTGGATTAAAGATTAAAGGGTTTCTGTCATCAGTTTGTACCTATACTATATAACAGGTTGATGCCAAATAAAACCTGATGCCAAATATGTTAATTATATAATTCATACTGTCCCTGCGCCAAATAAAGGACGCACGGCGGAGGCACAGGATTTTGGGCACGGACAGGGCCGGCAGCAGACAGGAGGCGTTATTAGAGGTGGAAAATCAGCGACTCTAGGAGCAGGGTTACTGCCCCCCCTGCTCCTAGGGAGCTAATTTACATATTATAAAAGTATGATTTCCACAAAAACAGGGACAGTATGAATAATATAATTAACATATTTGGCATCAGGTGACATTTGCACATTGCAAATGTCAACCTGTTTTATAGGGTACAAACTGATGACAGAAACCCTTTAAAACACCAGGGGCCGCCACTATAATAAATTAAAGAGAATATCTCACAAATGGAGCATTTTTGTGACAGAAAATATATTAGAAAGTAACCCATTTATGTAAAAAGAACAGCCCCAAAGAAAAAAGGCTGACACTTTTTATGCTATAAACATATGGGGTGCACAAGGTCTTCAAGAACTGTCGAAGATGAAGATGCATGCAGGAACTAGGAAAAAGAAGAGACCTGTATAATACAATGGTAATGAAAATAAGGACAAGGTACATAGTGGCAAAAGTGTAACATTTCAGGCAAGAGGCAAGTGATGGAATCTAACTTTTTTTTAAGAAAGCATAAAAGTAAAGACCTTAGAAAATGTGTCGAACAGGGCCTGAAAACAAATACTATTGTTACTTTGTGTCACTGTTCAAATAGAGTAATTTAGCATTTTTGGAAATGTTCCGTTTTGACATTTAATAAACTAGTACTTTAGTGCACCTGGCTCCTTACCGAAACAAGATTTTCTTCTACAAATGATGTAAGCATATGTGATCGTATAGTAGCCATAATGTCGCTGAAGTCCAAAGCCGTTATCATCCCAGATTTGTTTTTGTCCTTTTGAGCAAATGCTTGTCGTGCATGTTCTAACTGCAGCTCCTAAAAATCAGAGAAGATGAAGTTAACATTTACTTATTATCCACAATTCACAAAGTCCCTAAAGCCACCTTCAGATCCTGGATTTCAGGACCCCTTTGAGGAGGTCAGAGATGCATTTGTTAAACTAAACAGTCATTCAAAATTCCAAATATGAGCCAAAATAAGGCACAGTATATACAGATAATGCACTTCCAAGTCTATGGAGTACTGTAGGAACAATATTAAAGCATGGAATTGTATGCAGCCTTATTGTACCTGTATATCTGTATCGCTTAGTATTTCCTACAGGCAAAAATCAGTGCTGTATTAGAGAGAATTTCTACCCTAGGATAGTTTCTAGGGAAGAATATCTGCAAAATACAGAGCACCATATGGCAGCACACAGAGTACTTACTGTACATCTCAACAGCATGGAACTTCAGGGACTGTGTGCCTCCATATATTCTCCTGTGTGCATTTCATGCCATTTGTATGTAGCCTAGGAGTGATTCTTTAAATCACAATTGGGGACGTTAGAAGCCAGTAATAGTACAAATGCACCTTTATATGCTCTATATTATTTCAATGAAAATGTGAATATGATCTAGGTTTTATTCTGATCAGTAAAGATCTCTAAGACGTGTATTTTAAAAGGAGTCTGTCAGCAGTTTTGCTGACAGCACTATGTAGGGGCTGTGGACAGCAGTACAAACATTCCTTTTGGGGAGTTTCTCTCATCAGGGGTATTGTGAATATGAAGTTTTATTCTGACAGATTCTGCTCTTGCAAGTGGCCAGGAGGTGGAGCTTCACTGTGACATTGCTTTATAGCCCCTCCCCTCTGCAATGTACTGGTCTCCTGATTGGATGCTTCAACTGCCACTCAATGCACAGAGCAGGTCACAGTGAACCTCTACCTTTCTGGCACTTGAGAAGCAGAACCTGACATTATAAAGTTTCATATTCTCACTACTCCTGATGAGAAAAGCTCCACACAAGGTATTTTTGTACAGCTTTCCCTGCAAGTACCTGGTACTGACAACAGTTTAGCATGGTCAAAAGCGCCAACGGAACAATAAAAATCATGGAATTTAAATTAAAAGAGCTCAAATAAAAATACCAAGGGAAAAAGCTCATGATGTATTCAGAATAGTTCGTATACGACCTTTTGATATATTTTAATACCTATATTTAGTTTAGATACAGTTTATGTTTATCAAGTGTTTTAGGATCAGTCATTAAGATCTACATTGGTATACCAGTATATATGCAATAATTCACATAAAGAACAAATGGAAACTAAATTAGAAAGAGGTGTATAGTAATTACACAGTCGAATTCCATTAATATAACCACTTCCTACTTCCGCACTGTGTAGGTCATGAAGGAAGTCACGTGTGGCGAACTAGCTTGGTGTGTGATAGGCTGTCTGCACACATATCCCTCGGTGGGTATATAAGGTGTGCGATAGGCTGTCTGTACACATATCCCTCGGTAGGTATATCAGGTGTGCGATAGGCTGTCTGTACACATATCCCTCGGTAGGTATATAAGGTATGTGATAAGCTGTCTGTACACATATCCCTCGGTGGGTATATAAGGTATGTGATAGGCTGCCTGCACACATATCCCTCAGTGGGTATATAAGGTGTGTGATAGGTTGTCTGCACACATATCCCTCAGTGGGTATATAAGGTGTGTGATAGGCTGTCTGCACACATATCCCTTGGTGGGTATATAAGGTGTGTGATAGGCTGTCTGCTCACATATCCCTCGGTGGGTATATAAGGTATGTGATAGGCTGTCTGTACACATATCCCTCGGTAGGTATACATGGTGTGATAGGCTGTCTGTACACATATCCCTCGGTAGGTATATCAGGTGTGCGATTGGCTGTCTGTACACATATCCCTCGGTGGGTATATAAAATATGTGATAGGCTGCCTGCACACATATCCCTCGGTGGGTATATAAGGTGTGTGATAGGCTGTCTGCACACATATCCCTCGGTGGGTATATAAGGTATGTGATAGGCTGTCTGTACACATATCCCTCTGTGGGTATATAAGGTGTGCGATAGGCTGTCTGCACACATATCCCTCGGTGGGTATATAAGGTATATGATAGGCTGTCTGCACACATATCCCTCGGTAGGTATATAGGGTGTGATAGGCTGTCTGCACACATATCCCTCGGTGGGTATATAGGGTGTGATAGGTTGCCTGCACACATATCCCTCGGTGGGTATATAACGTGTGTGATAGGCTGTCTGCACACATATCCCTAGGTGGGTATATAAGGTATGTGATAGGCTGTCTGCACACATATCCCTCGGTGGGTATATAAGGTATATGATAGGCTGTCTGCACACATATCCCTCGGTAGGTATATAGGGTGTGATAGGCTGTCTGCACACATATCCCTCGGTGGGTATATAGGGTGTGATAGGTTGCCTGCACACATATCCCTCGGTGGGTATATAACGTGTGTGATAGGCTGTCTGCATACATACCCCTCGGTGGGTATATAAGGTATGTGATAGGCTGTCTGCACACATATCCCTCAGTGGGTATATAAGGTGTGTGTGATAGGCTGTCTGTACACATATCCCTCGGTGGGTATATAAGGTGTGTGATAGGCTGTCTGCACACATATCCCTAGGTGGGTATATCAGGTATATGATAGGCTGTCTGCACACATATCCCTCAGTGGGTATATAAGGTACATGATAGGCTGTCTGCACACATATCCCTCGGTAGGTATATCAGGTGTGCGATAGGCTGTCTGCACACATATCCCTCGGTGGGTATATAGGGTGTGATAGGCTGTCTGCACACATATCCCTCGGGGGGTATATAACGTGTGTGATAGGCTGTCTGCACACATGTCCCTAGGTGGGTATATCAGGTGTGTGATAGGCTGTCTGTACACATATCCCTCGTTGCTGTCATGGGTAAAAGGGGAGATTTATCAGAGTTGTAAAAAGAGATGCTTATTTGCTTTCAGGCCAAGGGTGCTGTTATTTCTGACACTGCGCAATTTGTGAATTGTTTTTGTGCTGCTGTGGTGAAAGTGTATGGTGAGTGGACAAATGACAACATTGCGAATAAGCGACGCAGAAACTGTGGAGAATCACGTGACATTGATGTGAAAGGTGAAGGTCGACTGTAAAGGTGCGAAAGGGAGGACGAACACGCTACAGTGGAGCAGCTCACCGCCAAAATGAACCAGGGGCTACCAGATGAGTGCCTAAAATAGTTCAGCGAACGCAGTAGGGTTCTGTAGCAGATGGATGGTCACTGCAACTCTGCTAACAAAGTTGCATCTGCACAGAGGCTTCAATTTTTGTGGCAGTATTGGAATTGGACCTCCGCTGAAAAGGGTTGCTTTCTCTGATGACCCATGTTTTCTGCTTTATCAAATGGATGGATGTTGACTTGTCAAACGAGAAACATCAGAGAACAAACACCCTGCAACCATTGCTGGAAGAACACAAACTGGTGGTGGCAGCGTTATGGTTGGAAGAATGTTCTTGTGGCATTCTCTGAGCCCACTCATCCATGTGGAAGGACCTCAGATGATTTGGGTATGAATCCATCCTTGCAGATAACTTACTTGCTGATTGTCTTCCCTGGGGTGGATGGGATCTTCCATTAAGGCATGTCACACAGCTAAATATGTCCGATATTGGGTGAAAGAGCATGACCAAGACTTCCAAGTACTACCCTGGCCCCATAATTCCCAGATTTTAACCCAATTGAGCATCTGTGGGACCACCTCGATCATCGTGCTTGCTCTATGGATCCTCCCCCACACCCCCTCCAGCAGCTGTGGGACGCACTGCAATCAGCATGGCTCTAGATACCTGTGACAACCTACCAGGACCGTATTGAGTCACTCCCAGCCCGTCTAGCTGCTGTCTCCGTTGCACATGGCGGTTACTCTGGATATTATCTGGTGGTCAGAATAATGTGACTCGACTGTGTATTTGTGGTTTTTAATTAAATTTTACATAACTCATGAAAGTAAATCACAGCTATTATTTCATAAAGAGATAATTTCTCCATGTGCTTTATTGCTGCTGAATAAGAGGAAAAAGATGGATCCAATAAACTCCCAGATAGTAGAGGTCTAAATATGCTAACGATCATATGTGGTAGTTCCCATCTTCTCAGCCTTTCAGCAGCAATGAGATGGCTCATGTTTCAAGCTCCCACGCCACCACGGAGGTGAAGGGGCAGCTGACATTCATGGACCCTCTCATAGCTGCAAGTGACAGCTCTCTGCAGCACAAAACAACATATTTTCTGCAATGATCAATTGGCCTAGGCTCAGAAATGGCGTTTCCAGTGTTGACCCCTACTACTTCAGAATCTCATTGGCCAAAACATTGATTCTCACCAATAGAAATAGATGCAAACTAGCTCAACACATGGAAAAAAGCTCAATGTTTACATTTCTTAATAATACTACTAAGGCCTCTTTCACACTAGCGTTAGCACGGATCCGGCACCTAAAGGGTGCCAACGGATCCGTGCTAACGCTGATACATGTGTGGAGCCGGAGCAGCGCTCCAGCCCCACACATGTTGACAGAAATACATACAGACATACACACACAAACACATACATACTTACATACTCCAGCCCGGGACGCCGGCAGCACGTCTTCACGCGCCTCCTGCGAGCAGTGATGACGATTCCCCACAGCGCCCTCTGCTGGGCGCAGTGGGGAAATGTCATAGCTGTGCGCAGGAGGCGCGTGAAGACATGCTGCCGGCGTCCCTGGAGTATGTCTGTATGTATGTATGTATTTCTGTGTAGCCGGATCCGGAATGACCCCCCATTGCAAGTCAATGGAGGACAGATCCGGATTACTGGTGTGTCACACCAAACGGATCCGTCCCCATTGACTTGCATTGGGGGTCATTCCGGATCCAGCTTGGTGCGGATGCCTAGACCGGAGAGAAAACCGCAGCATGCTGCGGTTTGTTCTCCGGTCTGAAGACGGAACGGAATGCTTTTAGGAGCATTCCGTTGTCTTCAGTTCAGTTTTGTCCCCATTGACAATGAATGGGGACAAAACTGAAGCGTTTTTTTCCGGTATTGAGCCCCTATGACGGAGCTCAATACCGGAATAAAGAAACGCTAGTGTGAAAGTAGCCTAAGACTTAAAATGATCTTCAAAGTAACTAAACGCCAACCTGCGACTTTGTTGCTGTAAAAACAAAGTTGTCAGTTTATTAACGCCTTTCTACAAAGAATAACAGAAGACCAGTACAATGCAGACTTATGAGAAAAGTTACTCCAGAGTGGTGACCGGTCCTGTAAGTGTGACGGTTGCTTCTTTATTAGCTCCATTGAATGATTCATGTTGGGAAACATCTTACCTGTAAAAATTCTGTGAATTCCAAGTAGGAAAGTTGTTTTTTCCGGTTGTGGCCAAAATGAAGTCTGATGAACTCGCAGTCCCAGTTAAATGGGATATGGTGATGGATGATGGTTTGTCCAAATATTTCCTTAACATTTTCTTAAAAAAAAAAAAAAATAAATGAGCAAATCAGATTTAATCACGGACACGAGCAGATTGCATTGTAGAAAGCATTAACAGAATTACACATGATCTCAGGTCATTATTTATGCAACTCACCACGTATATGGATTAAAGTGGTTTTGCACTCTTTAGATATCGATGACCTATCAGACAGGTGGGACTTAGACACCCGGCATCCCTACTGATCAGCTGTTTTGGGCAGCGTTCGGCACTGGAGACATAAAAGTGTATGGTGCCGAAAGCAGAAGGCTCCATCCACTGTCTAGTGGCCGTGCCAGTGTACTCCAACTCTGCTCCTAATTCAGGAGGATAGACGATCAATAGCTAAAAGGTGGACAACCCCTTTAATGGCAACAAGGGATTCGTGCCTTGCAGCCTTATTTTATGTATTCACAGTTCTAACCCTTATGATAAATCAATAATTCATAATATTATTCAGATTACAGACGATTGGATGAGTGTAAAGCCGAAACTGTATGAATCAAATCATGATTGCCACTGATCTAACATTTTTTCATCTGTAGTACCGTGCAGAAGTTTTAGGCAGATGTGGAGTTAATAGTATAGGAACTACGCAGAGAGGTTGTTCTAAACATCTGGGAGAACTAGTCATAGATCTTCTGTGAAAGTAGGCTTGCTCAAATACCTCTGTCTCTTCATGTAACCCCAGAGAGATCATATGATGTTGAGATCAGGGTTCTGAGGTGGCCATATCCTCACTTCCAGGACTCCCTGTTCTTCTTTACGTTGAAGTTAGTTCTTAATGACATTGGCTGTATGTTTGGGGTCATTGTCCTGCTGCAGAATAAATTTGAAGCACATCAGATACCTTCCTGATGGTACAGCATGATGGATTGCCTGGATTTCTCAGTATTAGGACACCATTAATCCTAACCAAATTCCCAATTCCATTTCTTGAAACGCATCCCCAGACTTGCAAGGAACCTCCATCATGCTTTACTACTGCAAGCAGAAATTCACCATTATACCGCTCTCCAGACCTTCAGAAAACAAACTGTCTTCTGTTACCACCTAATATTTCAAATTTTGACTCATCGGTCTAGAGCATCTGATGTTATTTTTCTGCACCCCAGTTCCTTATTTTTTGTGCATAGTTAAGTCAGTTGGCCTTGTTTCCACGTGGAAGGTATGTTTTTTTTGGCCACAATTCTTCCATAAAGACCACTTCTGGCCAGACTTCTCTGAACATTAGATGGCTGTACATAGGTCCCACTGGATTTTGCCAGTTCTGAGGGGATGGTAATACTGAATATCTTCTGATTACCAAGGGTTAGTAAGCATGATTTGTGTTGTTTTTCATCTGTTGCCGTAAGTTTTCAGCAAGTGAAGATGGGAATTTGGTCAGGATTAATGGTGTCCAAATGAGAAAGACAGGCAAATACTTTTCCATCATGGGAGGCGTCTGATTGGCTCCAAATTTATTCTGCAGCAGGACATTCACCCAAAACATACAGGCAATGGCATTAAGAACTATATTCAGCATAAAGAAGAACAAGGAGTCTTGGAAGTGATGATATGGCCCCCACAGAAGCCTGATCTCAACATCATCCAGTCTGTCTGAGATTACATGAAGAGACAGAAGGATTTGAGGAAGTCTACATCCACAGAAGATCTGTAGTTAGTAGTCTAAGACGTTTAGAACAACCCCCCTGTAAAGTTCATTCAAAAACTGTATGCAGCCTACATAGGAATACTGATGCTGAAGGCAAAGGGTGGTCACACCAAATATTGATTTGATTTAGATTTCTCTGGTTGCATTCACCTGATAAAAATAAGTTAACACTTCAATTTTGCAAAGCATTCTTACATTTTGTTCCACACCTGCCTAAACTTTTGCACAGTACTATATCTTGTAGATAGGTGGTAAATGTAAGTAATCATACAGCATTGACTGAATGCAAGTTGCTTAAAAAATTTGAATCTTGTGTTTTATGCTCTACATTTTTTTAGGTTAAATGTTAGACTGGCCCTTTAAAAAAACAAAGATAATCAGTACTATCATGTAATTGACAATTACAGTTGGGCTTCCGTCACACACAGTTTTTTTTTCTGCTTAAAAATGCCATGAATTTAAAGCAATTCGTTATTCAGCTTTTACAAGTGGGTTTTTTGTAACATTTTTATGCATGATATTTTAACCTGCATTTTGTTCTGGTGTTTTTCAAGTTATATAAAGAAGCTTCTGGGCAAAATATCAGACAAACACGCCATACATAAGAAAAAACAAAAAAAACAAAAAACACACATCAAAAGGCCAGATAAACGTCACAAAAAAAAAAAAGCATCTTTATATCTTATATTTCACTACAGACTTTCAGCTAACATTGGGCTTCAGTGTTTCTGGGCAAAAAAAAAAGCAAAGAAAAATGCTGTGTGTGAAGCCACCCTTACACAGTTTACAAATTAATATTTTTATTATTCTCATCCCCCCAAAAAAATTAAGTGCTAATTAAAAAAAGTAAAATTGAACGGAAGTAATTGGATATTCTTTAGGTTTGGTTGGTTTCCATACCACACTCAGTGAGGGTCAAACCATAGGTCAATGTATAAGTTGGAGTAGTCATCATGTGAGAGCCCAGGGTTGGGTGCAGTTTGGATGGTCTGAGCCGGACAAACAAATAAAACAACAATACAATGACAATAACGTTTCAGCAGGATAAATAATAAACATATGATCAGCACCGCCATAAAGAAGCAGGTGCTGCAGGCACAGTTCATCTGACAACCCCTGACCTTCTCAGGTCAAATGGCGAGATCCTCATTATGGGTCACAGCAGAGAGTAGCCGACATTCAGGGGCTCTTGCACTGGCGGATCCAACCTGTCCAGTGACACCAGCAGTGGAAGGACAAGGCTGTTCGCAGCTTCTCCAGCCAGCCTTTTCTTTTTTAATAAGGGGTTCTTATGGTGAAGCAACTCCTGTAAAGTGCATTAAATACAACCTCTGGGGTCCATGAGCTTAAACCCATCTCAATACCAGTGGCCATAAGAGTAAGTGATTATGTGGCCATAGGAATGAATGAGACTGCAATGCCCAAAGGGGGAGATTTATCAAAACTGGTGAAAAGGAAAAGTGGCTTAGTTTCACATAACAACCAATCAGATTCCACCTTTTATTTTTCAGAGCTCCTTTAGAAAATGAAAGGTGGAATCTGATTGGTTGCTATGAGGAACTAAGCCAGTTTTCCTTTGCATCAGTTTTGATAAATTCCCCCCAGAGACTATGTTCTGTGACAAAACCAGAGGAACATCTTAAGTATAAGTGCTCATGCAATGTAGTGTTCTTGAATTCTATGAATTATATTTGCCATACTGTTCACCTGCAGATCAGAACTATTCGGTGAGAAACAGAAAAATACTTTTTTTTTTAACTTTTTTGTTTACAGTTGGTCCTTAAATTACAGATATAGCAACATTTAACTTAACACTAAATGTGTTAAGGCTGGGTTCACATCACATTTTTCCCATCCTTTTAACGTATCCAAAAAACGTATACGTTAAACGGTTGTCTCAGACTGATGTCATACAGTGGCATCCTTTCACAATAGAATTCATTGTAAAAAAAAAAACAAAAAAAAACAGGCATACCTTTCTTTTTACCAGACTGTACAGAATACAAGAACGTGTGTGTGTGTGTGTGTGTGTGTGTGTGTGTGTGTGTGTGTGTGTGTGTGTAGGGGGGGGGGGGGCGGGGGTTGTTCCTTTTTTTTTGTAACGTATACGTCAAACGGAGGCATAAAACGTGATGTGAATGCACTCTTAAAAACACAGTTGCAGTAAGTCTTACCCTTGTTCAATGGCTTATGGTAACTGTACACGGTGCAGTTTGTATGCAGAAAAAACGCATGAAATCCGCAACAAAACTGCACATAGATCCGCACTATTTATTGTGGTTTTGTGCGGTTTTCATCTGGCTTTTGGTGACGATTTTCTGTTTTTTTTAACAACCTCATTGAAGTCAATGGGGAAAACCACTTTATATAAGGTGCAGAATCGCACAAAGAACGGACATGCTGTGGATTTCACAATCCGCACGGCAGGTCACTTTCTGCACAGAAGAAAAAAGCAAAGCGCACATGAAATTTGTCTACTTTGCTGGTGCTGTATTACACTGACCTTTTTCTGCATGAGAATCCGCGTGGAAAAACCACAAGTAATCCGCATTGTGTGCAGGTAGCCTTAAGGGGAACCTGTCAGATCCCTTATGCTGCCCTCTCTGAGGGAAGCATAGTATAGTGACAGACACGAGTTACGCTGCAGCAAGGAGTCCGTAATGTAATTAGGACATGCAGGCTTAAATGCGTTTTCTAACATTTTAATACTAATGACTAGGGTTGAGCGAACCTGAGTCGCAAAGTTTTTCACAGAAGTTCGGGTTCGAGTTCATCACATGGTAAGCGCGAGGACGTCATTGCAGGTCAGGACTTATGATCGACGTCATCACGCTTACCATGTGGTGAGCACGGTGACGTCACCGCAGGTCCTTTTGCAGGTCCTGAAAGAAGAAGAAGAATGAAGACACCGGCTGCGCGATCAAGTGGACAAGGTGAGTTTTTTTTTTTTTTTTTAACCCCTAGAAAGCCATTTTATTTAGCATTCTGCCTTAAGAATGCTATTATTTTCCGTTATAACCATGTTATAACGGAAAATAATAAAGGGAAGTTCGGGTCCCCATTGATTTGAATGGGGTCCGGGTTCGGGATAAAGTTCGGGTCCCGAACCCGAACTTTGACCTGAAGTTCGGCCGAACCCGAACATCCTTGGGTTCGCTCATCCCTACTAATGACCTATCTTTAGGATAGGTCATCAGTCCCTGATCGACACCCGGGACCCTCACCGATCAGCTCTTTGAGAAGGCAGCGGTGCCACTACTATCTCTGTGCTCTCGCGCTCAGCCCCATTCACTTCAATATTAAAATCTCAGAAAACCCCTTTAACCCCGCTGATTAACAGGTTTCTCTGTATTACTGTTCATATGGAGAAACGTCAATCAGTGGCTGGAGGAAGGTGGGGTTAAGTCTGCATATTATGAATACATTGGACTCCTTCCTTCACACCGGACTCCTTGATGGACGAATTCTGCAAACTTTAAACTTGTGAGTACTGAAAAACTACTTTCTGGTAACTCCTTATTGACCGACTGCTGAAATCAGGAGATCTGTCACTATACTACACTATGCTGTCCCTAGAGAGGGCAGTATAAGGGACCTGACAGGTTCCCTTAAGGCATCAATGGAATTTTTGCAGAAACAGCATATGTAATTTAGGTGTCAAGTTAAAGTTTGCTACATCTGTATATTATCTGAAATAAATGTGTGTATAATGTTCAAAAAACATATTAAGCAAGTAGAAGCGTCCTCTCGCTCAGTAGGACATTAAGCAGAGAGAAAAGTCTAGGTCTATATTTAGCTGCATCTCACTAGGTCCTTCTAGGATGCGGGGTAGATGGTACTTCAATTTCACACATCAGCGTCAGGTGGTATAGAAAGTGGCACTGGCTGTAAAACCTACAGAGCAAAATCATTGGGTTGGCAGAGATGAGCCCATGGGCACTCTTTGTTCGGCCTACAGCTCTATGTTATTACCCAGCACCCAGTCAGATGCACATGCTGCTCCTGGGAGAGACGGCTCTCATGTGAAGATCTTTCTCCCTGGCTTAACCTCCTTCAAATAAATAAATCATTGACCCATAATGTCCCATGGAGTCTGCGTGTCCTACTCTGCAAATAAAATACAGATAAAGCAGAGCTGAACTTGTCGTTTAACTCTTTGGGCCTCCAATACTTTTGCATATGGCTAAAAGCCCCTTTAGGCCCTTTGCAGACAAGCGTGTGTCACGCTGCGAGTCAGCAGCGCAGCTCCCGTCCTGACCTCCCAGCACTGCCGGGGGTCACATAGCATTATATTGATTTATGATACTACGTAACCCTTACAGTTCTGGAATGTATTGGATAACACCAACAGCATTATGTCAGTGTCATCTAATAGATTCCAGAACTGTAAGGGTTATACATAGCATTATAAATCAATATAATGCTATGTGACCCCCGGCAGTGCTGGGAGGTCAGGCCGGGACCTGCGTGTGGACATGCAGCGCGACACACGCTTGTCTGCAAGGGGCCTTACACAGTCTGATGCAATTGTCAGGAAGGAATTCCCTGCTCGTCAGTGGAGGAGAAAGCTGCATTTACATGCAGTGATCTCCTCCACAGTATGGGGAGGAGTGATTGTTTGCTCGTCCTCATACTGAATCATTGTTTTCTGGCAGCAGAAGCTGTTTAGATGGCACAATCTGCTGGTGGCAAACATTGACTTTGGTCACGTTCATCAGGTACTCAGTGGCACCTTTACACAGGCAAGAGTCCCGATGAATGTTCATTAGCGATAATCTGTGTAAAAGGTCCTTTACTCTCCACGTTATAATTACGAGCAGCCTTGTCTGCAGTCCTGTGTAAAAGCACAGATAACACATCAGGATATCACCACTGTGCTGCTGCCTCCGCAAAACACAGCTCTGCTGCATCTGTGTAAGCCCATTTCTTTCCCTATGTGAAACGCACTTCCCCTAATACACTTAAAAGCCAGTTTCTTTGTGTTGGTTGACTTCACCGTTGATGTATTCTTACCGAATGTTACCTCTCCAGAGCCGCTCTTATCAAATAACTGATAAGCCACAATGAACATAGCATCAGGGGCACACAACACCGACTCGAATGCCAGAAACTCTTGGAAAGAGATCAACCTATGGATAACAAAATAAAATGCACTTTGTCAGAGGAGCGGGAGCAGACGGCAGAGGTCTCGAGTTAACAAAGTGGTACATTCTGTAAACATTTACTGTGTTATTATCTCGCTGGCAATCTCTGCACTTGTTCACTTTTTACTTAATGCATACTGCAGCGTGTTATCTTGTGTCAAACCCTGCGTGTGTTGACAGAGATTTAAGCAGATGGGAGTTCTGAGCACGGGAAGCAGACGGGCTGAAAGGCTAATGTACCGCTCAGGTAACACAGTCCTTCTATTTCCGATTTACATTTTGCTAGCGAGCCTATCTGATGGCGAGGACCGCAGCTTGGAACACTGATGGCTTTGTGACGGCCCTTCAAAAGGGCGGACTGATTTGAGGTTTTTCAATAGTCGGAAATAAGAAAGAACAAACAGATTTGGTTAAATTTTTGTAATTGGGAGACGTTTTACCTGGGGCGATTTCAGTTTAAAAGAGAACCTATGATCTCTCCTCCCATGTAATAACAACTCTGGAACCCTATGACTGTGTTATACCATTCCTTCCTATTATTCCTGCTAGAAGCTAATAATTCATTACTAATAGTTTGCAATGAAGGTCCAAGCTGAGTGTTACTAGTTGGGGATGTGTCCCTGCACAGACTGACATTATCCAATCAGTGGCCCCAATTGGTAGCACCCATCTGAACCTATATTGCAGACGGCTAGTAATTCATTGATAACTTTCTAGAAGGAATAATAAAGGAATGGCACATCACAGAGTCATAAGAATAGATGCTCTAGAATTATTACTTGGGGGAAGCAAGTAGTTACTAAACTGGACATGTCAGGAGAAGCAAAAGGTCCTCTTTAAAACAGTAAGTAAAGATGGATTTCGCAGAACGTTCTCTCTTCATACACCAACCTTTCTCTGTCAGAGCTCAGGATAGGTCGTCAGTACCTGATCGGTGGGAATCCGACACCCAAGACCCCCGCCGATCAGCTGTTTGAGAAGGTACCGGCACTCCTGTGAGCGTCACTACCTTCTCACTGCTCAGCAAGCACAGCGCCGTACATTGTACAGCGTCTGTACTTGGTATCACGCTCAACCCCATTCACACTACACAGGCAAATTATGGCTAACAAGCGTTCATACTAACATTCGTTAGCGATGATATGACTGAACATCGAGCAGTGTAAAGGGTTCACAGCAGCACTTCAATTTCCATTGTTCTGAACCCGTCGAATGATGGTAACAAATGGCGCTCAGCAGACTCTATGGACTATAATGGAATCTGTTGGGTTTTCATTACAAACCAGGAATTTTAGCAGACAAAACCAGCACAGCACGCTGCTCTATTTGATCCCTATTTTTGAGGGAATCTGCAATGGAGGCCCCTAACACAGCTTCCAATGCAGATGTGAACAAAGCCATAGACGCACATAAGAAGGCAATTAACCTGCCGCGTGTGAAGGTGGCTCTTACTTTTTTAGAGTGTTTGAGGAAATAAACACAAACATAAGAAGAACATACAATCCCCATGCAGATATTGTCACTGGTCAGAACTGAACCCTGTGCTGCCCATTGTAGTTGGTCGGGTAAGACTCTCTGACTGTGAGCAGGAGGAACAAGTGAATATGGATGCGATCCTTAAAGGAGTTGTCTCACTCCATCAAATGGCATTTATCATTAAGAGAAAGTTAATGCAAGCCACTTACTAATGTATTGTGATTGTCCATATTGCCTCCTTTTCTGGCTTCATTCATTTTTCCATCATATTATACACTGTTCTTTTCCATGGTTATGACCACCCTGTAATCCATCAGCGGTGGTCGTGATTGCCCAATATAGGAAAAAGCACCAGCCTGTGTGTGCTCCCATGGTCCTGGCCACCAGAGAGGCTGACGATTTCTCCTATGATGTGCAAGCACAACCACCACTGATGGATCGCAGGGTGGTCATAACCCCTAGATACGAGTGGTGTACAATGTGATGGAAAAATAAATCAAGCCAGCAAAGGAGGCAATATGGACAATCACAATACATTAGTAAATGCCTTGTATTAACTTTGTCTACATAATAAATGCCACTTACTGAAGTGAAACAACCCCTTTAATACTGCACTGCGGAATATGTCGGCACTACCTAAATAAATATTATTATATTACTACATTAAAAATTGTGGAAATGGCACATTTACCAAAGACTAGCATTTCATATACCCAGTCGTAATAAAAAGGCTACCAGTGTAAGATGTGGCAACGCCTCTAAGATAGATTTGTTATAATTTACGCCCCTCTGGTGTCTATTGGCCATGTGCATTCCTGTATACTAAGGAATGCTCACAGGATTAGTATGGATGCTATGCATGGATTCTGTAGAGTTCTTCTATTAGGTGGAAGGACTGACATTTTGTGAAAATCTATTCACAACAGAAGACTTTGCACATGACAGTGTGTATCTGTCACTACTAAAATACTGTATCGTACAAGCAACATAAATCTGAAATGAAAAAGCAACAATATAATATAGACATATAAAAAAATATATCAACCTCACCCATCTTTGGTCTGATCAGCCACTCCTCCTAGCAGCTCCACCGTCTTGGGATTGAAGTGTAGGTCCGTGTGCAGTCCAAGGTATCTCTGCACAAAGTCAGGTGAGGTCATGTAATTCTCCCCATCTTTCTCGACGCTGGCATACTGAGAACAATAGGAAACAACACGCATGAATAATACATTACTGAAAGCGTCAGATTTCTCTGCAACATGTGGATAAAATAGTTCAAAAAGCTTCATGTATGCAACTACATGTATGAAAGAAGCACAAGAAGAAATGAAAAGAAAAATGCCCGTTCCAATTTGGTACTGGTATCATATAGCCTGTGTTTAACAGTCTGTATTCCAGGTCTAATGTCTGGATCCCCCACGGATGGACTCGAACCGGCTTACAGCACCAGAGATTCTGATGGTGCTGTAGACTAAGTGGAACTGAGGGGGGTCCAATTGTCACCTCCAGAAACAGACTGTCATATGCAGGAAAACTGTATACCTGTAAAATGTAAACCTTTAGGGGCAATTATTATTATTTTTTTTATTATTATTGCATTGTACACATTTTGAGCTAAAAATCATTTTTTCAGTTGGTCTTTAAGAAAAATATTGAGCCCTTGTCTCTGTGCAGCCTTGAGTTACTCTATTAGCAGAATCTGAATTTTCACTCAGTTTACGGCTCCTCATCTCTGGCCTTATAAACACTCAGTATAGGTCAGTTCTTATCTTACTGATAAGAATGTGGCTTAAGTAAGTGTTTATGACCTTTTAGTAATTTAGAGATAAGGGTTATTAGATGACTGGCACAAAGTTAAAGTAAAAAGTACATTCACACAGCTAGATAAATGGTTAAAAGGGTTGTCTCACTTCAGCACATGGCACTTATGTAGATAACGTTAATACAAGCCACTTACTAATGTATTGTGATTGTCCATATTGCCTCCTTTGCTGGCTGGATTCATTTTTCCCCATCACGTTATACATTGTTCCTTTCCATGGTTATGACCACCCAGAAATCCAGCAGTGGTGGTCGTGTTTGCACACTATTGGAAAAATGCACCTGGGCTGTCTGGTGGCCGGGACCATGGAAGTTCACATAGGCCAGCGTTTCTTCTTATAGTGTGCAAGAACGACCACCACTGATGGATTGTAGGGTGGTCTGTAACCATGGAAACAAGCAGTGTATAATGTGAAGGAAAAATGAATCCAGCCAGCAAAGGAGACAATATGGACAATCACAATACATTAGTAAGTGCCTTGTATTAAAGAAGAACCCCCAACAAAAATTTTATTCCATGTCCTGCTAGAAATGTACATGATATAATCTGTAGTGAATGTCATTTTCTTACCAGTGTCTGAATTTTTGACTTATATCATCCTGAAGTTTCTTATCTGTGTCATGTGACCAGCAATTAGACCCACCAACTCATACTCAGACTTATGTGTGAACAGGAAGTCTAATTCTCTATGTATTCCTATGAGACTGAAAGTGAGGCTCCCATAGGAATGAATAGAGCAGTTACTGGCTTGCTGTCCTGGGTCAGTTGGAGGTCAGGGAGTTGGTCACATGACCCAGCTACAATAAGAAGAGAGGTTTTTACTCAAAGAAACAGTCACTGATAAGAAAATGACAATCACTACAGATTATATTATGCACCTTTCTAACAGGTCAGAAAATAAAAAATTTTGCGGGAGTTCTTCTTTAACATTCTCTACATGATAAATGCCATTTGCTGAAGTAAGACAACCTTTAACCCTTTGTGACAGAGCGGCTCAATATTTTTAATTAAGACCAATTGAAAAAAAATGATTTTTAGCCCAAAATGAGTAAAATGCAATCATAAAAAATTGCCCCCAAAGGAGTACATAGCTTTTAAAGGAGTTTTCCGAGATTTTTATACTGGTGACCTATTCCTTGGTCATCAGTATCTGATTGGTGGGGGTCCAACAACCAGAACTCCTGTCAATCAGCTGTCTGAGACAACATCGGCGCTCATGTGAGCACCGCGGCCTTCTCCCAGCTTTTTCTAGGCCAGTGACATCGTGTTCATCGGTCACATGGCCTAGGAGCAGCTCAGCCCCATTAAAGTGAATGGGTCTGAGCGTGATACAAAGCACTGTTCTTGGTAAGCTACGAGAGCGCCGATGCCTTCTCAAACAGCTGATCGGCGGGGATCCCAGGTGTCGGTCCCCGCCGATCAGATACTGATGACCTATCCTCTGATAAATCATCAGTATAAAAATCTTGGATAACACTTTTAAAGGCCTAAATGTGGACATAATAACGGAAGTCATATAATCAGAATCAGACTGACTCACCAGAGTACTAGAGGATCCACGGAAGAAATCTGAGGGTCAGACTATTTTTACAGCAAATTCTGCATTGGATTTTTTTTCAAAGGAAAAATCTGTCATGTGAATATAGCCCTACATTACCACATCTCTAACCTTCCAGGACAGGAGTACTTGGCGCTTATTTCTCCCAGCTCCTTTCCAGGATCTTTATACCCAGTGACCACAAAATCCAAATCACATCAATGTTACAAGCAACTGAAAAGAAGTAACAGTCTGGGAATTTCACTGGTGATAAGTACGGAGTGTCAAATATACTGTACCGTCAGCACGGTACTGCAATGTACATGATCCTGACCTAAGAGCTGTGGGCCAGGGACATCTTCACTGATGAACCACTGACCATCCTTGGATGGATGCCGTCATGGACGTGTAAAGTAACAGGCCTTACTTGACTGCAATATTTCACTTCAGGGGAAAAGTGAAAAAATACAACTTTAAATACCAAAAAAAACCAACCGTTTTACACTATTTCACAAATATTACAACCTCCAAGTAATAAATTGTAGTTGGTAAATTAAGGAATGTAGGCCCCACTCCGGAACCACCCCCAAACACCCATTTTCATAAGTCCTTACATAAGTCCTGCCCATTTTCATCCTGGGACAGTCCTTGCAAACTTAGGAATGTTGGCAACTTTGGAAGTCTATGGATTCTGATTTCATACAGGTGAATGTTTATTTTTATTATATACATTCCAACAATAATGAAACTATGGCATGCTCCATTGGACATTGTATTATGGAGGTATTGTTTCTCGAGAATATCTCTGTAGGGCTTTATTCACATCTGTGATGTGGCATGCAGCACTATTCTTCCCTTCAAAACAGACATCATCTGGAGCCTCCAACAAAGATGTGAATATAGCCTGATCTCTGTACATTCCCGGAGAGGCCTTACTAACTTACTATCATAATAGTTTTTAGCACTTGTAATACTGTTCTATTAAGACTTTTTATTTTTTTAAGAACTTAAATGAGTAATAATTTCTGAAGGTCACTATGATTTTGTAATGTATTTCTTTTACCTTTATTGCTCCTATCTCCTGTTCTGGGCTGTGGTCACATGACCATGTCCATGCCACTCTTCCTTATTTCCTGTGATGTTATGTCCATGGGCAGGGCAAGCATAGGGTAGTGTCAATGTAACTAGCTGGGTGGGAGGAGCTATAAACTAGCTGGGTGTTGTTAGGGGCAGTGATAGGGGAGTGTCAATGTAACTAGCTGGGTGGGAGGAGCTATAAACTAGCTGGGTGTTGTTAGGGGCAGTGATAGGAGAGTGTATGTATGTAACTAGCTAGGTGGGAGGAGCTATAAACTAGCTGCGGGTTGTAAGGGGAGGTGCTGGAGATGTGGCAGAGAAAGGAGAAGTGAATCATGGGTTTGGTTGGATACAGAAACAGAAAGTGCTAAATACAGGATAGCGACAAACCAGAGGGATTGGTTTACATGGTAAAAACAGGTCAGGAGAGGCCAAATTAAAAGAAAAAAAAGCATGTTAAGGATGCCTATGTCCTAGTAAATAATCATCACAAAAATATAATGTGGGTCTGGAAAAAAAAAAAAAAAAAAAGCAATTTTCTGTCGTATTCTATTTCTGAGGACTATGTATTACAGGTTCCTGCACCGCACCGGTACCAGTCAGAATGACTCAGTTTTCAGCCTCCATGATACATTATGTACCTACTATAAACAAGGAGTGTCATCTGGAAATGACAGGAATTTGGATGCAGTGACGTTCGACCTGCAAACTTTCTGTCAAAACAAAAGACGCACGTGCCTGGTGATATTCTGCTTGGTGTGTCCATGTATACACGCCACGCATTGTTTTATCCAGCATTCACACATCTCAGGGCCTCTGAGGAAATTTCAGAAAACAAGAACCAAAGCTATATTATGGATAAATTAGTAATAGAATATCTATACAAATGTATGCCTGTACTCTACCTCCACACGTCTCAGATTTCATACAGAGACAAAAGGACATTATTCCCTCACAGAATCATAGAAACCAACCAAAAATGCCAAAAATGGCTCAGTGGAAGCAAATATGTAATTTACATGAGGTGGAAGCTTTATTATGGCGCATAATGGGGTTGTTCAGCAGAATTAATTTTTGTGGGGTAGAAGGAGTTTAAAAAAAAAAAAATGCATTACTCACCTGACTGAATATCTCGACATTGTTGCTCTGACACTTGCTGGGCCCAGTCTCCAATTCCTGCTCCCAGCTCAACACACAGAAAATGGCAGGAGATGCCTGCTCAGTGGAGACCTACAGTGACTAGCTGAGATGGCATCTCCAGGCATTTCCTGCCTAGTTGGAAATTGGAGACCAGCGGACACCCGATAAGGGTCCATTCACACATTCGCAAAATGGGTCCACATCCGCTCCGCAATTTTGCGGAACGGGTGCGGACCCATTCATTTTGAATGGGGCCGCAAAAGATGAGGATAGCAGGTACTAGAGGTCCCACATCTCCACAACGGGGTCCCTGAGGTGAAGGGAGAGCAGCCACACATGTATAGCCACCCTACGTTCACTGCTATGGGACTTCCGAAAACAGAGGATTGAGTCCACTTGGCTATTTCCAGTAGTCCCGTGGCAGTGAATGCAGAGGTGGCTGCGCTTGCGTGACACACTCACCATTCACCTCTATAGGACTTCTGAAAATAGCCGACTGCGCTCAATCATCTATTTTCGGAAATTCCACAGCACTGAATAGAGAGCAAGCTCTACATTCACAGTGTGCTCTCCTTCACTTTGGGGGCCCTATCCTGGAGATAGATGAATGTCCCAGAGGATGCAATCAAGATGAAAATACCCCATGACTAATGTAAAAAATGAAAATCAGACATCATATAGTACAAGACAATCTCTTTCTAACAAAGCTAGAACCAGCCCTGTACCTCAGATGGATTTTTAATTCATTGGTTCAGTTACTCTGCTAGATTTATTTCAAGCTGGCAGCTCAGTGGGCTTGCCCCTCTCAGCGGGCGCATCCTGTTGCTGCAGCTAGTGTCAGTTGAAGGAAGGAACCGAGCATGTGTGTCCACCTTGCTGAGGTGGACAGAGAAAATCAGTAAAAGAGCAAACAGCAGGTGGTGCTATACAAATAGAATAAATTGAATAACTCAGTAACTATAATACATTTTTTAATCACGTGTAATTACAAAAGTATTCAGATCTGGATGCTGCTTTGAAAAATGAAGATTATTTTTTGTGGGACAACCCCTTTAAGGAGCAAATATCACAAGCTTTAATATTATATGGCAAATGTCAATGTAAGATTATCTTTCCTTCAAATAGATCGGATGTTTATGAATCCAAGTAGTTATTATATAGTAAGAAGATGACGGATATTATTTATCATTAGCGGATGATCCCCAAATACATTAATATGAATATGATAGGATTTACAGCTGATCAGAGTTTAACAAAGTTCGGACAGAAGAACCAACTTTTTTTCTCTGAAAGAGTCTTCTGTTACACAGAGCAGGCTGCCGACATCCATCAAAGTGATCATGAGTCACAAGACTCCACGAATGACGAGAACGAGGAAAAGAAAACTTTTCTCCTTCCTGCACTGAAACAACTTCTGTTTCCAGAGGTCACTGGTTTGCACTGTCACGAGATGCAATCTGATCGGTTCTGATCCGCCTCTGCTTTATATAACGCTCGCTGTACAACCTGGGTATGAATTATTCATCTCCTCCTCACTCCTGAGAAGAGAATCTTTGTAAGTCTCCAGCCTGTGATTGCTATAGGTGCAGCCGAACCTCGTATTCACCTTATTTCTGACTGTTTGCAGGGAATCGACAAAACACAGGGGAAACTCAAGTTACCTGCGGGTTTCAAGCACAAACATATAGCTTTACATGTTCAGGAAAGTGACAGGGGCCAACGTCAGAAATAATAGAAGTGGTCGCAACACAAGGGACTGTGGAAAAGAGCGTCAAACAGTGTGTGTGCTATACAAGAGATGCCATCACGGAATATAGAAAAATCTAATGTCCCGTATTTAGCACAATAATTATTTACTCACTTATATAGCGCTGACATATTCCACAGCACTAAAATTGCTTTTAAAAGGCATCTGTCAGCAGTTTTGTACCTATGAAACTGGCTGACCTGTTACATGTGCACTTGGCAGCTGAAGACATCTTTGTTGGTCCCATGTTCATATGTGCCTGCATTGCTGAGAAAAATTATGTTTTAATATATGCAAATTGCACTTTGATTGACCTAACCAGGCAGTATAAACGATATCAGTAATATCCTTACAGGCAGAATTAGAATGCGTTAAAGGGGTTATCAGTATCTCATTGGTGGGGGTCCGACATCCGGGATCCCCGCTGATCAGCTGTTTGAGAAGGCACCGGTGCTCCTGTGAGCGCGGCGGCTTTCTCTTAGCTTTTCCTAGGCCCGTGACGTCACGTTCATTGGTCACGTGGCCTAGAAGCAGCTCAGCCCCATTCAAGTGAATGAGGCTGAGTGCCATACCAAGCACAGCCGCTGTACAATGTATGGCGCTGTGCTTGGTAAGCTCCAAGAAGGCAGCAGCGCTCACAGGAGCGCCAGTACCTTCTCAAACAGCTGATTGGCGGGGGTCCCGGGTGTCGGACCCCCACCGATCAGATACGGATGACCTAACCTTTTTTGTTTAAATATATGGAATACATGGAAAATGAAACCTAATCAAAAAGTCTTTAAAAAAAAAAAAAAAAACGCAGGTCGTTTTCTGATGACACATTCCCTACATTATTCTCCATTCTAATCCTAATTTATAGTTTTCCCCCTCTGTCTCCTGCACTTTCAGTCACAAAGCATATTCTCAGGCTGTGTTCACATCAGTGCTCCTTTACAAGAGCAGAACAACGAAAATAATGGAAGTGCCGGGTAGGGACACAAATGGCACCCAACGGACCCCATTGACTATAATGGAGTCTGTCAAGTTTCCATAATGCCACCTGACATTTTACCAGACAGAATAGTGCACCATACTGTTCTATTTCGGATCATATTTTTGGTCACAATCTGCGAAGGAGGCTTCTAACGGAGCCTATGCTGCAGATGTACTGAACTAAAAACTTGTAGGCCATGTTCACACCAAATCTACCCTTAGAGCTACATTTTTTGGTGCTCAACACACAGTTGCCAGTCAACTTGATCTGTATGTAGATGTCTACTATGCCTAATGACCCAAGAAGACTCTAGTGTAGGAAGTGGCTGGCAAGATTTTAATGGGGTCATTTATCAAACTGGTGTAAAGTAGAACTTGCCTAGTTGCCCATGGTAACCAATCAGATTCCACCTTTCATTTTTCAAAGGAGCTGTGAAAAATGAAATGTGGAATCTGATTGGTTGCTATTGGCAACTAAGCCAGTTCTACTTTACACCAATTTGATAAATTACCCCATAATTTTTTAGCTTAGAGTTGGAAAAATCCAATTAAAGGGGTTGTCCCACAAAAATATTCTACAGGTTTCAAACCAGCACCTGGATCTAAATACTTTTGTAATTGCATTTAATTAAAAAATGTTGTATAGCTACTGAGTTATTCAATAAAACGTATCTGTATAGTGCCACTTAATTTCTTATTTCTTTGATCTGCTCATTAAGATGGCCGCACATGCTCAGTTTCATCTTTCAGCTGCCTCCTGAGCTGTGATAGGGAGAGCTGAGACACACCCCCTGAACTGCAGCAGAAAAGACACTTCCCTTGAGCTGTCAGCTTGATATAAATCTAGCAGAGCAATGAATGTGGAGATCTCTAGATTCATGCGAGGTACAGGGCTGGTTCTAGCTTTGTTAAAAAGATAGTCATGTACTATAAGATGTCTGATTTTAATTTTTTACATTATTCATGGGATAGCCCCTTTAAGTATTTATCCTGTCATGACTGAACTTACATATAATATACAGGATGTATAATACAAGTATGTACACATAGATAGTAAGGCTAGTTTCACAGGAAACCATGTTTTTAGAGTTGGAACTAATCAGGAATACCAGAAAGAGCCTACACAGATGGCCTTAAAGGGGTTGTGTCACTTCAGCAAGTGGAATTTATCATGTAGAGGAAGTTAATACAAGGCACTTACTAATGTATTGTGATTGTCCATATTGCTTCCTTTGCTGGCTGGATTCATTTTTCCCATCACATTATACACTGCTCGTTTCCAGGGGTTACGATCACCCTTCAGTCCGTCAGCAGTAGCCATGCTTGCACACTATAGGAAAAAGTGGCTGCCCCTCTCGGGGACCGAGGGAGCTCACAAGGCTGGTGCTTTTTTCTATGGTGTGCAAGCACAGCCATTGCTGATGGACTGAAGGGTGGTCGTAACCATGGAAACAAGCAGTGTATAATGTGATGGAAAAATAAATCCAGCCAGCAAAGGAGACAATATGGACAATCACAATACATTAGTAAGTGCCTTGTATAAACTTTCTTTAGATAATAAATGCTATTTGCTGAAGTAAGACAACCCCTTTAACCGAGGCACAGTGCTGCCCATCTGTCTGATATCTGGATTTACTGAATTTTTCCTTGGAAGGAAGCATTTTACTATTTGCCTGTCAAAATGAGTGTAGCACTTGGTGGAATAACTAATTGGGCTGTACTTAGGAGAAATTATAGAAGGGTAGGCTCAGAAACAATAAAAGTCGTCTGAAGACGCAACCCCTTGTAAATGACTTTTCTGTAGTAGCCGAGTTCCACCGACAAACCAAGGTCACTGGGACCAGGTCATCGAGGTTCTTGCTATCATATATCCTACGTTTAAATAAAACTACACACTACACGGTCAGGCATATCACTTACCTATGTTCTCACACTGTTATATTTACAGGCGGTGAGAATGAAAGAGGGACATTTTACACAACCCTTACAGGCCAGACATGGAGACTCAAGAGGTGAAGATTTCTAAGACGTTTCGTGATTTCAGGAAGATTTTTGTACATATCGTTCCGCCGCTGCGCATAGATTTTGTTTTGAATCCAGAATGCAAGCTATAAAAAGGACACAATGTGCCTGTCAGGGGAAGGCAAGGCTTCTCTCCGCACAGCTCCTTCAGGAAGGGGAGCCAAATTTAGGGCCGGAATGTGTGGCCTTTAAGAGCACGAACATAAAATGTCCTAGACTCAAGCTCATGTGACCATCCGTGCTGCCAGATCGTCCATTACCAATATTATGTATACAGATTTTGGTTTTTTTTCTGCCAAAAATAAAATGGATTTCACTTGAAACTCTTTATTATGTAGGAGGCCTTACACACATTTCATTTTCACAAGCAATATTACAATGAAAATTACAGCTTCAATACATTTAGCTTCTTCCATTTACTTTATGGAATCTGAATTATGTGTGAAAGTCGAACGTCTAGCTTCACTAAAAAAATGACAATAATAAAAATGCCAGTTCTATTGAAAAATGCAAAACTGAACTATGGTTTGTGAACAAAGGAAGCCTGGACCAACCCCAATTCAACCCCACTGCTACAATTATGCCTCAAAAGTACAATGCATAATAAGACTCTGTTCAAACTGCATTCATAGCTTACATTTGGAGTACACTTATTAAAAGGGGTTGTCCGGGCTTTTACTATTAATGACCTGTCCTCATCAATATCAGATCGGTGGAGGTCCGACACCTGGCACCCCCGCCGATCAGCTGTATGAGAAGACAGCGCGCGCACACACAACGTTCCATTTTCCTTCTCTCTTCCTGTTCACCGCTATCTTTGGCAAAGACCATAGACAGCAGCAGCTGACAGGAAGAGAGAAGGGAGACGGCATGTGGGTACAACATTCACCATCTCCTCATACAGCTGATCAGCTGGGTATAGGACCCCCGCCGATCTGATATTGATAAACTTTCCAGAGGATAGGTCATCAATAGTAAAAGCACGAACAACCCCTTTAAGAGTTTCACAGAAATCATACCCAAGACACATGCAACCATAGTCCCATGTAGTTACACACTGTATATATGCCATTTGTTCCCAATATTTAAAAAAATGTATACAGCAAAGTATAAAACACACTGCATGCATGCAGAAAGCTGTAATGGTTTTATATATAGGTTGTCACCAATCTTAGGCCTCGTTCCCATCTCCTTTAGGAGATCCAGCACAGAGCAGCCTGCCCGATCCTCTACTTCACTGCCGGATTCCCATTGACTGCAATGAAGTCTAGTGGTGACTGTGGCGGACTGGCCATTTCCCAGTGGGCCGATGCCCAAGGGGTCTGAGCCTTCTTCACAGCTGCCGGCTGAGTACATAAGGATCTAATGCTCTCAATATTAATACTAGGAGCATCAGGTACTTAGGCACCTGGCTGGCATTCACAGGTGCCCTCCTAAATTTAACAGTATCACCCTCCTCAGGACTGTGATACAGTTGAATACTGCGATGTGGGCAGCAGTACTTTGTGCTGCACTGTGATATATGCTGCTGCTGGGGCAGTATTTTGTGCTGCACTAAGGTACTGCTGACCCTTGCCTACTTGTGTTGCTCTGTCTTCTGTCAATCTGGATCTGCCTACAACATGGGGCCACTTTTACGTTTTTTTTCCAGAACCACTTTAAGTTGCCAGTCAGTCCCTGCATGCTGGGTTTCGGCTGGACAAAAACCGTTGCATGCACATTGGTGCAGAATCAGGCAGCCGGATCTCCGAAACGGAGATGTGAACGTAGCCTTACTTAGAACCAAACATAACCATTAGGCCAGGATTCAATTTAAAGTAATTTCAAAGCAGATTTTTCATTTTTGGTAAACGTTTTAAAAGAAGGTGTATGAAGTGCGTTACCAAAAATGATGGGTTTGTGAGTGAGCGTCAGGTTCAGTACAGAGAACATTACACCAAGTCTAAGAAACTATAAAGGAGTGTCGTCTTCTGGTTTACCCAGTGCCCAGCCTTCCACCATGTGTAATGAAACGAAGCTGCGGCACGCGATTCTGAATTCCTTCATTTAGAACATTACTGTTTCTAACTTTAGAACTGAGTCACCGACCTTTGACTGGTGCTGACCTCAAGGAGCAGTGACCTACAGATCCATAATACAATTGTGAACAGGAAAACTAGACCTTTCCCACTGCCGTCACTTTCCTGATGGATGCAGAATAGCTGCAGCCTTTAGAAAAGCAAGGACAGAAATAGCTAAATTGGACTTCACAGTTTGCATTTTGGACTGGTTGTTTGCAGTTCCATGACAAGGTTTCTAGGATTCCAGGTTTTTAGAATTACTATTGATGGCCCATCCACAAGACAGCCCATCGATATCTGTTCAGTGGGGGTCTGATAACCCAAAAATCAGCTATTTCGGGGCAGCAAGGTGGAACTACACCACTCCATCCACTGAGGAGGAGGATGAGCCATCAGTAGTAAAATCCGGGAACCTCCGTGAAAGAAAGGATTCAAAAAGACAAAAACAAAGATTTGTTCCTCTCTTGGTCTGCATAGTAGCTATAGACAAAAATTGTAGATTTTTAATGAAGACTATTTGTAAAACGTTTTCATAAATTTTTATTTTACATTCATTTAAGCAACAGAACAAAATATGAGCACATAGCCTTCAAGCTGGGCACATATGGTCTGATAAGTATTCTCAAACCATGACTGACCCATGAAGGGGACAGCACCAAGCCCTTCAGACAATCAGAAGTGTGCCCCATTGCTCAGATGCTGACCCGCCTTGGCCAGTGCTCAAAGGAGTTGTCTCAACTGAGACATTGGTAGCATATTGCTAGGATATACCACCAATGTCACATAGGTGTGGGTCCCAGAGGTGGGATTTGCACCTAGGTCCAGAACTGGCCCCCGAAAGTGAAGGAGAGCGCATTGCCAGAGATAGCCGAGCCGGCACTCAACTATTTTCAGCAATCATATAGAAAGGAATGGAGGGCAGCCGTGCAGTTCGGGGGTCCCGTTCTGGAGATAGGTGTAGATCCCAGAGGTGGAACCTGTCTGAGATTAGTGGCATATACGCCACCAATGTCTCAGATGAAACAAAAGCCTTTAAGGCTGCCAAACACATTCAACACCTGTCGGCTGAAATGATCGTTCTGCCCACATCTCTCCTGGCTCCGCCATACAGATACATATTCGATTTGGCTGAATGTATATATGTATTCACTGGGGAGGGGGGAGAAAGCTGCTACCAGACTCTTCCGCAGCGTATCTCCTGGGAGAACAAAAGGATCGGGGAAAATATTCACTTTGCCCGATCCTTCTCTTCCTCCCGACATCTTCTGTCAGGAGAGAGTGAAGGAGCTCGCCATACACATTAGACCAAGGATCAGCTGTTTTGGAACTACAACTCCCAGAATCCTCCTTTCACTTTTATGGGAGTTACAAGAGTAATAGCAGAGTAAGTGTGCATGCTGGGAGTTGTAGTTTCACAGCAGCTGGAGTGCCGAAGGTTGCTAATCCCTGCATTACACTGCCGTTCCAAACACACTGTTATTGGCAGGGTTGTCTGACAGTCCACCAATGTGAATGGGGGCCTTTAGATTTTGACCAGATTGTGCATTCCAATCCATTTGGAAGCCAAGGGTCAGGAAGCGGAGAGCAGTGGGCACAAAAGATTTTTTTTTTTTTTGATCATTTTTTTTTTAAAATAGTTAATTCCCCTTGAAAACCCCATTAATGCTATTCTTATAAACAAGGTGTAAATATACGGAATCTGCGCTGTTCTCAATAGAAACTCAGGAATCACTTGAAGTAAAAGAAGGATCATTAGCTGAATAGCAGATTGTTAGTTTCTGCATGCAGACTCATACTTAGCGCAAATAAGGGAATAATTGGTGTACATGCTTAATTGCAGCAGCCTGCCCAAATGTTAATTTTCTCATGTGCATCTCATAAAACCCCTCTTTTGTTCTTAGCCAAACACTCCACGTTGTCTTCGTAGCCCACAAGTGCTGGAGGATGAGGCTCCCATTCCAGCATATTGCCATGTGACTGACTAACCTGCTCACATCTGAAAATCTTATCTCCTTTGTTTCAGGTCTATAAAAGAACAGCGGCTGCTTTATTGTACGAAATGTACGGGTTCAGCTGCATCTTTCTTTTGTGAACAACACTGCATGCGTGTTCTTTCTTACATGTAGGTTCAGACCACTTGCTGACTACTGAATACAATTGTCTGAGTGCAACTATACTCCGAAACAATAGTAAAACAGCTCAGATCTGAACAACCTCCATCGGGAAGCATCCAGAGAAATATTAATAGAAAAGAATTTGCCATTCTTCCTGAAGAATATAAAAAGATAGAGCATACATAATAGAAGTGACTCGACGTTAGAGATAGCGAGGCTGGTTATATAGACCACATTTATATTGTAAGAATCCTATATATGCTATAATAGTATAGCAATGAGCGATCCAGAGGTTGTAGTCACGCCCTACATTTGTGGGGTGTCAAGGACTTTTCCTACAAAATTTGAGAACATCATAAATGTGAGGAATGGTGAAGTAGTATCATGCCATGATAATTGGTAGGCGATTGTATTAGGCCCCTTGCAGACAAGCGTGTGTCACGCACAGAGTCCGCATCGCAGCTCCTGGCCTGGAGTCCCGGCACTGACGGGGTCACATAGCATTATACTGATTTATGATGCTATGTAACCCTTACAGTTCTGGAATGTATTGGATAACACTAACAGCATTATGTCAGTGTCATCAGTGCTGCTAGGTCAGGCCGGGAGCTGTGTTGCGGACCCGGTGTGTGACACACACTCGTCTGCCAGGGGCCTCAGAGTATACAGAAAGCCTGGCCCTGTCAAAGTGCAGAGGGCTTGGCAGTGGTAGAGAGAGCAGAGCCTCTCGGTGTAAAGGCAACACCCCCGTTGCTCCTAGAGGCGCGTTTGCATATATCAAAACCTAAATTTTCTCAGCAATGTAGGCACATATGAACATTGGACCAACACAGATGCCTTCAGCTGCCAAGTACACATGTAACAGTTCAGCCAGTTTCATAGGTACAAAACTGCCGAGAGATGCCCTTTAAAGGGGTTTTCTGGGATTCAGATATTGACTTATTCCTTAAAGGGGTTGAGAGCTGAACCTGGACCTACCCTTACTTTCACCCAGGCCTGACTAGAGCATCGCAGTATGTAATGCTCGATGCCCTCCTTTGCCCTGCACTAATTAGCGCAGGGCAAAGGCATTTAGCCCGGTTCCGGTGATGAACTGGGCTCTGCCAGACGGAGGCTTCCGCCGAGCAGTGAGCCCAGTGACGTCACCTGGCGCTGATGGGCGGGCTTTAGCGCGGCCCTAGCCAGTAAAACGGCTATGGCAGTGCTATAGCCAGCCCATTACAGCCGGTGACGTCACCGAATACACTGCCTCCGCCCGGCAGCGTGTATAATGTAAACAAAAAACCCTTGCCCTGCGCGATCCAGCATGAGATGCTCCGATGCCCTAGTCAGGCGGGCTGTCTGGGTGAAATTAGGGGTATTCACAGCTGAACCCGGACAACCCCTTTAAGATGGTTCATCAATATCTGATCAGTGGGGGTCCCACTCCAGGCACCCCTGGTAATCAGCTGTTTGAAGGGGCTGTGGTGCTCTGATGAGCGCAGCGTCCTCTTTATAGGAAAGTGATGTCACATTCGTCAGTCACATGATCTAGCTTTAGCTCAGTCTCATTCAACTGAATACAATACCAAGTACGGCGGCTATACAATATACAGCTGTAATAGATAGGTGTGGACCCACTGTGCCAACTAACCAATTTGATTCTGGGCTATTGCTGAGGACATTGTTCTGGTGATCGCCTGTTTTTTACCCTTTAACCCCTATACAGGTCTTCACTGCAGGTGAGCCACCAGGCAACTAGCTCTTGGAATAGTCCCGTTGTAGATGGTAGCTGTCCAGAGTCCACGAGACAGGCAGAAGTCAGTACGCAGGCAGACAAAGAGCTCTTTTACAGGGTCAAGCAGACCAGAAGGCCTGGCTGGATCTGTGAAGACCTATTGCTCAGGCCAGGACTGAAGGAAATACATATATATTATATACATAACTAATTAGCAATTGGATACAGTCATGCAGCAGCTCACAGTGCAGGAGAAGTTTATTAACCCTTGCAGTGTTGCATACCGTGGTTCAAAGAATACAAGTCATAATACAAACAGGACACTGATGCCATGGCTCGCAGCTAGAGTGCTGGAACTACGACAGTCACAGTGTGAGTGGAGTGACACCCGTGTCCACCCTGAAGGACGGGGCAAATGGATCTCAGATTGAAATGGCTCAAACGGACGACAACTAATGCAACAGGATCCGTTTTTTTTTCCTCTCTCTCTTCTTTTAACGGCTCAGAAGAACGGAAAGCTAAACTGTGATGTGAATGCTCCCTAAGGCTTCATTCACACGACCGTACGTGTTTTGCGGTCCGCAAATTGCGGATCCGCAAAAAAAAAAACGGATGACATTCCGTATGGCATCCGTGTTTCCGTTTTTTTTGCGGATCCATTGTACCAATGCCTATCCTTGTCAACAAAACGGACAAGAATAGGACATGTTCTATCTTTTTTGCGGAACGGAAATGCGGACATACGGAAACGGAATGCAAACGGAGTACCTTCCGTTTTTTTTGCGGACCCATTGAAATGAATGGTTCCACATACGGTCCGCAAAAAAAACGGAACGGACACGGAAACAAAATACGGTCGTGTGAATGAAGCCTAACTTTGTAATACAAAGCTATATAAAGGAAACATAGTGCGGCACACTCCGCCTGCCTCCATAAGCTTCTGCGTATACAGTTCTGTCGTGTTCATGAGGCTTAAATATGTAGTTGGTGCGCAATGCAAAGTATGTATTTCAGGGGTTAAACATATCCAGCTGAATGAGTATGCTTGTTTTCTGATTACAAATCAGCCACAGGTAAAAAAAAGGTGTAGCAGAATATAATAAATGACTTACTGGCGGCACAATAGTTGTCTACATGATCTATTTCTATCTAGGTGTGTTTTGTCTCAGTGGCATACCATAATTAGGTTCTACCACAGAACACAATGTCACCTTATTGTTGTGCTTACCTTATTGCACAATATTCCTAAAATACATAGATTGTAAGCTCTTGTGCGCAATATTTTGGCACTATAGAAATAAATATTATTACTGTAACACTGTCATATTTATAACATACATACATCGTGGTCCCTCAAGTTACAATATTGATTGGTACCAAGACAACCTACGTAAATTGAGTTCATAACTGGTAATTTATTCCAAAGCCCCAAAATGACATCCCAAGATAAGAAAAAATTAAAGTGGTTTTCTGGGAGTTTTACACTGAAGACCTGTGTTCTGTATATCTGATCGGTGGGGGTCCGACAGCCAGGACCCTCACCAAACAGCTGTTTGAGAAGACAGCAGTGTTCTCAGTAGCACCACAGCCTTCTCACAGATTTCCCAAGGTCATTTGATGTCACGTTCATGGGTCACATGACCTAGGCGCAGCGCAATCATTGAAGTGAATGAGGCTGGATTACGATAGAAAGCACTGACACTGTACGACGTACGGCGCTGTGCTTAGTGACCAGGTCGCGGAACTAGTGCCTTCACAAACAAAATTGATGGAGATCCCAGGTGTCGGACCCCCACCAATACCGATGAGCTATCCTTAGGATAAAACTCCTGAAAACCCCTTTAAGATTTAAGAAAACGAAGCAGGTAACTGACAAATAAAGCAAATCCTTACAGATAACAGCAAGCAATACAGGCCGGACGATGTCTATCACTTTATATGATGAGGACGGGGGTTTCTTCATAATACACAGCGTACCAGAAAAAAAAACATGGAGCCGCCCTCAACTGATGGCCCAGGAAAGACCATTGGACATCAAAAATATTGAGGCCATTGTATGTAAATAGTAAATTACACACACACACATTATATATATATATATATATATATATATATATATATATATATATATATATATTTACACACACACTAAACAGTTGCTTTATCATATTGTCCCTTTATTGATGTGTGAAGGCCCACAGAATCATTACAGAAGTTGGTAGCAGTAAACTCAACCTTTCTGTCCCTTACATGGAGGGCTTCTTCATGAATACATAAATAGCATTTTTTTTTTAACCCATTGCTGGAGAAGTTCCACTGTTCTCCATTTCGTTCTGAAATCAGGACTCCAGTAGACAGTGCATCCAGGGATATGGGATACGTCACTGCATACCTAAGTTCGGGTCATCCTTGGACGTTCCTTACACCTTGCACAGAAGGTCCAGATACATCACTAACCGGGCGTCACAGTCATTTGCACAGTTCTAGCATGGTACTCCCTAAATACCAAAAGAACATGAATTCAAATTGCCCCTAACTGGTCTATAGATTTCAGCTTATTGTGAATTCCTCTTCTCTCCTCCACACTTATTGAAATCCACACCATGCCAAGTGTTTGCGCAGATTTTCCCCTTTGCATTGCAAAGAGTGAGAAATGGGGCAAATGCATGAGGATTTTGGTGCATAAAGGCTCTGAAATCTTCAAGAAAATCCACATAAACTACGATGCCATGTGCATATACAATTATACAGCTGGGTACTGCTTTCTGCAAGTGCAAGTGCCAAGGAGGCGGTGCATGACCAGGAAGGGCTCTCTGCATTGAGCTGCTTTACAACCCCTCCCCCCTGTTCTGAACGATAGCTGTAGTGGTCTTGTGGTTGCAGCTAGGAGCAGGAAGTGGAGAGCAGTAGGGACCAGGTAAGAATCGGAATAGCAGTGGAGGGGATCAGTAAGGTGAGCAAGGCTTATACACAGGACCATGATCAGCCTGGGAAATACAGTCCGTGTGTCGGCTGCATTTTAAGGGCGACCCCTGCTCCCCTGACCCGAAATGACTGCATCATAGTGCCGCGGATCAATTGTACTGTACTCACATTTGATATGAATAAACCCTTACCCATTCTGCTTCATATATAATTTTATATTATTATACTGTATTTTTTGCTCCAAAAAATGCAGTTTTACCCCCAAAAGTGTGTGTGTGGGGGTGAATGGCAGTGCGTCTTATGAAGTGAATACTAATGAGTGCTTCAATTATGGAAGCACTCATTAGTACACAGCAGGACCAGGGAGCACCGAGTATAGTGCTCCTGGTGTTGGCTGCACTCACCGCTTCCTGGTCTTCTGCCGGGCATCTGCTGTGCTGTGTCATGACGGACATAGCGCACAATGACCCGACGCTGTGCGATGTCAGGTCACGGTGCAGCACAATGCCGGCAGAACACCAGGGAGTGGCGAGTACAGAAAGGGCACAGGATCTCACGAGTGGTGACGCTGTCCGCAGCAGAAGAGGCAAATCCATTTATTTATTTTGTGTCCGATTTGAGGTCTGATGAGGATTGGGGTCTGGTAAAGTTTTGGGGGGTTGATTTGATCTCATGAAGACTGGTGGTCTGATATGGGTTCTAATGACGATTGGGGGTCTGATGAGAAAAGTAGGAGGAAAATGGTTGTGCGTCTTATAAAGCGAATACTAGTGAGTGCTTCCATTATGCCTTAGGTGTCGGGAGCGGGGAAGAAGCGCTCCAATACTCATCCTCCCTGCTCTTCTTGCTAGGACCACTGCTGCACTGTCCTGACCCCATACAGCATCAGGACGTAATGTGCGCACTATGATCTGACGCTGCACACAGTCAAGTGACAGTGCAGTGCCGGCCGGAGAAGACAGGGACGTCTAAAGACACCGCCGGACCTGAAGCGGAGCCGCATCGCAGGAGAGGTAAGAAAAGGTTTTTATTTTAGTCTGATGGGGGTCTGAAAGGGCTGATCTGTGGTCTGATGGGGGTCTGAAAGAACAGGGCTGATTTGAGGTCTGTTGGGGGTCTGAAAGGGCTGATCTGAAGTCTGATGGGGGTCTGAACGGGCTGATCTGAGGTCTGATGGGGGTCTGAAAGGGCTGATCTGAGGTCTGATGGGGGTCTGAAAGGGCTGATCTGAGGTCTGATGGGGGTCTGAAAGGGCTGATCTGAGGTCTGTTGGGGGTCTGAAAGAACAGAGCTGATTTGAGGTCTGTTGGGGGTCTGATATGGAGGGCTGATGGGGTTCTGACATGTAGGGATGATATTGGGGATCTGATGTGATGTCCTTATATTTATGGGGGGGGGGTTGTCTGATGAAAAATATTTTTTTCTAATTTTCCTACTCTAAAATCTGGGGTGCATCTTATCATTTGGGTGCGTCTTATAAAGCGAAAAATATGGTAAATCTATCTATCTAATCTAAATCTACTATTTCATATGATGCAAACTGCAAAATGTCTAACAAATCCAGAACACTAACATAAAACACTGCCAAAAAAAAGTTGGACACGTCATACAGTAATAAAAACCATGGCTTATATAACGAGGAGCTATTGTAACACAAGTTTGCACAGCAATTATTCTCTCATTGTAATAGGAAGGTATACAATACATGAATCACTTATTTCCACTGATCTGTCCATCTACCATTCATAAATGGCTGGCTGATTTCCAGTAAAGCTTTGTAATGATACACCGTTCGGTCGTCCTTCGTTCAGAGGAGGGAGTCAAGTTGCATCAGACCTCTTAAGTATGTGGGCCATCCCCGCTCTGTACTATCAAAGCTGAGAAACCGGTTAGTAACATGTTACTGCATGATCGCGTTAACAAACCTGCGAGGGTGATACATTATAAATGAGTGGAAATAAACTAAACGAATATACACTATTCAAACTACACAGCTATAAATCTATGCCACATATGCAAACAGAAGACAATGCAAAAACAGCGTATATCACTTAATAAGTCAACATTTCTACGGATCCTCAAAAAAATAAAAATAAAAAAAAATTCATGCATTTGTTCCACGGTCGCTCAAAAAAGCTAGAACATGTTCTATTCTTGTCCGTTGTGCGGATGAGTATAGGCATTGTTACAATGGGTCCGCAAAAAAAAGGAAGCAACACAGACGCCATCCGGACTCCATCCGTATTTTTTTGTGCACAGCAAAATACATAGAGTTGTGTGAATGCACCCTAAGAAATTAAGTGGGTTTTCTGGGACTCCTATATTGATGACCCGTCCTCTGGATCAGGTTGTAGGTCATCAATATGTGAATCCCAGCAAACCCCTTCAAAGAAGTCTTCTGAGACTGTAATACTGATAGCTTGGCCTCAGGATATCACACCTTTGGGCATGTTGGGGTTGGATCAGGTGCTATGCTCTGAAATGCAGCTCTGTTTACCCGGTAGTAGCTGCTCTAATCCTGTTCACTTAAAGGGTTCTGTCATCAGATACGTCGCAATAAAACCATCCCACCTGAGACATGTGTGCTTGACAGTTAAACATTGTGGTTTTGGTCCCAATTTCCTAGGTGCCCCCATTCTTGAGAAAATTGAGGTTTTATAATATGCAAATAAGCCCCTAGGAGCAACAAGGGCAGTGCTATTGCACCTTGTTGCTCCCTGAGGCTTCACTCACTACCCTTCATGCCACGCCTCCACTACTGACTGACAGGAACCACTGGGATCCCCACCGATCACAAAGAAAGGTGGTCCCGTACCCTCTGAAATGAATGGAGCGGTCAGTTAGGTATGCTTGCGGCCACTCCATTAATTTCTATGGGAATTCCGGAAATAGTAATACGCTGTGCTCGGCTTTCTCTGGAATTCCCACAGAAATTAATGGAGCGGGTGAGCATGTGCGACCGGGCGCTCCGTTCTTTTCAGGGGGTCTGGGCTCCTGTACCACTGGGACCCCCATTGATCTAATAGTTATCCAATCGGAATACCCCTTTAAGTGTGGGACAAAAACATAATGCAGTCGAACGTGTGCCGGCCGGGTACTGAATGTAGGGCAGTCACACTTCACTTGAATAGGGTCCGCAATCTGCATCCGACGACCCACTCCGCAAAAAAGTAGTGCGTGAAGAGGCACAGACAGAAACCCCATGGAAGCACTCTGTGGTGCTTCCGTGGAGTTCCCCCGACTCCGTTCCCAACTGACCTTCCAGATTGCGGACCCATTCAAGTGAACGGGTCCGCATCCGTGATGCGGGGTGCACACGGTTAGTGATCGTGTGAGGCAGGATCGCTGTTTGCGGGCTGCAATACGGGCCCTGCCAGGCAACAGCCATGTGCATGAGGCCTTAGGGTGACTTGTTTTTACTAATCACTGCCAACATCCATACAGGTCACATACCGTATTCATCAAACACTGAGGCCCAATCATACCGCCAGTTTATAAAGAACAAAGGGGTCATGAGTAAGATAAGCCCATAGGTAGACTATTGCTCCTGAGGCACATAAAGGAAAATAAATAAAAAAAATAAAAGAATAAAAAACGGCATTACTTGAGCATTATCTTGTCATATCATTACTGGTTCCGCCTACAAAATGTCTGCCTCTTGTCTGTGTACTTGACGGGTCCTCCTTTAATGCACTTTCATGCCGTAGATACGCATTAAATGCGTGCCATTAAATTTTAATGGACGGTGAGACGCTAGGCCAAATGTCAGCTAAGATACAAAAAAAAGCCCTGTTACCGTGGCAACCGATCCCATAATTCTGCCTAAAATGCAACAGGGAATCATTTATGGTAACGAGTACAGACAAAAAAAAAAAAAAAATTATGTTGCCATAGCAACCACTATTTAGCTTTGGTGGGGTGGATGTTGAGAATGGGTTAGTGAATGCAATCTTTACGCTGACTGGTTGCTATGGGCAACAACTTATTTTCTTAACTAAAATTCATAAATGAGGGTTGCTTTTCTTTTCTAAAAATGGTAATTTGCAAAGTATGTGCGGAAAGTCAACGCCTCGTCATAAATTAGAAAATTTAGAAATCCGCCGCACGTCAGGTCTTGGGGCTGTTCTGTTGTAAAGATTTCACCCTCTTCAATGCAAAACCGCAACAAAATCGCAATAAAACCACATCATAAACTGCAAGTAAAACATGCGGTTTTTGGGGAGGATTTGTTACGGAAACTCATGCACAGTTTCTGCAAGCCAGCCCCCACCCGTGTGCAATTATAGCCAGTGATGGCTAACCTCCGGCACTCCAGCTGTGGTGAAACTACAACTCCCAGCATGCTCCATTCATTTCTATTGAGTTCTGAGAACAGCCAAGCAAAGTGTACATATTGGGAGTTGTAGTTTTACCACAGCTGGAGTGCCGGAGGTTAGCCATCACAAGCCTATAGCATCATCCCTATGATTTATTGAAACCAGCACAATGTAAAGGTTTGGAGGACAGACTCAAAATATTTACCCAGAATAACAAAGCAATGTCAATAAATAACAATAACAAAAATGTCTATATGTCTTCTTACCCTAAGAAAGATGGCCTTCAACTCACTGGGGTCGGCTCTTTTGGTGACCTGCAATTAGAATGAATAAACAATTAGTCCAGTTTTTTGACAACCCCTTATGGCTTTACAGGTGACCCCCACCCCTCCCCTGGCTGAGAGGAGATGGTCTTGATGCTGAAGTAAGAATTAGATTGGGGCTACGATACACTGCGATATTGCCGCAACCCCAGAACAGCAAAAAGTTCAGCAGTGTTGGATTTTTTTATTTTTTGAGATTCTGGGATGGCGGTCAATGCAACTCGCGAGTCGTACTGTGACCCCATTCAGTCCAAAAACATGGCGTGGTCGTGGCCAAGATCACGCTGTGGCCCCAGCTATATAAGGCCACCTTCACATGCTGCAGAATTTTCCGCAATTAAAAAAATCAGTTCTATTCACTTGAATGGAGCGGCAAGCACATGGATTTCTGCAAGACCTATTCAAGTGAATGGAACTGATTTTTCAGTCGCGGACAATTCTGCAACGTGTGAGGGCGGCCTTACAACGGGCCGAGGAGACCAGGTTCAGATCAGGAGAGACACATGATCACCAGTCTCCGTCACAGATATAAAGACCGCCCCACACACAGCTCATACCATCACGGAAATGGAAATCTCGGAAATAAGATGTTTGTATTGTGTATAGAAGACATTCTTGGCAGATTGGTTTATAATAGCAACACAGATTTAGGCCTCGTTCACATTTCCGTATCTGTTAAATGTCCATGGCGCTCGTTTACTTGCGCATTCATTCGATCGCTGCAGTTAACACTGGACCACAATTGGGAACGGTCGTTCATATGAATCGATCAGCCGATTACGGCTCCATTAAAAAGACCTTTTAGGTCAGTTTCACATGAGCAGGCCTGACCGTGGGTCTTCTGTACTGCACTCACAGCATGAGGCCTCATTCACATGACCGTGTCCGTTCTGCAGATCTGCAAAACACAGATATCGCAGTGCGGACCTTTTGACTTCAATGGGTCAGCGATCTGCAGGATAAGGGTAAAGATAGGGCATGTCCTATCCTTTGTGGCGCGGCAGCACTGATCCTGAAGCACACGGAAGGGCTTCAGTGTGCCTCAGGGTCAGTGCGGCCACACTGCAAAAGATAGAACATGCCCTATGTTTGTCCTTATCTTGCAGATCGTGCACCCATTGAAGTCAATAGTTCCACACTGCAATGCTGGGTGCACGTGGCCAGTGTCCGTGTTTTGCGGATGATAAGTTATTATAATGTTGTGAGTTGGAGAAGCAGCATTTGGTCTGGGACATGGGCGCATCACATGGAGTGTGTTTCCCAGATTGAGCACGCTCATTTGAAATCAGCCTTAGTCTCTCCAGTAGCGGTCTCCTACAGCTTTCCAGTTGTTGTGAGGCTACAGCTTCCAGCCTGCCGCTGTCAGAGCACATTGGGAGTTGTAGTTTCAAATGGATGGAGTGCCACAAGCCGGAGACCATTGCTCTAGACCATTGGTTTTAATCTAAAAGCTGCCCCAGGGAATAACCACTTCTTTTACATTGGAGTTTCCCTTTAAGACATGAGACATTCTATGTACATTTTCTTGATCAGTTTGCTTTACATCTGTGCCATTAAGTCCACACAGTAATGTCTCAACCACATCACAAATTGCCGAATAACCGCAATCATTTCATGATAATGACAATTCAAGGGGCGTCCGTGGATCTTTTACAGAATAATGATTGTTCCAGACTTTTTATTTTCAATGTAAACTATCATCAGGTGTATGACCAGCAGCACACATGACATCACTGGACCATCACCAGGTGTATGACCAGCAGCACACATGACATCACCAGGTGTATTATCAGCAGCACACATGACATCACCAGTTGTATTATCAGCAGCACACATGACATCACCAGTTGTATTATCAGCAGCACACATGACATCACTGGACCATCACCAGGTGTATGACCAGCAGCACACATGACATCACCAGGTGTATTATCAGCAGCACACATGACATCACCAGTTGTATTATCAGCAGCACACATGACATCACCAGTTGTATTATCAGCAGCACACATGACATCACCAGTTGTATTATCAGCAGCACACATGACATCACCAGTTGTATTATCAGCAGCACACATGACATCACTGGACCATCACCAGGTGTATTATCAGCAGCACACATGACATCACTGGACCATCACCAGGTGTATGACCAGCAGCACACATGACATCACCAGGTGTATTATCAGCAGCACACATGACATCACCAGGTGTATGCTCAGCAGCACACATGACATCACTGGTCTATCACCAGGTGTATGATGATCAGCAGCAGCACACATGACATCACCAGGTGTATGATGATCAGCAGCACACATGACATCACCAGGTGTATGATGATCAGCAGCACACATGACATCACTGGTCTATTACCAGGTGTATCATCAGCAGCACACATGACATCACTGGACTATCACCAGGTGTATCATCATCAGCAGCACACATGACATCACTGGTCTATCATCATCAGCAGCACACATGACATCACTGGTCTATCACCAGGTGTATCATGAGCAGCACACATGACACCACCAGGTGCATGATCAGCAGCACACATGACATCACTGGTCTATCACCAGGTGTATCATCAGCAGCACACATGACATCACTGGAATGCACACATGACATCACTGGTCTATCCACCAGGTGTATCATCAGCAGCACACATGACATCACTGGTCTATCACCAGGTGTATCATCAGCAGCACACATGACATCACTGGAATGCACACATGACATCACTGGTCTATCCACCAGGTGTATCATCAGCAGCACACATGACATCACTGGTCTATCACCAGGTGTATCATCAGCAGCAGCACACATGACATCGCTGGACTGCACACAGCTGATCACAAGCTTTACATAAGAGAACTCCTGGTCCAGCCTCATTTTACACACAGCTGTCAATCATTAACCCCATGCAGATAGATAAGGGCATCACACTGAGCGGGCACAAGCCTCTGCCACCCTGCATGGGCATGTATGGCACAGAAAACAAGCAGCAGCACGAAGCAGCGATGCAGCAGGGCCTGGGCAGCACCCTGCTCTCCTCCCCCAGCTCACATAATGGCATGCACGGGGCCCTGGGGTCTCCGGCACTGTGGCCGGCCGGCTGAGGGGAAGCGGCAAAGCACGGAGAAGCTAGAATGCAGTAAGAGCAGCTAGTCGGAGTCACCTTGAGCGCCATGCTGAGGCTGCGTGATGTCAGAGCTGCTGGAGGGCGCGCTCCCGGGAGCTCGGGGACGCGCGCTGCCGCCTCTTCTGCCGCCGGCTCCGGTCGCTGGCACACACCACTGTGCTCGGTGGCTCCGCTATAAACTCCCCCTTCCCTCAGAGCCCGGCCAGAATAGGCAGGTTATTTATATGTGCCTATGGAGGGAGAGCAACTGATTGTGTCAGTCACCTCAGACATCAGGGCTAGGGTTTCATCTCCTCAGGCTGCGGCTCCTGCAAGTAGGGACTGGTCACATAGCATAGTGGTGGTCCCGGTGACAGCTGTCCTCTAGGAAACTCTGACAGGGAGCTGAAGGTTAGGGCTGCATTCACACACATCTACATGTATTTGAATTCTTTGCCAATACAGTATACACTACTCACAAAAAGTTGGAGATATTTGGCTTTCATGTGAAATTTATGGAAATCTTAAAAACTTCATGCTACAGTGATATTATATCATGAAAGTAGGGCATTTAAAGGGGTTCTCCAATAGCATAAAATGTCCCCACATGTGCCGGGCCCCCCACATGGAATATACTGACGCCGCTCCTGGTCCCTGCACCGCCGCTGCTGTTTTTTCCTGCACGGATGAAAATCCAGTGTCGGGGTTGAGCGCTGCCAATGGCAGACGGGGACGAGCCTCCCTAGTGTCACCAGCAGTGCGAGGATCGGGCTAAGTATATTCCATGTGGGGGGCCCGGCACATGGGTGGACATTTTATACTCTTGGAGAACCCCTTTAAGTAGAAGCAGCAATGGTGATTTCCTTCATGGTCTCAAACAATTTATTGAAACAAAACTTAATACCAGTGCTGGGTATACCTCCACAAAAATGTCAGCGTCTCAAAAACTTGTCATGTGGCCTTCAGCATCAACTACAGCTTGACAACAACGTCTCATGCTGGTCACAAGTCGACTTATTGTCTGCTGAGGCACATCCCAGTCTTCTTGAAGGGCAGCCCTCAAGTCATTGAGGTTCTGGGGTACAGAGTTACGAGCCTCTACATGACGACTCCATTTGAGGTCCCCCAGTCTCCAGCAGCCATTCGCTAATGATGGACCTTGATGAGATGGTGCATTTACGTCCATGAAGATGAAATTAGGCCTGTGTTATTCATGCAGAGGCACAATGACTGGATTAATGATGTTATTCCAGTAGTATGGGCATGTCACTGTACCATTCACAAAGTGTAGGGCAGTTCTGTATTGACTAGACTCACCTGCCCACACTGTAACACTACCACCAACAAAGGCATGTCTGTGGCTGATGCATAGCGCTCTCCGTGACGTCTCCAACATCGTTGGGAGCCATCATTTCTGCTCAATGTGCACCTGTCTCTGGTGGTGTGGTCAGGTATCCTCGCATGTTGTCTAGCATTCAGACCACGCTGATGTATATGGTTTCGAATGGTCTCATATGACACTTGGGTGCCTCTCACCCCCCTGAAATGTGCCTGGAGTAGTGTGGCAGTCATCATGCGGTTCTGCAATGAAGCAGTCATCAGTGTGGGATGCGGATAAAGGACGTCCACTTCTATCCCTTTCTGTGACTTCTCCAGTCTCTCTGTATCTCTGATACAACCTGCTGATGACACTCTGTGACGCTCTAAGCTCAGTGGTCATTTGTGTCTGAGAACATTCTGCTGGATGCCTCGCAATGGCAAGGTACTGTGATGCTGAGCTGCTGTACCTAAGCCTATAAATTGTTAGGTATTGTCTTGGTCTCATGATGTCAAAATGTGAACAGCATGATGAGGAGGACTGTGCAAATACTAATTCTAATTGAACCAGGAAATTTATTGGTCGATTCATGGATCAAACAGCTGTGAGACTCTTTGTTAGAGAACAGCAGGTTGTGCATAAAGTACTAAGACATTGATCAGTTGGACATGTGCATTCAGAAGTTTAGAGAAGATCACATTAAGTTCACCTGTAAAGGTTAGAGTGCATTTTAGGTTCATCCTGAAATTTCACATACAAGCCAAATAGCCCTAACTTTTTGTGAGTAGTGTATATGTCTGTCAGGGTGGCCAACCTTAAAAAATTGTGACTTTTTTATGTGTCCTTGGAAAAAAAAAAAAAAAGCGTCTGTGATTTTTCTGAGGCTGGTGATTCTTTTCTAGATTGTTTTGTGGTAATTTTCATCATTATACAGCAACCAGTAAATGCTGGTAATGAGTTCTTATCAGTATATTTAGCTAGAGACCTGCATTAACTATAATTTTTATCACTCATAATGGTTTTCCGATTTGTCCGTAAAGTATATTGGCTGTCCGTGATTTTGGGATAAGTTATCCAGAAGTGTTCCCATGTGCGTCAGGGGTTTAGTTTTGGGTCTTCCTCACAGATTCCATCACAAAATAGATGTCGACCACCCCAGCCTGATGAAGGTGGTGGCCCACCACTGAAACGCGTAGCTTGCATCTATATTTTATTACTTTTTTAATAATTTTTTTAATAAATACTTTTTGTTGAAGTTAGCAGTGCAGCGCGCTTTTGTTTTTACCCTCCGCTCCTTACTGAGTGTGTCCTCTTTCATTGAATATTCCAGACATCATCTGATGTTTCCGGCTAAAAAGAGCAGCAGCTTGGTGACTTTCCCGGCCGGTTCCGTAGTGCTTCCGCGGGGTTCTGTGCCTCCGTTCCGCAACATACCTTCTGGATTGCAGACCCATTCAAGGTGATACATCCCCTTTAAGGAAACTCAACAGAAGCATTTATAGTCAATGGTTTCCGATTTAACAGAAATGGTCTCTCTGCTAACTTTAGGGTGCATCACATGACCGTATTTTTAGTCCACCTCCGATTTGCATATTTTTGCAGATCACACGTGAACCCATTCCTTACTATGGGGCTGCAAAATGCGGATTATCCGTGCGGTTGAGCTGCAAATGATAGAACATGCTCTATTCTTTCTCAACTTGGCAAACAAAAATAGGCATTTTTTTCAATGGGACTGGCAAATAGTGTGGGTTTTAGTCACAATTTCTGATTTATTCTTTTTAATATGTTCCTATGGTTCCGATATGTTCCATAGTTCTCATGTGCATATTTGTTCCAATTTTTCTTCTTTTTTTTTTTTTTTAACACAAAAGCAGCAAAAACAAAAAAGGGGATATTCCATCTCAGACAATGGGGGCATATGGCTAGGATATGCCCCCATTGTCTTATAGGTGCGGGTCCCACCGCTGGGACCCCCATCTATATCTAGAACAGGGCCCCAAAAGACAAGGAGGGCGCACTGCACATGCACAGCCGCCCTCCATTCATTTCTATGGGACTGCCGAAAATAGCCTAGCACCGGCTCGGCTATTTCCGTCGGCTCCATAGAAATGAATGGGAGCGGTGGCCGCGCTTGCGCGGTGCACTCCCATTCACTTCTATGAGCACAGCGGGGAGCTGCGCCTGGTGGTGGTCGGACCCCGGGAAACCCCCCAGGCACAGAGCTCCCTGCTTTGTCCTCAATATAGGTCCCAGCACCTATAAGACAATGGGGGCTTATGCTAGCGATATGCCCCCATTGTCTGAGATGGGGAAACCCCTTTAAAGGTGTATTTCCATCTCAAGATGGGCCCTCCGACTTCCAAGCCGCAAGTAGTCGGGACTACAGAAACAGCCAAGCGGACTATGCTGCGCTGTTTCCATAGCCCCCATACAAGTGCGTGAGAGTTATGAAAACCGCATAGCACAAGCGGCTCAGCTGCTTGAAGGAAAAAAAAAAGTGAAGAAATACCCATGGAAAGCAAACAATTTAAAATACGGTACAGAACAAAAATAGATACTATACCAATACAAACCAGAACAAATTCATTGAAAAAAAATTATCTGTATTTCACATCCGTGTTTAATCCGTCTTTTCATACCCAAGGGTGAATGGGCCATTATATTAGACCCAGAGGGTAGAGCCAGCACCTGACACAAATATTTTACTGCATAACGTGGTTATTTGAGACCCATATAATTGATCCAAAATATTGGATTGCTTCGGGGACCATGTGTGTCAAAACGTGATTGCTGCAGCTATTCACTGGCCACAGGGCAGTAGTAAAAAATATTTAGAATGACCATTAAACAGTTAAAGGGGTATTCTCATCTCAGACAATGGGGGCATATTGCTAGGATATGCCCCCATTGTCTTATAAGTGAGGGTGCCACCACTGGAGTACGAGCCCTGAAAGTGGTAGAGGGTGAAGTGAATGGAAGCGGGGGCTGGTCATGTGCGGAGCGCTCCCATTCACTGCTATGGGGAGAGTGCTTGGTGGTGGCTGAACCGGAGTCCCCCAGACACCACTTTGCAGGGCTCCATTCCCGATACAGGTGTGGGTACCGCACCTATAAGACAATGGGGGCATATCCTAGCAATATGTCCCCATTGTCTGAGATGAGAATACCCCTTTAAAAGAAAAACAATAAAACTACCTTGCCGATCCTCAGGTCCCCACTGCACTCTGCCTGAAATGCCCTGGCATGCCAAATGGCTCTGAAAACTTGCCCTTTCTTCAGATCCTGGCCAGAATAGAGTATATTCTCTCACAGCAGAATTGTTGTAGAAACTTACATGACTTCCTCATATTTCTGGATGGAGTGTGAAGAAATCTTTGTGCATGCCAAAAAAATAACCCCATCCCTGTGCATGGAACTGATTTTATGCGAGATCTACCATGTGTTAGTATAGCTTCTATGTCCTTGAAAGCACTGGTCTCTGAGGTCAAAGAGGGACACATGTAGACATATGCTGAGTGTGCTGCTTTCACAAATGGACACTGTAATATCAAATACATCCCAGGGCTCCACAGCCTCTTTTAGCAGCTGGCAAGGGTTTCAGGGATCGGACCCCCAACAATGTGACGTCACACGTGACGCACAGGAAGCAGGTCACCTCTGTGGCCCTTGATTGGCTGCAGTGGTTACGTGTCCACCCATTGACGGATGTTGATGTTGGCGCAAAGGGAAGCGGAAGTGCCAATCCGGGAGCCAAACAGACAGGGACCAGGTGAGTATCTTCACCACCAACGCCAATCTGCTGCTTGAAGGGGGCTGTCCCATCTGGACATTTATGGCATCTCAATAGGCCCTGGAAAAAACCTAAAGGTGGCCCCAGATACCACAGTGCAGCACAAAATACTGCCCTAATTAATTAATGCTGAGACCATTAGATCTTTTTGTACTTGGGTTTTGGCCAAGAGGAGGGTGTAGGTGGTCCACTGGGAAATTTCCCTGTAGGGTCTATGGCCAGTCAGCCTCTGTCAATAGGATATAAATGTCTAATGTGTGGTGTGGTGTCCACTCCTTTCACAGCGAGGACCTAGTCTTGAAACAGGAGCGGGTCCCAGAGGTGGAGCCGCACCCATCAGACATATAGGTCATATCTTATTGATATACTATAAATGTCCAGATGGGATAATCCCTTAAATGCAATCAAAAAGGGTCGTCACACATCACTGGGGTGATTACCACACAACCATCTATGGAATACTGCAGTATCTAATCTTAGACATTCATTACATATGCATAGGATAAGGCTAGCACTACATGGCAGCATGTAGCTGACCCACATAAGATCTCAGAGTTGTGCTAATACAATGCACCCAATATTAGTAAATCTAGTTGCTTGCCAACCCGCAAACCTGACAATCTTAGAGATCCAACCACGCTGGCAGTACAACATTTGAGATGTAGCCAAAGCTACTGTGTTGCCCTAGCCTAAATGTCAGATGCGGGTTCCACCTCTAGAACTCATACCTCCAGAAAGGTTGTCCATGACCCCCCCCACCCCCCATCTTGCCTGGTGAGGGGAATGCCACACCTGGACAGAGAGTGAATAGGGAGGTGGCCAAGCATGTCCTCTGCTGTCTCCACTTTCTATGGAAGCAGATGGGCATGGTTACTCAGCTCCCATAGAAGTGAATGGAGAGAGGCACACACTCATGGCCACCCATCTGTTTGGATTTGGAGGCTACCTTGCTAAGTGACTCCCATTCTGGAGATAGCAGTGGGTCCCAGAGATGAGCATAGTTAGAGGATTTGCATTTTAATTAATGGGTTATTAAAGGGGTTGTGCGCCTTTGGTGGTGGGTTTGGAAAATCCCCCTCTTTGGCGAAGGGAAGCATACCTGCTTTCAAGTGTTGGCTCCCTTCTCTCCCCAGCCTCGGCTTCTCAGCTCGGCTCCCAAGATGTAAACTTAAGTTTTGACACCGCTGCAGCAATGGCCTGCTCCCCTTGCGTCAGTCACCATTTGACATTAAGCAAAGGGAGCAGGTCACCGCTGCAGCCAGTAATTGTCTGCAGCAGCAGTGTCCAGACAGAAGTTTACAGCCAGAGAACCAAGTGGAGCAGCCAAGGCCGGGGAGGGAAGGAGCCAGCACCAGAAAGCAGGTAGTTATGCTTCCCTTTGCAAGTCTGCCAAAGGGGGGTGGGGGGTATCCAACACATCCGACCCAAAAGGGGAACAACCTTTTAAGATTTCCTTTTGGTTTATTACTCTGTGTGTGCTTTTTTGTTTTTAGTATAAATTTTCCTCCAAAACACCAGAAAGCACTTTTAGGGAAATTCTTTTAAATGTTTGTTTTACACATTCTTCCCCCTTCCAACTGCTCTAGCTCCCACTCACTCGCTATCACCTAACTGCACTGCACTTTTGTAGGAAGAGTTGACCAGAATCCAAAAGTTAGCTTTAGAAATGAATAGAGAAGAAAACATCATAATTTAGGCTAAAACCAGTGCAAGATAAGTAGAGAAAAAAAACATTGAGAAAATGACTTATCAAGTGATGCCGATTCTAATGGTGGCATTTTGTAAATTGTAATTTAAGCCAGGGTCTTTTTTAATATGTGAGAAGGTCCAGGTATAGGTCCTTGGGTTGCCTCCTCTGGTTACAATTTCCTTCAAGTTTAGTGAAGATCTCCCATGGTGGATTCTGTGGAATGTACAAACCCCTGGTGGTATTTCCTCGACAGCTATTACCCACTTCATTCTTTACCAAGTGGAGATGCCAAACTCATTACCTTATCAAAGAACATTTCATCTGGTACTTCACTATGCAAATCCTTTCTGCTTCTCATTTCCTCTCAAATCAAAGTCCAAATCCTTGCTGTCACTCATGCATCATTTTATCATGTTGGCCTTTGCTGCGTCTTTAACCTGGTCTTCAAATACTTCCCTCTGCTCTAATCAAGATTTACTACTCTACCTATGCCACCTCTCCTTCCTGCCTGCCATATGTTCTTCAGTAACATTAAATACTCTATATATCAACCTTTAGTGTTTTTGTGTTGTTTGCTTCCATCCTTATCCTGCATACAGCAATTAACAAGAACTACTGCTGATTTGCTTACTCTTCCTTATGGTGGACTGAGCGCAAGTCCTAAAACTGAAAGGGATTCTTTCACACAAGCGAGTTTTCAGTACAATTCACGCAATGCACACACACTGAATCCTGACCCATTCATTTATATGGGTCTGTGCACATGAGCGTTGTTTTTCATGATCGTTGTTGAGCGTTGTTTTTCATCATCAGTTCTGCGTTACGTCAAAATTGCTGCATGTTCTGCGGTTTTCATGCAGCCCTTTTCACATAGAAGTTCCATCCCCCACCGATGTTCAGGTCTTGCTTTGTGTTCAGAACGGGAGCGATGACGTACGTACGATGACTATCTCATGCGAAGATAAGGCCAGTGAGCTGTGGTCAGTGATATCATCACTGCCGACCACCAGGAGCACCAGGGAAGATGCTGAAACAGCAGGGACTGAGCAGGTGGATAAACCTTCTATTTTTATTTCAAAGCATTCCTAGAATTCAAAAAACATTGGGTGTCTTGGAAAGTCTTTTTAATGATGGAGACAACCCTAATCTATATACCCTAACAGGACGGTTTCAGCACTCAGGTCGGCAAGCATCTATCCATATGTCACATGGTTTAATTGGAATAGCCACATCTTTCCCGCAGCAGACTGTATGGCCAGTCACAACTTTCTCCTGTGATAACAGCTAGAATTGGCCAACCTCAATCTGAAATAGAGTTTTCGTTGATAAGGCAACCAAACGAAAACGCTAGATCCGCAACCCATATATCTGCCTTCCCCTGGAAACATAACCGCAGACACTCCTGGACACTACTGTTCTACACAAAATATCTACATAATACAAGATGCAAAATGTAAGTGCAAATAAAAATGTAGAGTAAAGTTTGGGGTAGACAATTATTATTGTCATGAAATGCCTGGCGCAAGAGGGTCCCATGAGATAATTAATTTGCACTGTGTTTGCGCAGCACTGTGGAAAGAGTTAATGAATGCTGAGATACTTTTGGGACTTTCTATCTAATAATGAGAATCTAATAATTTTCCACAGTTAAAGTTAAAGAAAGTTATGTTTTAGAGGGAAAAGGACAGACCTGTTTACCACCAAAACCAAAACCATACAAACTGACCTTTTGGATATCTGGTTTAGCTATGTTATTATGTATGAAGACTTGTTTTTGTCTGGAAAAACTGCTTGGTCATTCCCATTGAAGTTGTAATGCAAGTCTATGATGGATGAAAATTGTAGCATTGTATCTGTTTAGGCTGTGTTTCTCCACTCCACCCCTCCCACTAGAAGCTTCTAGTTCAGCTACAAACCGTGTATAAGAAGAGCAGTCAGAACCCCTAGTTGTCTGCAGTTAGGGATCAGTGCTTTTAAGAAGTTACTCTGCCAGACTACTTGAGTGACCAGGAGAAGATGCCGAGATGGGGATACTCTGCCACAGTCCCTGGATCACCAGCCTTTGACCAGAGTACTAGCCATCTGAGAGCGAGAGGAACAGCTAGCTCAGGCCTTTCCTCAGTACCAAACCCTCTTCTGCCAGGGAGGAGACTGGAGAAGCCAGCCCAATGCCTTGCCTGTATTGTTTTGCACCTGAGTTCCTGCAATAAAGAAGCACACTAGTTTACTGCAGACCCTGACTCTCTGAACTTATTTCCTATTGGGATGCACCATGTCTTCCCATCCCCCCCAGAGAGCAGCAACACGTGGTTACACCTTGATGCTATTCGGGGGGACCCAGTGTAGCGCTGGGGCCACCCCATCTACCATAGTCATGAGCAGTGTTGCTGTGAATCCAGCACTGTTACCACAACCAGCAACACCATTTTTGCGTGTTAGTGTCTCTGTCCCTCTCCAGGAGTTTGTCTATACCTCCCTCCCCCCTCTCCATAGCAACATGTAACCTGATTCCTCAGTAAGCTGATAGTTCTCCTCATTTATCAAGATGGATTGTGGGTAAATAATTGGTGCAGGAGGTGAGGAGAAGAAGTGAATCCTGCATGGAGTAAAAGGCAATTTTCTCTAATAAGATATCATGCAAAGTGACCATTTCATTTTTTTTTTACAACTGTGCATTCAGATTAAACGAACCTAAATAACATGGGGGTTAATAAAAAGGTAGAATTCCCTGCACCCGTGTATTTTGATTTTTATTCTGAATCCCGCTGAAACATTTTCATTCCAAAATAAAGGCGGATGGCACTGCAGAGCTGATTGTATTCTTCTCTTAATGACCAGAGCAGATGCAATCTACTTGGCAGGCTTGAAAAGCATGTCCTTGAAAAGGCCTAGTCACTCACAGCTATCTCCGTAATTTGTACTGATGCCCACATGTGTCTTAGCCAGTCTCACAAATCTATATTATTTCAATCAGGTTAGTTACATTAATCATAGGAACCTTACTGAACAAGTGGATTGTGCTCAACGCATGGAGTGTGAAGAGCCCCTGCTCAGAGCAGAATAAACTCTTAACATTTCTGTAGGGTTCACCTTCAAGACACTATAGGAACTTTCATCCACATCGAGAATAAAATATGAAACACTCCTTGCTACTTAGATCCTGACACCTGCTACAGAACTATAACTATCTTTGAAACATTTTCAATGTAATTCAAAAGGGGTATTATACGGAATAATGAATGAGATGGGAACGCGACAAACTGTTGACACCACTTGCTGGGCGAATGGGTCCGCACTTGAATGGGTCCGCACTTGAATGGGTCCGCAATCCCGGAGATGCGGAACGGAGGCACGGATTGGAACTCCACAGAAGGACTACAGAGTGCTTCCGTGGTGTTTCCGGCCGTGCCTCCTCACTGCAAAAAAGTAGTGCATGCACTACTTTTTTGTGGTGCGGACTGTGGGATGTGGAATGGGTCCGCGATCTGAATGCAGTGGCCCAACTGGCAGTGCCTGTGCATTGTGGACCGCAAATTGCACAGGCACTGACCGCACACAGGCACTGACCGTTTGTATGCATGAGCCCTTAGGGTGCATTCACATGACCGTATTTTTGACCGCACCCGATCCGCATTTTTTGCGGATTGAATGCGGACCCATTCATTTCAACGGGTCCCCAAAAAATGCGGACAGCGTATTATGTGCTGTCCACATCCATATGTCCGTTCCACAGCCCCCCTCCCCCCCCCAAAAAAAAAAAAAGATAGAACATGTCCTATCCTTGTCCATTTTGTGGACAACAATAGGCATTGTTACTGTGGGTCCGCAAAACACAGATATGTATGGTAGCAGGTATGTAATCCGTATTTTTTGCAAATCTGCGTTTTGCAGATTGCAATACATATGGTCGTGTGAATGCACCCTTAAAGGGGTATTCCCATCTCACAAATGTAGTTTGTATAGTTAGATATAGCCATACCAGTATTATTACTAATAGAATGTATTTATATAAAATGTACCGTTTAGAAGATTTCCCTATTTGTATATCCATTGTCCCACACACATCAGTCAGGCCGTTGCCCCTAGTTACGGCCACCTCGGCCATGTAGTAGTGGTGGTGGGGTTGCTCTTGTTCAAACCCGCTCTGAGGTAACTGCTGTATTGTGAACACCCAGAAGGGCTGGTCTGAGTATTTCAGAAACTGCTGATCTACTGGTATTGATTTTCACGCACAACCATCTCTAGGGTTTACAGAGAATGGTCCGAAAAAGAAAAAACATCCAGTGAGCGGCAGTTCTGTGGGCGGAAATGCCTTGTTGATGCCAGAGGTCAGAGGAGAATGGGCAGACTGGTTCGAGCTGATAGAAAGGCAACAGTGACTCAAATTGCCACCCGTTACAACCAAGGTAGGCAGAAGAGCATCTCTGAACGCACAGTACGTCGAACTTTGAGGCAGATGGGCTACAGCAGCAGAAGACCACACCGGGTGCCACTCCTTTCAGCTAAGAACAGGAAACTGAGGCTACAATTTGCACAAGCTCATCGAAATTGGACAGTAGAAGATTGGAAAAACGTTGCCTGGTCTGATGAGTCTCGATTTCTGCTGCGACATTCGGATGGTAGGGTCAGAATTTGGCGTCAACAACATGAAAGCATGGATCCATCCTGCCTTGTATCAACGGTTCAAGCTGGTGGTGGTGGTGTCATGGTGTGGGGAATATTTTCTTGGCACTCTTTGGGCCCCTTGGTACCAATTGAGCATCGTTGCAACGCCACAGCCTACCTGAGTATTGTTGCTGACCATGTCCATCCCTTTATGACCACAATGTACCCAACATCTGATGGCTACTTTCAGCAGGATAATGCGCCATGTCATAAAGCTGGAATCATCTCAGACTGGTTTCTTGAACATGACAATGAGTTCACTGTACTCAAATGGCCTCCACAGTCACCAGATCTCAATCCAATAGAGCATCTTTGGGATGTGGTGGAACGGGAGATTCGCATCATGGATGTGCAGCCGACAAATCTGCGGCAACTGTGTGATGCCATCATGTCAATATGGACCAAAATCTCTGAGGAATGCTTCCAGCACCTTGTTGAATCTATGCCACGAAGAATTGAGGCAGTTCTGAAGGCAAAAGGGGGTCCAACCCGTTACTAGCATGGTGTACCTAATAAAGTGGCCGGTGAGTGTAAATACATTCTATTAGTAATAATATTGGTATGCAGTGGCGTAACAAGAGTTTTATGGGCCCCAGTGCAAACTTTGGATCGGGCCCCCCCTCATTTTTATACAATAAAAGCTGGTCCTAACTCATCCAGGTGTGTGCGCTGGTGTCGGCGTGATGTCCACTGGATCCAGAACAAGGTCTCTGTGGTGATAGAGAAAAAAAGAATAATCACATAAGGAAGGGATGGTGACTGCCTCTGTGAAATCCCCAGCAGGGGGCGCAGTGCTGGCCTGCAAGACTGAGCCATGCCAGTGTATAGCAGGGTAATCTAGGACATTTCCCCATAAATGCTACCACACAGTACTAATGCCCACATTGTTGCCCCTTCACAGCAGTTATGTCCACCTTTGTTCCTGTCACAGTAATTATGCCCACTTTTGTGCCACTCACAGTAGTTATGGCCAGATATGTGTCCCCTCACAGTAGTTATGCCCAGATATGTGCCCACTCACAGTAGTTATGCCCAGATATATTCCCACTCAAAGTAGTTATTGCCAGATATGTGTCCCCTCACAATAGTTATGCCAGATTAGTTGCCACCTCAAAGTAGTTCTGCCAGATTAGGTGTCAGATTAGGTCCCCCCCTCACAGTAGTTGTGCCAGATTAGGTGCCCCCTCACAGTAGTTATGCCAGATTAGATTCCCCTCACAGTAGTTATGTCCAGATACGTGCCCCGCACAGTAGTTATGCCAGATTAGGTGCCAACTCACAGTAGTTATGCCAGATAATAGGTGCCCCTCACAGTAGTTATGCAGATTAGGTGCCCCCTCACAGTAGTTATGCCAGATTAGGTGCCCCTCACAGTAGCTATGCCAGATTAGGTGCCCCCTCACAGTAGCTATGCCAGATTAGGTGCCCCCTCACAGTAGCTATGCCATATTAGGTGTCCCGTCACAGTATTTATGCCAGATAATAGGTGCCCCCTCACAGTAGTTATGCCAGATAACAGGTGCCCCCTCACAGTAGTTATGCCAGATAACAGGTGGCCCCTCACAGTAGTTATGATAGATAATAGATGTCTCCTCAGTAAAAATGCCCACTTTTGTGCCCCTCACTGTAGTTGTGCAGCCCCCTACATCTCTTTTGCCTCCATTGCCCTCTCCAGACTTCAGCTTTATGAAAGAAAAAAACAGATACTTACCTTTCTGATGACGCGCTCCCGAACTCACATCGCGCTGCTGGCTGTGCTGGAGGCCGATTCCCGGGCTTTCAGCGCTCCTTCCACAGCCAGCAGCGCCATGTGCAGCCTGCAGGGGGAGCGCTGGAGCTCAGAAGAACAGCGAGCGGAGAAACAGGGATCGGAGAGCGCTTTCTGGTTCACCCTGGAACTGCTGGTGAGAGAGCGTGCGCCGCCCCCTTACCTCTGGGCCCCCCCCCCTTGCCTCTACTCCCCTCTGCTCCCCGCCTCTGCGGCAGGGGTGTACATATCGTTTGAAGAGCGTTCTGATGGGCCCCGGCATTATCACTGTGCTTCATGCCGGGCCCCATCAGAGCGCTCCCATTACAGATCAGTGCAGCGGGCCCCCTTCCCCTGCCGGGCCCGGTCGCGGTCGCACCCTCTGCGACCGCGATCGTTACGCCCCTGTTGGTATGGCTATATCTAACTATACAAACCACATTTGTGAGATGGGCATACCCCTTTAAGCCTCATGCACATGACCGTATTTTTTGGTCTTTGTCCGATCCGCATTTTTTTGCGTATTGCACATAGACCCATTCATTTCTATGGATCCGCAAAAAAAGCATGCGTGTGGCTGGACCACAGATTATAGAGCGTGTCCTGATCTTGTCCATTTTGCAGACAAGAGAATGGGCTTTTTTTTTTTTTTTTTTACGGTGGATCCAGCGAGAATTGTACACAGACCGCATCCGTATTTTGCAAATCTGCGATTTATGGACTACTAAACGGATATGGTCTTGTGCAGGAGGTCTTAGTAGCATTACAATTCTTCAAAAGGACAGAAAACTGACCGTCCACTACAGCTCCTTTTTGTATAAGCTAGGATTTGCTGCATCATTATGATTGGCATGGGTCTGACCTCTGAATTATTGCAGCACAGGGATATACTGTACTATGAAAGAACAACAGTGACCCGCGACTCCTTCATTTTGAGGATTGTGACGTCAACTAAGTTGGATTCCCAACAATCAGAAAGGGATAGCATTGCTTGCAATATATATACCACTTGCTACTGACGAAAACCCATTATATATTGCATACACTTTGCTGGTACTATACTATACTGCGTTTTTTCCGCACATGTGCAATGATGTTTTAATATATGCAAATGAACCTCTAGAAGCGATGGGGGCGTTGCCGTTACACCTAGAGGCTCAGCTTTCCCTGCAACTGCAGTGTCCTCTGAACTTTGATTGACAGGGCCAGGCAGTGAAAACGCCATCACACCTGACCCTGTCAATCAATTTGGAGAGGGCTCAGCAGTTGCAGAAAGAGCAGAGCCTCTAGGTGTAATGGCAACGCTCCCGTTGCTCCTAGAAGCACATTTGCATATATCAATAATTTTTCTCAGCAATGCGGGCAAACATGAATATGGGACCAACACAGATGTCTTCAGCTGCTAAGGCTACTTTCACACTAGCGGCAGCACGGATCCGGCACCTAAAGGGTGCCGACGGATCCGTACTGCCGCTGACACATGTGTGGAGCCGGAGCAGCGCTCCGGCCCCACACATGTTGACACATACACAGAGAACATACATACACATACATACATACATACATACTTACATACTCCATCCCGGGACGCCGGCAGCACGTCTTCACGCGCCTCCTGCGCGCAGTGATGACGATTCCCCACAGCACCCTCTGCTGGGCGCAGTGGGGAAACGTCATAGTTGCGCGCAGGAGGCGCGTGAAGACATGCTGCCGGCGTCCCTGGATGGAGTATGTGAGTATGTATGTGTATGTTTGTATGTATGTATGTCTGTCTGTATGTTTCTCTGTAGCCGGATCCGGAATGACCCCCCATTGCAAGTTAATGGAGGACAGATCTGGATTACTGGTGTGTCACACCAAACGGATCCGTCCCCATTGACTTGCATTGGGGGTCATTCCGGATCCGTCTTGGTGCGGATGCCTGGACCGGAGAGCAAACCGCAGCATGCTGCGGTTTGTTCTCCGGTCTGAAGACGGAACGGAATGCTTTCAGGAGCATTCAGTTGTCTTCAGTTCAGTTTTGTCCCCATTGACAATGAATGGGGACAAAACCGAAGCGTTTTTTTTCCGGTATTGAGCCCCTATGACGGAACTCAATACCGGAATTTAAAAACGCTAGTGTGAAAGTAGCCTTACATGTGCACTTCAGCCAGTGTCATTGGTACAAATCTGCTGACAGATGCCATTTAAAGAGGCTCTGTCACCCAGTTTAAACCTACCCTACCAGGCATATAGCCTGGTAGGGCTGATGGCGCTGATAAAAGCCATACCTTTTATTCTGAGGTCCCCTGTCCGGTTTTGCTGAAAAATAAACTTTTAAAACTATTCAAATGAGTCTTTGGAGCACTTGTTTTCTATTTTTTTGCTAGAACAATAGCAGAAAATACGAGCAGAATGACTGATTTTAATATCGGGCTCCAGTGAACATATATTTCATCTTGTTATTAAACAGATTACCAGTTGCGGTATAATTTGCTAACATCACAGGATTTAGCAGTGTTGACATGCACAGCTTTGCACACAGACCTCAGCAAGAATGTGGTGTTCTTATAACTGCTGTGGAAGACGAATGAATGTCTTCAGGGGGGATGAAACAGGACACCACTGGCCTTGCCACCAAAAATCCCTTTCTTTTTATAAAGCAATCTAGGGAAATGCTTTATGCTCTCCTCCAGAGCTGCTCATTACATTGTATACTGTCAATAAAGCTTTTTCTGGCTGACATTATATAGCAATTAGCACCCTGAAAGTTTGGGATGTGATGTGAGGGAAGCGTTACAAATACACCTTACAATGCCAAATGGGTGATAAATTGTAAAAATGAACACCTTCTTGAAATGGTATGAGACAGGAAATAGAGAGATTTCCCCTTTAAAGGGGTTGTCTCACTTCAGCAAATGGCATTTATCATGTAGAGAAAGTTAATATCAGGCACTTACTAACGTACTGTGATTGTCCATATTGCTTCCTTTGCTGGCTGGATTCATTTTTCCATCACATTATACACTGCTCGTTTCCATGGTTACAGACCACTCTGCAATCCATCAGTAGTGCCCGTGCTTGCACAATATAGGAAGAACCACTAGCCTATGTGCGCTCCTATGGTCCTGGCCACCATAGAAGCTGATTGTCATGGGCAGCTCCGCCGGACTCCCACTGTTGTTCAGGAGCGAGGACAAGATGTGCGACCTCGTCTCCATGACAACAGGGGCAGAGAGGACCCGGCACGCGTTCAGTCTCTGCACAGCCGGCGTCCTCCCCATCTCCTTGACAACAGGCAGCAGGAGCTTCAGCTATGAATATGTGCGCTATAGGTCACTTGACACTGGCCACGTCACGTGACCTACCTCTGAGTACTGGCAAGGAAGCCAGCACTTCCTGTTTCACTTTTGGAGTTAGGTCATGTGACGCCGTCTCGTCACATGACCTACTTGGAGCCCTATTTAAACAGGCAGCCTGCCAGCCACAGGTTGCCTGAGATTGGTCTACACCTCCAGTGCTAGTGCTTGCTAATCCTCATTGTGACTACTGTGTTTTGGACTTCGGCTGTGTATTTTTGATCTTGCTTTTGCTCTCCCCCCTGGTTTTGACGTGACGTCCTGGTACAACTTTTGGCTCGCTGACCCTCCGATATTGTGTTTGTGTTCTGTCTTTGTTTTGTTCCCCTTCCCTTTATGCCCCAGCACTTTTTCAGGCTAGGGATTGTCGCCAAGTTACGCACCGTTACATAGGACGGGCCATGTAAGTAGGCAGAGACAGGGGTTGGGGCTCAAGTTAGGGCTTACTACTCCCCGTATCGTGACACTGATGCTTTTTCCTATAGTGTACAAACACGACCACCACTGACGGATTGCAGGGTGGTCTGTAACCATGGAAACTAGCAGTGTATAAAGTGATGGAAAAATAAATCCAGCCAGCAAAGGAAGTAATATGGACAATCACAATACATTAGGAACTGGCTTGTGTTAACTTTCTGCACATGATAAATGCAACTTACTGATGTGAGACAACCCCTTTAAGACCTTACAATGGGTGGTCACAGGTGTGCCAAGCAGTGACATCATAAAGGGTGCCAGACTTATGTATTGATCCACAGCTGCCAGACAGCACCCTGGAGCAGGGTTAGCGATTAGGTGATGAAGCTGTGCACCTGATGTGTGGTGGCTACAATTCAGACTAGAGATGACCCATGCCGGAGGTGTGATTCATCCTTTTAAAAGCCACATTGTGAATGGCACAGGTGTTATACTTTCTCACACAAGGCATTATTAGCCACAAGAAACTTGCTACAAGATCATGTCTAGGTGGTACAGGGTGCCGACACTCTTACACAAATGGTACCCCTCGGTCACAGATAGATGTTGGCGATGTGGGACGGCAGAGGGCACGCCTTTATACATATGGTGGCAATGCACGGCCCTTCGTTCATTCTTTAAGAAGAACTCCCGCGAAAAATTTTATTCCATGTCCTGCTAGAAATGTACATGATGTAATCTGTAGTGAATGTCATTTTCTTACCAGTGTCTGTATTTTTGACTTATATAATTCTGAAGTTTCTTATCTGTGTCATGTGACTAGGAATTAGACCCACCAACTCACACAGCACCTTATGTGTGGGCAGGAAGTCTAATTTTCTATGTATTCCTATGAGACTGAAAGTGAGGCTCCCATAGGAATGAATAGAGCAGTTACTGGCTTTCTGTCCTGGGTCAGTTGGAGGTCAGGGAGTTGGTCACATGACCCAGCTACAATAAGAAGAGAGGGGATAACTCTCAATTTCAGCCTCTGATAAGAAAATGACATTCACTACAGATTATATCATGCACCTTTCTAACAGGTCAGAGAATAAATTTTTTTGCGGGAGTTCTTCTTTAAGATAACTTGCTTTCCGATGCCAAATTCGCCAGAAGCTTTTCTTCTATATGTTTTTGACCTCACTATCCCTGCATATAAAAATATCACTTCTCAAATATCTCATTCAAGCAGCAAAGGCAGTGATTCCTCGACACTGGAAGTCGACGGTCCTCCTGACTCTCGAGGAATGGTTTGAGGAAGTAATGTTGTATCAAAGAATGGAGGAACTGATAGCCCACACCCCCAGAAATACCCTCACTTTTTGAAAGTATGGGGACCCTGGAAAGAATTCTGAAACACAGGGACATACAGAACACTCTAGCTGATAGTATGATTAGATCTTATGACCTCTCTCTATATTCTTTCTAGCACTCTTGTGTCTTCTCTCCTCCTCTCGTCTTCCTGCTTCTCCCTTTAAAGTCCCCCCCCCACCCTTTTTTTTGTTTTGTTTTGTTTTGTTTTGTTTGGTGCTTCATTTATGTACATTATTATCTGTCCCACTTATGTTAAAAGGGCTGGTGTATTTTTCAATGTTATTTTTGAAAAAGTGATTCCAAACTGTTCTTGCTAAATATCCATACCAGCATACCAATGCATACAAGCGTTATTAGTCAGATACTTGATCTTTTCTCTACACTTTACTGTTATCTTAGTACAGATATTTCTTGATGTACTGTCAGAAAAAAATGTGTGAATTAATCTCATTGTTGTCATTTGCACAACTTGCTCTTGAAAAAATTGTGAAAAATTAAATAAACGCTTTAATAAGAAAAAGAAAAGCCACATTGTGGTGATGAGAGGAGTGATGTCACTTCCTTGGTGATGTTGTGTTGGAGGGGTGAGTTTAAAGAATATTGGCTGGTGGAGCACAAATGTATGTGGTTGATGATGTCACATGTTGTGGTGACATCATAATGGTTGCTGTCAGTAATATTGCCTGGTGTACCCCCTTTGAGGCCCAAGATGGTGACATCACAAAGGGTGTCAGACCTATAAATTGAGCACCATGACTCAAAGATGCCAGACAGCCATAGCTAGCTGCACCCTTGAGCCGGGTTGGAGTCATGTTGTGTGCCGTTTAAGGCTCCATAGCTTTTGATGACTCACAAGTAGCAATTGAGTCATAATGGTCACCAGCAATCTGTCCTACATTGTGACAGGACTGGCTGCCACCAGGGGCGTAGCTATAGGGGGTGCAGAGGTAGCAGTCGCTACCGGGCCCAGGAGCCTGAGGGGGCCCAAAGACCCTTGTACCGCATAAGAAGACACACAGAGCACTGACAGAAGGGGGGCCCCAAGCTGAACTCTTGCACCAGGGCCCATGAGCCTTTAGCTACGCCCCTGGCTGCCACCATTTGCATAGCTGCCTAGAGGGGTGAGAGGACAGGGCCTCACTTCACAGCTTGACAAAAGATGATAATTATGCAATCCTGCCTATAATATGCCATCATGGCTGAGCAGCCTAACAGGCACACTTAGCAATGTGTCTTATATGCAGGTGCCAGAGCTGTAGCGAGGTCCTGCTACCTCACCTCCCTAGGCAGCTCTGCAAGTTGAGGCAACCAGTCGAGTACACAATCTAGAACAGATTGCTGGCGACCAGGGGCGTAGCTTAAGGCTCATGGGCCCCGGTGCAAGAGTTCAGCTTGGGCCACCCTTACTGCTTTGTGGCCAGGGAAGCACATAGCCTTCGTGCTGCCTGAGGCAAAAATTGAAAGGACCCCCCCCTTCCCTAATGCCAAATTCTTGACCTTACCCCTTTCCTCCATCCAGAGATGTAACTTGACCTGCATGCCCTTTCAATAATATCAGTGTTTTCTTATATGGCACAAGCGTCTCTGGGCCCCCTCAGGCTCCTGGGCCCGGTAGCGACTGCTACCTCTGCACCCCCTATAGCTACGCCCCTGCTGGCGACCATATTAAATAATTTCTGGATAACTTCTTTAACTGTGCCTCATTTAACCTTTTCCCAACATTTTGGGTCTTTAAAGATGGTGCCCTCTCAGAAACTTTCCCATATTAAACAGAGGTGTAGCTAGGGTTTCCTGCACCCGGGGCAAGGATTCAGATTTGCGCTGAGATGAAGAGCTGAAGATATCACCAGAATGTATAGGCCCCCCCAGAGCGTTTCGCTTGGGGGACACATGGGGGCAATGACACCTCTAGTTAGATAGGATTGTATGCTCTCTCACCCCCTCCCCTTTTTTTTCTCTTCCTTTTCCCGCCTTTATTTTTCAGATTTTACCTCAAAGATGAAGTGGTGAACAGGTGTCATCTGGTTTAATCTGGTTCCATTCTGGCTCATCTAGATCGCCTTCTGATTGGTGGATGCGTTGCTGGGGAAGATTTTGCGTTCCTGATTTGTTGTCCCGCTGGTGGCGGGAAGAATTTTTTTTTATATTGCAGGGCTCGGCGGCGTTTCTGGGCCAGTTAAAGAAGACCGGATCGTGGCCCCGTCCGCCCACCCCTTTTTATCAGCTTTTTCTTGTCGCTTTGCTTTATTAGTGGGGCTGTATCACTCAGCTCTTGCTGAGTGGATTTCGGTATTTTAATATGAATTTCTGATGGTTCATTAATTTATTATATTGGATTTTAATTATTTATTGGTTTTAATTAATTTATTCATGTTACCCATAATAAAGCATTATTCCAAAAGAAACTTGTATTTTTATTCATTAGTTGGCTTTGTTTGAGTATATGGTGTCATTTGCCTCCATGATGATTTCAATTTCTTCAAACATAATGACAACACAGATGTGGGCATAGTAGGAGGTGACATCACAATGGGTACCACACTGCAAGCCTTATAAAACTGGGCACTGGGATCCACACCTGCCTGCATGATATGTCTGCTGATTTGCCTTGGTAAAGTTATTGCTGGTGACATCATAGGGGTAGGACTAGAGGGTGCGAGGGGGTGGATCCATAGAGCAAACATGACGACCAAGATGGTCCCACAGATGCTGAATTGGGTTCAAGTCTAGGGAATTAGGGGGCCAGGGTAGTACCTGGAAATATTGCTCATGCTCCTCCAACTAATGTCAGACATTTCTAGCTGTGTGACATGTCGCATTGTCTTGCTGGAAAAATCCCATCCACCCCAGGGAAGACAATCACCATGTATGGGTGTATGTGATCTGCAAGGATGGATTTATACCCAAATCGGTTGAGAGTGTCTTCCACATGGATGTGTGGGCCCAGAAAATGCCACGAAAACATTCCCCAGACCATAAAGCTGCCATCAACAGCTTGTGTTCTTCCAGCAATGGTCGCAGGGTCTTTGTTCTCTGATGTTTCTTGCCCGACACGCCAACATCTATCAATTGAATGAAATAGAAAATGTGACTCGTCGAAGGAGACAACCCTTTGCCAATTATCGGAGGTCTAATTCTGTTTCTGACACGAAAATTGACGGCTTTTCTGCCAATGCAACTTGGTTAGCAGAGGTGCAGTGACCATCCATCGGCTTTGGAGCTCCATACACAGTAGGTTCGCTAAACCACTGCTTTACACACACATCTGGTAGCCCTCATGCACCTTTGTAACCGAAGTTCACATCTCACATCAGTGACACATGGTGCTCCACAGTTTCCACCTCTCTTATTCACAATGGTGCCGTTTGTCCACTCACCATACACTTTTACAACAACACAAGAACAATTCACAAACTGCGCAGTTTCAGAAATACCGCCACCCCGGGCCCGAAAGGCAATAATCATCCCTTTTTACTCTGATAAATTGCCCCTTTTCCCATACCTCGGGTGAGGTAAGTAATATTTCTTTTTGTATTTTATATATATATATTTTTTAAAGTCTGAGAACTGCCTTTAAGGGATAAATCCTTAATACAGAATACCTTAAAGGGGTTGCTCATCTTCATTGGAATTTTCTGCCCGATCTTTCCGTGTACCGTAAGGTCCTTGTGGCCGGACCTGTGGAGGAAGCGTGTGACATCCTGTTTGACATGGGTCCCAAGGCTGCTGCAGTGACATGTCACCACTGCAGCCAGACATATGCTGCAGGGGCCATGTGACCTGTCTTAAACAGGATGTTGACACACAGATATGTGGAGGAGATCAGGTAAGTATGTTTCCCTCCCTACAGGTGTTGGGTCTAGCAGAGAGGCCCCATGAAGATAAGCAACCCCTTTAAAATGATATTACACATAGCCCTAGCTTATAAGGCTGTGAATGTAGCTGGGGCTCTTCATGGGGGCCGGTAATAGGCTTTGAGGTTCACGTCCGTCAGCACTACAGTCGATCACACTGTATACTGATGCACGGATAATGCCAGGTACAAGCAGACTGCACTATCAGCACACCGCTCAGCATGCCAGGCGGTTGCTATGCGACCACCCAGAGCTTGGTAAACAAGCGGCAGCCGCAGGAAACGGAAATGCGACACAATGTCACGTGGCCGGCAGAACGCGCGGGTTGATTCGCTGTGGCATCCTGACGTTGCTGCAGATGAGCAGACATGGCGGGTAAGTTCTAGGGGAGCAGTGCTTATAGGATAAGGCTGTAGGGCGGCAGATGGCACTGGGCACAACTGTGTAGCTGGCCTGGTTCTGCCTGGGGGTGTGCGGGGCATGGTAGCTGCAGTCGCGGGCTTTTCCTGTCACCCGTCAATCATTGCTACTTCCCCCACCTGCGCCATCTCCCGCCAAATATGCTGACTTGTGGCTGGGGCCCTATGCTGACTGTTCCCGGGAAACTGCCGCCACCATGTATCCTGCATGACACGTGGAGCAATAGGTGGTGCACAGATATTGCCTGGTGTGCACATGCCGTGTGGGCCTTACACTAGTGCAGAGCCATGTAGGGAGGCGGCCATACAGGGGCAGGAGTGGTAAGTGGCTGCAGTAGAGGACTGATACTGGTCTGTAGGGTTGGTATGGGGGCAGGAGTGGTAGGTATATTCATTATAGGGGAAGTACTGGTATGTGGATGCAGATAGGGCCCATACTGGTCTGTAACGTGGATGTGGAGGAAGTACTGGTATGTGGCTGAAGTACAGGGCCCATACTGGTCTGTAATGTGGAGGAAGTACTGGTATGTGACTGCAGTATGGGGCCCATACTGGTCTGTAATGGGGATATGGAGGAAGTACTGGTATGTGACTGCAGTATGGGGCCCATACTGGTCTGTAATGTGGATATAGAGGAAGTACTGGTATGTGGCTGCAGTACAGGGGCCATACTGGTTTGTAATGTCTGTACAGGGGAAGTGGTGGTATGTGGCTGCAGAACTGGGGCAAGACTGGAATGTTTCTACAGGACAGAGGTGACCTAAAACAGCAAGTCGGCCACTTTTACTCTTTTTTTTTTTTTTCTGTGACAGTATTCACTGCACAGGAAAACATTTTTTTTTTTTTAGATATTTTTAAGTTTGAAAAATTTTGGATATGTTGACACCTAATAGTTTACAAGATTTTTTTATCTGATGACCTATCCTCAGGGTAGGTCATCAGTATCTACTCAGTGGGGGTCTGACACCCAGGACTCCCGCCGGTCAGCTGTTTGAGAAGGCAGTGGCGCTTGCAGTAGTACCTGGGGCCTTCTCACAGCTTAGTCTCGAAGGCCCTGTGATATCACATTCAAGCGAATGGGGCTGAGCTATGTATGGCGCTGTGCTTGGTGAGCCGAGAGGAGGCTATGGCGCTACTGTGCGCAACAATGCCTTCTCAAACAGCTGATTGGCAGGGGCCCCGGCTCGGACCCCTACCAATCAGGTACTGATCCGAAAACTCCTTTGTTTATTTTTATATGTAAAATTGTGACAAGGGAGTGGTCTGAATGTTTAATATTTTTTTATAATTTTTTATTTATTTTTTTGATTTTCACAGGCTTCCTGTCAGGCCTTGTCTGAGGCATGGCTTTTTAGGCAGCTTGCTTCACAAGGCCCCAGATTCACATAGTAACTGATTGGAGCCCTGTGATTTCACCATGGGGGCTCTTATCAGAGGACAAGTGGAGCCTGCTCTCTCTCTGTCTAAGGCTACTTTCACACTAGCGTTCTTTTTTTTTTTTTTTTTTTTTTTTTTTTTTTTCCGTTATTGAGTTCCGTCATAGGGGCTCAATACCGGAAAAAAAACGCTTCAGTTTTGTCCCCATTAATTGTCAATGGGGACAAAACTGAACTGAAGAGAATGGAATGTTCCTAAAAGCATTCCGTTCCGTCTCCAGACCGGAGAGCAATCCGCAACATGCTGTGGATTGCTTTCCGTCCTGGGGATCCGGAACAAGATGTTTGGTGTGACACAATAGAAACTGGAAACGCCCTCAATTGACTTTCAATGGAGTTCATGAATGATCCGTCCCAGCGATGTTAAAGATAATACAACCGGATCCGTTCATTACGGATGCAGACGGTTGTATTATCAGTAATGGAAGCGTTATTGCTGAACCCTTCCGGATCCTCTAGTCTATTGACTGCTGCAATTGACCTGTATTGGCATCATCTGATCGCAGCCGGGCACCAGTTGTATTACACAGCCTGCACTTGTCACGTATGGAACGGCCTGAGCGTGTGAGCTCCCTCCATACTCTTATACTGTATCAGTGACATACAGTTGTGTTGTGGTACATTTTATGGAGGTGACTGATGTCTATGGTTTTCTGGGCGTTCTGTCACCTGTTCTATGACGTTTATTATAAGCCCAGGATGTGTACAGCAATAAGACAGTCTGGTTTCCGGCACTTTTTTTTTTCCTTGTGTACAGTGTAGCCTGCAGCACTACTATTCTAGCTGTAATATAAGAAACCTGATGGGCCCATAGAAGGTCAATGGGATTTAGTCAAATCCATTTTAAGTAGGATCTGTCAAAACTGTCTGGGCTTTGTAAATAAAGGAAACCATGGCACTTGTGTGAACAGAGCCTCATGTGTGAAGTCTTTCTTTCCAGAGTTCAGCTCGTTTTATTCCAGAGCATCCAATGTCCGTCAAAACCAGGAAGTTTACATTAAACATCGCGTCTCATGGGGACTCCGTTGTGGTCTCCTGGTCTTCTCCAGTTACACACCAGCAGCATGGTTATATAGGCATGTTCCCTGAGCAGTCCCCCCTTCATGTCTCTGTCAGTCAGGGTGAGAGCTCTTCAGCTTACTCAAGGTTACGGTCCCTTTACAAGGGATGATTATTGGGCAGGACAGCAGTAGCGGAAGTGAGTGCTGCATGGAAAAGCCCCTTTACACAGACCGACTGAGCAGGCAGTCATCAGGAACGAACAGTTCATTCCTGTTAATTGCCTCCTCATCAGTGGAGGTGAGAGCTGCATTTACATGCCGCAATCATCTCCCGTATGAGGACGAGCAATTCCTTCTGCAGTTGCTCATCACCAGGCAGATTCGTCAATTCATAGTCTGCTGCCGAGGAACAATGATTTTGGTGTCGGCAATGAGTGTGAGACTGCCCGTTCAGCGGGTGGGGTGATCAGTTGTTCCTTTTCAGGGGCCAATTAACTGAAATTAGCATTAGTACAAAAGAAATGTTTCTGCCCAAAAATCTATCCATCCAAAGGGACCTTAAAGGGGTTCTCCGGGAATTAAGAAAATGTAAATACTTAAATATTACTTTATAATAAATATACTCCCAAATACCTTTCATTAGTTATAATGGCTCGTTTTGTCTGGGGAGCAATCATTAGGATAAATAAAATGGCCGCTGTCCTATCAGTACACACAGAACCTGTCCTAATCACACAGCAGGACAAGTTACTTCACAACACTGATGTAAAGAGCTGCTTCATCCTCCTCTCTGCTCTGCTTGTCAGAAATTATGATCCTGAATACAGGTGGATCTCTGTGGGAATGGAGAAGATGAGGAGACATGAGAGGAGGGTGAGGTGTGGCTGATGAGCAGCAGCTCTTGTCTACAGTCTCCATTACCACAGCCTGTCCTGTCCATCCTCTCTGTACTTCATGTCTCCTCATGAACTCCATTCCTACAGAGATTCAGCTGAAGATCTTATCTGTATTCAGGATCATAATCCCTGACAAGTAGAGCAGAGAAGAGGATGAGGCAGCTCTTTACCTCAGTGTTTTGAAGTAACATGTCCTTCTATGTGATCAGGACAGGTTTTGTCTGTACTAATAGGACGGCGGCCATTTTGTTTCTCATAATGATTGCTCCCCAGACAAAACGAGCCATTATAACTAATGAAAGGTAATTGGGAATATATTTATTATAAAGTAATATTTAAGTATTTTCATTTTCTTAATTCCCGGAGAACCCCTTTAAAGAGGACCGCTCACTCCTCCTGACATGTCTGTTTTAGTTACTACTTGTATTCTCCATCTATATAAATTCTGGAGCTCCCCTTCATTTCTATAGGGGGCCGACGGAAATAGCTGAGCCAGGGCTCGGCTATTTTCAGCGGCCCCATAGAAATGAATGGAGGGCGGCTGCGCATGCACAGTGTTCCCTCCGTTCTTGTTGTAGGTGTGTGTCCCACCTCTGGGATCCGCGCCTATCAGACAATGGGGGCATATCCTAGTGAATACCCCTTTAATACTGTCTAGTGCTACATTGACATTACAATCAATTGGACCGTTTTTAATGACTGATAGGAGTGCATCCGTCTAAAGGCCGTTAAAAATGGGTACTCAAGTGCAAAATGGCCTTTTAGGAGTTGAAACATTTTCTGCTCGCCTCATCCACTTACATGTACAGAGGCGGTCACTCCTCTCTTGATGCTGAAGCACCTGTGTCACAGAGTCAGACACACCCACTACTGGTAACACCCAGCAGGACCTTTGCTGGCAAGTTATTTGTAAACTTTTAGCAGGAATAATACAGGAACGGCACAACATAGAGTCATAAGAACAGATGCTCCAGAATTATTACTTGGTGAATGCAAGAAGTTACCAAAACAGGCATGTCAGAGGTTGGGGTTTTATTAAAAGCCATTCAAAAGCATCAATTTTGAATGACTGTGGTTAAAATGGATGCAAAATGTCCATTAAAAGTGGTCAGAAAATGGATACAAAAACCATTCGCTGTCATGTGAATGTGGCCAAACAGTGTAACCTTAGGGTTATCTGAGACTATATAAAGCCCTGGTCCCTCACAGTGATTATACTTACCTGGGTCTCCGCTCCTGGTCCCTGTACGGCCGCTGCTGCTTCTCACCATGCAGGGATGAAAACATCCGGTGATGGGGCTTCCTAGCATCATCAGCGATACCAGGGAGGCTCGTCCCCATCCTCGCCTACCATTGGCTGCGCCCCCTGTCACCGGATGTTTTCATCACTGCATGGGGAGAAGCAGCAGCGGCAGAACAGGGACCCAGGTAAGTATAATCACTGTGGGCGGCTATATATAGTCTCGGATAACCCCTTTAAGGCTCCTTTGATGATTTAGGTGTCCTCCTGATTCTTGGCACCGTTGCATGGTCATATTATCGAGAACGAGCCTTTATTCGAATAGTCGTCCTCCATAATCTGTCTGACATCTCTGTGTAAATCCACCTTTAGACTATACTGCCAGGAGCTGCTCCAGACTTATCACAGTGGCTGATGCCTTCAGACTGTCTGGTCTCAATTTACACCTCCTATTAGTTGGCTTACTTCTCGCCAGAATCATGCGGCAGTGTTTTGGCGCACACTGATGCACCACAAGCTACATTCCCTTTTCCGTAGGTCGCACGCTGCGTCCTTTTTGGAAAAGCCTGAAAAGGTGTCTAAAACACTCAACAAATGTGGTGCAATGCACATATGCTATTTTTTGGTGCAAATGACACCAGGATTGTGACACGTTTGGATGAATAAATCTCCGCCAGTGTTATCATGGCGCAGCAAGGCGGGCTGTTCACACGTGGCTGATTTCTTTCGGAAGATTGAGACTGAAAATCTGATTTTTCGATTTGAATTTGGTTTCTTCTGCAAATGTAAGAATGTTTTGGCAGCAGATCTGTGACACGGTAAGGTAACGTATGCGTATTCATTTCTCCCATTCACCATTGCATCTTTCTGCCATAGGTCTCAATAGCATGGAAAAGAAGTTGGCTGAATACAAGTGTAACACAAATGAAGTCATTAAGTTAAAATTGGGTGAGTAACAAGAAACGAAAAGACGCTTAGACACTTCATGCTAACTTTAAGAAAGGTGCAAGAAACAGCATTATAGTGAGTGTACTAATAGGCTGTAAGAAGAGCATCTCCATGGCTGCTCCTTTCTGCGCTGCGGCGGTCTCTTGTGCTGACTGCAGGCTCCTGTTTATGCATAATGATCCTCAGGGGCGGACTGGGAACTTAAAGTGACCCTGGAAAAAATACTAAAAGTGGCCCCGTTTTGTAGTCAGGCTCAAATTGATGGAAGGCAGGGCCAGCAATACCATATTGTAGCACATTATACCACACGACAGAGCCAAGTACCACAGTCCATCATAAAATACTGCCAGCAGCACAAAATACATCCCCAAAAACTTTGAGTGGCTGGCTGTGAGGAGGGCCCAGGCGGCCCCCTGGGAAATTTCCCTGCAAGGTCTATGGCCAATCCGCCCCTAATGATCCTGCACCCAAAATGGCCTCTGATGGAGAGCTAAGAGGCTCTCCCTGTGCCTGGCATTGTGAGTGCACTTACTGTGCACAGTGCTACTCTGGAGGCCACTGATGGACAGGTCTGTTCACGTACCCTTTCATCAGTTGCCATGTTGGGTGTAGGAGTCGGATCTCAGCACAGTGCTGCAGTCCTGGTTATCACATGAGTTAAAAAAAGTCCATTGTGGCGATCTAAATTCACTTTTTATTAATGGATAAATTAGGCGTTTGGTGCACTAAGTCAGGGGCCCGAACCCCTTGGACGACCAGAGCTTCTCTGTTCTGCATTTATTGCCACTCCTCCGTCCCCTTGATGGACAGGATCAGACATCTCAGCTAGTTCTGGAATCTCGCACCTATGCTGTTGGTTAAGGCCCATTCACACGACTTTGTAAATGGGTCCGCATCAATCCCGCAATTTTGCGGATTAGATGCGGCCCCATTCACTTCTATGGCCGGCACGCGATCTTGCCGAGCCGCGGCTCCGCAAGAAAGTATAGAACATGTCCTATTCTTGTCCGCAACAGCGGACAAGAATAGGCATCTTCTATGGGGTGCCTGCGATGTGTGTTCCGCAAATTGCAGAACACACACCGTTCGGCATCCGTGGTATTGTGGATCCGCAGTATCACGGCCATCTGAACGGCCCCTTACACTAATGGCATACATGAAGAACATTAGCCTCTGGTTCCCCAGAAGACTACTGCATGCGCCAATGACGTGTTGCAGTCTGATGGAGGATGAATTATCGGTGCATGAGCATTAGTCATCTGCTCTGCAGGGGTAGCAGAGGCTGACTTACATTCCATACACCAATAGGGTAGTCTATGGCAGTGATTTTAAACCAGTGTGCCTCCAGCTGTTGCAAAACTACAACTCCCACCATGCCCTTCTGTAGGCTGATAGCTGTAGGCTGCCTGGGCATGATGGGAGTTGTAGTTTTGCAGCAGCTAGAGGCACACTGGTTGAAAATCACTGGTCTATGGCATAGACATAAGATTACAGGATCAGGCAGGAGGCTTGTCCCTGTCAATCAGTAGAAGAGGAGCTCCGACCCTCTGTTCGCCGAACTCCTCATGTACATATTATTGAGTGAACTTGCTGAGGAACAGCATGGCGTATCTGCATAATTTTATTTTATTTTTTTAATTCAGGAGGCTCAACCCTAATAGGCATTATGCCTGGTTTAATAGGGTTGATCCTGTTGATAGATGCTATTTAAACAGTGTGAACACTGATTTATTAATTTTTTTTGTACACTTGTTTGTAACACTTTCTTAATTTTCTGCTTTATACCAGTGCGCTTCCCTGAGGACATCGACGATGACAGCACAACATTTAGCCCAGAGTTTAGCCACCAGATATTTGGAGATGAGTAAGTACTATAGAAGGATACTGGGCAGCTAAGTGAAGTAGATTGTACGATCTACGACTGTGCATTTAAAAACACTGCAAATGGAGATGTAATGAACATTTGAATCTCTCTTTAAAGCATTTGTCAGATTAATGTATGACATATAGCAGGGATGGCCAACCTGCAGCTCTCCAGCTGTTGCAAAACTTCAACTCCCAGCATGCCTAGACTGCTTAGAGCTATCAGCCTACAGCAGGGCATGGTGGGAATTGTAGTTTTACAACAGCTGGAGAGCCGCAGGTTGGCCAGCCCTGGCATATAGCTATGGAGTGGCTTTATATAATGATTGGAGGGGCATGACTCTGGTCCCTTTTGACTTTTTTCCTACATTTCAACACCACTGTTTAAGGCCCCATTCACACCACCGTATTGAATGGGGCCGTATCTATCCGCAAAATTGCGGAATAGATGCGGCCCCATTCACCTCTATGGGGCCGGGAGCCGCGGCATGGATCTAGCTCCGTGCCGCGGCTCATTTGTAGCATGTCCTATACTTGTCCATACGCATGGACAAGTATAGGCATTTTCAATGGGGCCGCCCGGCATGTGTTCCGAGCGCTGTGGAACACACGCCGGGCGGCCCCTGTATAATTGCGGGCCCGCAAATATACGTTTGTGTGAATGGACCCTAAGAGTAGAACAAATCATGGGAAGATCGGCAGGTTGTTCCTGTTAATTGGCTGCTCGTCAGAGGAGGTGAGAGCTGCGCTTACATGCAGCAATCATCTCTGCGTGGGGACTAGCGATCGCTCTTTCCCATAGAAAATCATTGTTTCTGTTCAGCAGATCTCTGTTTATGCGGAAACACATGCTGCCCAGAAACAATGATATGGGTGACCACATCAGCGATGCTTTCACCTGATGAACGATCATTTGATCGGCGGCACCTTTACCCAGGGCATTTATCATTTATCATTGTCCTCTCTCCTGACATGTCTGTTTTAGTAACTACATGTATTCCCCATGTAATAACAGTTCTGGAGCATGTGTGTATGCTGTATGCTCTGTATTACACGTGAATGTAATGTTTTGAGAAGATTGTTTGGGGAAAAAAAAGAATGTTGACTTCTGGTAAATATAATTTTTTCTTTTGTCCTGTCAGTGAGGTGGCTTTTGGATATAAGGGTTTGCAGATTCTGCTTTACTACAGCGCTGGAAACCTATCCACCATGTTCCGTGTCCATTACAGCTCTAAAGTCGATGAGAAGTTTGAAGGAGTCCAAGTAAGTTTTATGTTATCTGAAGCCTAATGCATGTTATCGCTTTTACCATTGCATACCATAGTGTACTTGTGTGCAATTTTTCTGAACATTAAGCACGATTCGAATGCTGTGGACACCTTTAGGGCAGTTTTCCTTATTATATTATTGAATTCTACTCATTTTGGGCTAAAATCAATAGAAGTCTATGCCCGCATAACGGATCCGTCCTCTAGCATAACGGAAACCGGATGGATCCGTTCGGCTGGCCATAGACTTCTATTATGACGGAATGCCTCTAAATACTATACTTGAACTTACAAAACTGAAGTTCGCTCAGCACTACTTATAAACACTAATTTCAAGGGGTCGGAGAGTTTTCCTATATTGATTACCTATCTTCAGGATAGGTCATTAATATCAGATCAATGGGGCTCCGATCAAGTCGTTTGAGGAGAACGCAACACTCATAAGAGAGCTGCCTTGTCTTTACTGTTGCAGCTCCTCCGTGCCCATTCACTTCAATGGGAAGTAGCAGATGGAGTGCAAGTACTTCCAATTGACGTGCATGGGGACAGAGAAGCTGCAATTACACCTACTTGCTGCTCCGATGGTGACGCCAAGCAGGTAAACAGTGAACACTGTTCAAACAGCTGGTCAGCAGGGATGCTGGGAGTCGGAACCCGCTAACCTAATATTGGTGACCTATCCTGAGAGTAGGTCATCAATATAGAAAACTGGCCAACTGCTTTAAGCTGATAAGCTGATTTAGCCGTAATGAGTGTTTGTTTTTCCTCGTACACTTGTACAAGTGCAGTGTAAAGACAAGTACTCGTTCTATTCACTTGAATGAAGCGAGTGCCTGTAAATACACTGCCGCCACTCCACTAGCAGCGCCTCCTCTTCAAACAGCTGAACGGCGGGGTGTCAGATGTTGGGCCATGACGATAGGTCATCAATATATGTGGCAGGACAACCCCTTTAAGTTAAGACATAGCTAGGCATGGTTTTTATATGAGTACTGGGTGTATAGAGGTTGAAGCTTGTTCCTTGCCACGTCTTAAAGGGTTTGTCCAGTTGTTGGAAACTTATAACATATATTCTTATAACAGAATGTATACTCAATGATTCCATCGCTGCTCTGAACTTCATATAGATATAGATAGAGATTATATATAGTTGACTTGTCTTTAAAGGGTTGTCCGAGTGTGCAATCCTCATGACCCGTCCTCAGGATAGGTCATTAGTATCAGATCAGTGGGGGTTCGACTTCCAGGAGCATCCGCCGATCAATTGCTCTGGTGAGCACCGCAGCCTCTTTCTTGGCCAGTGACATCACGGTCATCAGTCACATGACCTACGTGCAGCTCAGTCTCATTGAAATGGATGGATCTGAGTTGAAATACCAAGCACAGCCACTATCCAGTGGACTATCCAGTGGATGGCGCTGGGCTTGGTAAGTTGGGAGGAGGCCGTGGTGCTCACTGGAGTGACTTAAAATTGTGGGTCAGTGGGGGTGCCGGGAGTCTGACCCCCACTGATCAGATACTGATGAACACACCCAAGACCTCTTTAAAGGGGTTGTCCGCTTTATTTATATTGATGACCTATGGGTCATCAATATTAGATCGGCGGGGGGGGGGGGGGGCTGACTCATGGGAACCCCCACCGATCAGCTCTTTGAAGAGAAGTGGTCTTTCCAGGGTTTTCTTCACCATTTACCTGCTTGCCATCCCAACTGCAGCGATGAGCAGGTGTAATTACCACTCTGCCTTCCCCATTCACTACTATGGGATGGCTCCTTCCTGTATGATTGAATAAGAACGAGCCGCCCCATAGAAGTGAATGGGACTGATGATCTGTAATTACACCTGCTGACCGTGAGCAGGTAAACAATGAATAGAAGATCGAGCGAGCACTGCTTTCTCTTCAAACAGCTGATCGGCAGTGATGCCAGGAATCGGACTGCCGCCGATCTTATATTGATGACCTCTCCTGAGGATAGGTCACCAATATAAAAAAACAAAAACAAAAAACGGACAACCCCTTTAATCCCCTTTTTCTTCCCCACTGTGTCCTTAATATACTATAACTGCTTTCTTATGGCCTGCCAAATGTGTTACTGCCTTTCTTCTTATAGCCTTTCCATTTACCGAATTATTCGTGTATTATTGGGTAGGTTTTACAACACAGACCAACGATATATGAGGCGTAATAAAACTACGGAATAATTGATATAATCATAGTACTTTCAAAGAGTGCTAAAATAGCCACTAGTTTGTGTGATATCATTACATCAATGCAGCGTGGAAATTGGTCAACTAAAGAAAGCAAATTAATGGTGTTTGAAACGTTCCTATATAATAAGAAGTCCAGGGTCATCGGTTAGCGGTTCATTGTTCCCACTTCTGTAATAATAGAATGGCCAGAGTTAGGAAAGGCAAAGCGTGTCTCTCCTTTCTCCGCCAGTAACTTGCAGGGGTAAGTGAATGCCGATATAAGTGCCATTCATCTGCAGGTGCATTGCCTCAACTAGGGGATAATGGTTGAAAGGACAGGAATTAGTAGCATGTTGTATTAGCCTTTTGTAGCGTATTTTGTCCTAAGCATCTTAATTTCCCCCCGAGTGAATGGCGAGCGGCAAGAGTGTGGGTTTTGAACTAATACTCATCATGCATGTAAACGGTGTGAAAGGGTTTCTTAGCGAGTGAACACAGAGTGTTCTTGTGTCAACCCTTGTGGAAATAGATACAATACAAACATTAGAGCCAAACGCGACGTAGACTCCATTGAGTAAAAACCTGGCTCCATTGTCCCGCCGCCCTCCCATACACAGTGAGAACAGAAAGCCCCTGAATAGGGGTGCAAGCTCGTTTTGTTCCATAGACTGCTAGGCTTTTAGGGACTGCATTGAGAGGGGGGGGGGGGGGTGCGTTTTTTTGTTAAGTTGAGACCAATTCATTATGTTTTATTGCCTGGTGAGAAACAGTAATATGTTATTGTGAAAGTTCATCAAATATTCATGGTTTAAGATAAGTAGTAAATGTATTCATTCAAGTGGCCCTGGGGGATTTGAAAAGGAATATGGAGTCTGCTCAGCTGACAGTCTACGGGGAGACGGCGCTTGTTTAACAAGCTTACGTCTAATCTCTGATTACGGTTTGTCTGAGAGGATTTCCTCTTTTATTGTTGGAAATCTGCATAAAAACAACAGTTTCCAGAACGTGTAATTCCTTGTAATCCTAAATGGGAGATCTTGACTTGCTCTCCAGTGTTACTAAATGCATTGTGTTGTTTTTTTATGTAAAATTCTATTAAACAAGCTTTTAGGGACTTCATCCCTTTTTAGACTTTGCTCTGTTATATGATTATATATTCCCCTTTGTTACCAAAGCAGGATTGCACCTGTTCTTGCACGAGGAGGGCGAGACTAGGACCTTGTGTTAAAGGAAAAATTCATATATTTATTTTATGTCAGTTTGGCAGAAAATAGTATCTTAATATGTCATAAATGTACATAATAGCTTAATGTCCACTTTTTTTTTGTTTGGTTTTTTTTTGTAGTTTTCACATGCATTCAGCGACTTCTTCAGGCTTTACTTCATCCTTAATAATATTATTTATCTAGTGCCACCATATTCCACAGCGCTTTACAAATTCATAGGGTTCATGTACAAAACAAAAGACATCACAACATAACTAGCTAATATACAACTGAAACACTAGGAGTGAGGGCCCTGCTCGCAAGAGCTTACAATCTATGATATAGCAAGGATATTGCAAAATTTAGCTTTGTTCTTGCTGCGAAAGTGACTGAAAACTATAAAGGGGTTGTCTCACTTCAGCATATGCCATTTCTCATGTAAAGAAAGTGAATACAGGGCACTTACGAATGTATTGTGATTGTCCATATTGCCTCCTTTGCTGGCTGGATTCATTTCACCATCACATTATACACTGCTTGTATCCAGGGGTTATGACCACCCTGCAATCCATCAGCGGTGGCCGTGCTTGCACAGTATAGGAAAAAGTGCCGGCCTCTCTGGTGGCCCGGACCAAAGAAGCACACATGCTCAGCAGATCTCATCCAAACCACCTTGTATCTACGCTGCAGCAGTGGTCATAACTCCTGGATACGAGCAGTGTATAATGTGATGGGAAAATGAATCCAGCCAGCAAAGGAGGCAATGTGGACAATCACAATACATTAGTAAGTGTCTTGTATTAAAGAGGACCTTTCACCCCTCCTGACATGCCTATTTTAATAGCTTCATGAATTCCCCATGTAATAACAATTGTGGAGCATCTATTCTTATGTCTCTATGTTGTGCCATTCCTTTATTATTTGCACTAGACGTTATGAATGAATTGCTATTTGCCTTCAGTAAAGGAACAGAGGGGAGGTAACCAGTTGGGGGTGTGTACCTGCACAGTCTGACTCTAGCCAATCAGTGCTGCCATGTTCAGTCTGTGCAGGTACACGCCCCCAACTGGTTACCTCCCCTCTGTTCCTTTACTGAAGGCAAATAGCAATTCATTCATAACTTCTAGTGCAAATAATAAAGGAATGGCACAACATAGAGACATAAGAATAGATGTTCCACAATTGTTATTACATGGGGAATGCATGAAGCTATTAAAATAGTAATGTCAGGAGAGGTGAAAGGTCCTCTTTAACACTCTCTACATGATAAATGCCATTTGATGACGTGAGACAACCTCTTTAAGGGACTTCAGCAGGTTCCATTATATTAAGCAGAGTCTTTCAGTGACTGTCTAGATATATTTTATAACTGATCTGTCACATCAGCCTAGTTTCCATTATGTATAGTAGCCTCGACACTTTTGTGAGCGTACCCTAGGATGGGTTCTAACAGACAACCGCATTCGCTGTCGGCTGACTCCCACACACACACATACAAGCTCGGTTTGGCTGAGCCTGTATGTATTTTCATTGGGGAGAAAGGACAAAGATGTTTCTGGTGGTGGCTTTTCGTCCCACAAAAAGATTGGGGCGAAAAATTTTTCCTGCTGTTTCTGTTGGGAGCGTGGCCAACGTACACTAACGCATGGATGGAATGTATACGTCGAGATGTTTGCATGTATCATCTCCTTGTTAGCTGCTTAGTGGTCAGCCGTCAAGTATATGCCTGCCTACACAGACGGTTTAATTTTCATTTCTTTTTTTTTTAGCCAATGCATCTAAAATTTTAAGCCAGTTTGCAAATTAAAGGAGTTGTCTTACTTCAGTAAGTTGTATTTATCATGTAGAGAAAGTTAATACAAGCCACTTACTAATGTATTGTGATTCTCCATATTGCTTCCTTTGCTGGCTGGATTCATTTTTCCATCACATTATATACTGCTCGTTTCCATGGTTACAGACCACCCTACAATCCAGCAGTAGTGGTCGCGCTTGCACAGTATAGGAAAAAGCACTAGCCTATGTGCGCTCTCATGGTCCCGGCCATCAGAGAGGCTGACGCTTTTTCCTATAGTGTGCAAGCACGACCACCAGTGATGAATTGCAGAGTGGTTGTAACCATGGAAACGAGCAGTGTATAATGTGATGGTTAAAATGAATCCAGCCAGTAAAGGAAGCAATATGGAGAATCACAATACATTAGTAAGTGCCTTGTATTAACTTTATCTACATGATAAATGCCATTTACTGAAGTGAGACAACCCCTTTAAGGGTCCTTTACACAGGCGGAGAATTCTTCAGATAATTGCTAACAAGCAAGCTCATTAGCGATTATTTGGCAGTGTAAATGTGCCGCCAATTACTCAATGAATGAGCAAAACGCTCGCTCACAAAACCGATCGTGTGCCAGCAGCGGATCGTCTGCCGGCAGCGGTCTCCTCCACTGACGAGCAGGCGCTTGGGAGCTGAAGATACAAAGCGATAGGATTTATTAATCACAAATATTTGCAGAGTGGACTCATTTTTCGTTTTAGATCGATTGGATAAAAAAAAAAGTGGTTTGCGCAATAAATAAAGCCACCGAATCGGACAGTGGACCAAATTTGCCAATGTGTCAGCGCCTAGAATCTGTCTAAAAAGTGTCACAGTTTTGGTGCAGTTTGGCACAACTAGAGTTTCTGCAGTTTTTTCAGATTTGCCCGAAAAGAAGTTGCAACGATTTTGCAAAGCGATTCTGGAGTAAAATTCTGTCTCTGAAGTGAGCCGACCAGTGGTTGGTATAGAGCAGGGATGCTCAACCTGCAGCCCTCCAGCTTTTGCAAAACTACAACACCCAGCATGCCTGGGCAGCTTACAACTATCAGCCTACAGCAGGGCATGGTGGGAGTTGTAGTTTTACAACAGCTGGAGAGCTGCAGGTTGAGCATCCCTGGTATAGAGTATGACAAAAGCATCTGTCCCTGCACCAAATACATCATCCGGCCTGCGATAAATCAGGTGCAGGGCTAGACACTGGTTCATGCCATCTGTAGGATTAGTAAATCTGGGCCCCTGACTTTTGAAAGAATTGTTTCTTTAAATCCCTTTCTAACCTTTGCCATCACTGCCTCTGCTGGCTGTAGAGACTGGGCTCACTACTGTTTACAGCACGGCTTTAGTTTTTGATAAATGGGCACTTCACATTTTTGGTCCTTCCTAAGTATTACTGGCAACAGGTGAGCAGATGCCCTATAGCAGGCATCCCCAAACTGCGGCCCTCCAGCTGTTGTAAAACTACAACTCCCACCATACTCTGCTATAGGCTGATAGCTGCAGGCCGTCTGGGCATGCTGGGAGTTGTAGTTTTGCAACACCTGGAGGGCCGCAGTTTGGGGATGCCTGCCCTATAGTATGCTATAGATGTGCGCTGATTCATACATATTCATATAGTCTGGTATATTGTGATTTGATATCGGCTATAAAAAGTACTAACCTTTTATTATTTATCATTGTTACAGGCTGATGACGTGGAAAGCAAAATTCGTGAAATTGTCCCCCCTGGATTCTGTCAGGGTACCGATGATTTTGTATCGTTATTGGAAAAAGAAGTCAATTTTAAACCCTTTGGCCCTATAATACATACCTATACAGTGTACAACGAAGAAGCCGGGGAGGAAATCACTTACCAGATACACAAGGTAAGTACTTGATTTCTAAGTAAGTTTGAAGGGAATGTATCGTCAACAATGATCTCTTCTTTTTATGTTAAACATATTTAATAAAGAATTTTTGGTGATTTGTTTATTTCCCATGTCATTATGTATTTTATTATGTCATTATGTATATAGTGGCATGAAAGTTTTTTTTGAAAAAAGCACGAAAAAAATATCTAAGGCAAAAAAAGCGATTTAAACAGTAGGTCGTTTTCTGTGATGACACATTCCCTCCAAAAAATCTAATAGTATCAGCCCCCTAGAACTGTATGGAGTGGGTTTGGCAGCATGCATGCCTGTCACCGTATGAATCAGGTCCATACCAGGTCCCATTATCGTCATCTCGCCTGGCCCTGTCAATCAAGGAGAGATGAGGGCTGGCAGAGGAAACAGAAGGAGCAAGGGTGCACAGAGCGACGTGGTCCTGCCCTCTGTGCACTTATCGTCTCATTTACATATGAATTAAAAGTACTTTTTCTCCAGAATGAAACAAAATATTACTAAGGCTACATTCACACGATCGTGGTGTTTTGCAGATCCGCAAAATAAGGATACCGGCCCATGTGCGTTCCCGCAATTTGTGGACCGCACATGCTGCGGCTTTTATGGAAAATGCCTATTCTTGTCCTCAATTGTAGACGAGAATAGGACATGTTCTATCTTTTTTGCGGGGCTGCGGCACGGAGCAACGGATGGGACCCGCACCTATCAGACAATGGGGGGGCATATCCTAGTGATATGCCCCCATTGTCTGAGATGGGAACCGCCCATCTGTGGATTCAGACGCCCAGATAATCAATCATTCCTGTGAGCGCTCATTCCCGACAATCTGCCCGTCTAAAGGTGCAGCAGATCACCTGATGAATGAGCGAAACGCTTGTTCATTGGGTGATCCTGTCGTTGGTGCAGGCACCTAAATTAACGCTTCTGGGCAGCAGATCGTGCACTCTAAATAGCGATATGCTGCCCAGAAACAATGCAGCTCACGATGGTGATCCCTCGTTTTCGTACTGTGGAGGTGATTGCTACATGTAAATGTCGCGCTTCATCACCAATTAACGAGCAGCCGACTGTCGGGAAGAAACTCTCCCTTCCCAACAATCTGCTGCTCATCGGCCCATCTAAACGCACCTAAAAAGTAAGGTTCATGGTCTTACGACTCTTTCGTTGCTGGGTGATTAGTGCATAAAAAGTCAAAAAATGTCAGAAAATGAACAATGTAAAGATATATCTTCTTCTTTTCTTATAAAAGAGTGCGACATGGAAGTGTAGTAGTTTTATTCTTAAAGGGGTTGTCTGAGTTATTTTTTTGTTCTTTATATGTTTCTAACTTGTCAGGTATAACAACTTTCCCATATACTTTGTGTTTCTAAAGCTGCTGGTTTCTCAGAGTTGACTGAGGGTCACATGACCTGTGATGTCAGCTTATCTCTCTGCTCTGTGATGTTTCGTGTACAAGCCTCAGAGTTCAGATAACAGTCTGTACACGAGACGTCACTGGCCACGCCCCCTTTCTTTGCCGGGCTCCTGCTATCTGCTCTCTCCCTGGATTCCTTCAGATAAAACATTAACCCCTTCAGCCAAAACACACTGAGGGCTCAAGGCTTTACATCAAATAGTAGCTGCAGCAGTGAGAGGAGACAAATGCTGGGCAAGGAGCTATAGAGGAATTGTACAAGAACAGGTAGGGAGAATTTCCTGTGTGTATCATTGTCATTGTACAGCTGGGACTTGTAGTCCTACACAAACAACATGCTGCTGAGTATCCCAGCCAGCAGACATGTACTCACAGCACTTATATTCACTGCCTTTGCAGAGAAGGGGGGAGGGGCAGAGATTGTTATTACTGCATGTAAACAAAGGCCAGAAGAGAACCAGGGAAATTAGGAAATATAGATTTTTTTTGCCTAAAACTTGCTGAACTTAGTTATATATTGCTACCCATCAGATTTACAGTGCTATATATTTTTTTTTTTATAACTTGGACAACCCCTTTAATTTTCAGCGTTTTAGCTGTTGCCTCCCAGAACTTGCCTGTACATGTATGGCCATGTGTAAAATCTTAGCAGTACAAGTTAGAGGATTAGATTTTTGAAATCTCGTCCACATGCTGTGGAGAAAATCCACCGTGTAAACTGACTTGTGCTGCGGGTTTTCAGTCTGCAGCATGTCCATTTGTAGTGTGAATTCGCACTGCAGAGGGTGAAAGTGGCAGAAGCCCTGCTTCGATGCCGGCAGTGGTGCCTCCTCATGGTCTAACCGTGAACCTGGTGACATCTTCTTTTAGGTTGTACTTTATTATAAAGATAGCACAGGTCCTTTGAAAAGATCCCGGGGCCGTCCTGTAATACCAGTTTGAGCTATCACAGGATAGGTGATAAATGTTAGATGAGCGAGGCTGTGACTGCTGAGACTTCAATCTCTTTCCTATGAATTGCTACAGTAGTGGATTTGGGTGTGACAATGTCCCAGGCATTTATACATTCCTCTCTATCGAAGTCTTCGGACACCTGCACACGAGTGTGGGTGAACGCACAAATTTCCATGCGGGTTTATGTGTGTTTCTGCGGCATATCTACACCAAAATCCATTATGTCTAATAGCGGTTTTTGGTGCAGATTTCATGTGGTTTTGCAGCAGATCTCACCCTTCCAAAATTCCTCAGCTAAAATCGCGAACATAATTGACATGCTATATAAGAAAAATCTGCAAAGTGTACATGAGATAAGTCTAATCCCATACACTTTGCTGGCAATGTACTGTAAAATTCTGCGTCCCCCCCACACACACACACATACGGGAATCGGTGCGGGAAAAACTGCACATATTCCACAACGTGTATAAGTGGCCTTATGGGGGTTCCACTCTTGCCTCGGGATAAGTCCGCAGTATCAGATCGGTGGGTTTCCTAGACACAGCATTTCCACCAGTGCTGAAAACAATGCAGTAGACTCCATCCGCAGTGTTGTAGCCGTGCCAGCTTACTTCACCTGCTCCCACTTACTTGAGTGGGACTCTCGCCAATCTGATATTGATGAGCTACTGAGAGAAGAGTCCAGGACTCTTATCCGGTGGCATTGGACACATTCATGCTGCACTGATGATGACATACCTGCCATCACTATGCACGTGCCTGATCCAAACAGTGAAGTTAGATGTACCGCATCCCTGGCTTAATCGGCACAGTATGCCTGTACCCAGTGTTGCTGGCGAGGAGTCCAGGACTCTTCTCCTGGTAAGTTTGAGTTTAATTTGCTAACTTTTGCCAAGTGGAATGAGTATGTTATGACAAGATGTTGGACCCTAAACCCAGGCTGTATACCATCTGTTGTAGTGGTTTAATGGCCCCAAACAAGATCATAAGTTCTCTTTAAGGGAACAAATTAAGATTCCACGTGTTCCATGCTGGGGAGCTTCCAGTATTAGTGGAAAGCCATAGCAGCCCATGCTCTTCTGAAAATCTTGGAATGACCCAAATTTCCACTGCAGAAATGCAGTCAAATCCACACTGGAAATCATGCTACTGAAATTCCACACCACATGGCTGTACCCTTAAAGGAGTTATTCCATGATCGATGTAAAAAAATAAAAAAAAGCATCACATAGTACATGACAGTCTCTTTCTAGTAAAGTCAGAAGCAGCCCTGTACCTCACATGGATCCAGAGATCTCTCCATTCATTGCCCCAATTGCTCTGCTAAATTATCTTCAGCCTAGCAGCTCGGGGGGCGTATCCTTTCTGCTGTAGCTCTTTCCCTGTAACTGCCACAGCTTCTACCAGAAGATATTGCTGTTGACAGTTGAAGATTTAAACTGAGCACGTGCGACCACCTCAGTGAGGTGGATGGTGAAGCAAGGAAAAGAACAAACAGCTGGTGGCGCTATACAGATACCTTTTATTGAATAACTCACTGGCTATGCTAAATTTCTAATTACATGCAATTACAAAAGTGTTCAGATCCAGGTAGTGGTTTGAAAAATGTAGAATATATATTTTTATTTTTTTGCCATCACCCCGCAATGGAAAATGTCCCCTGCCGGTAGCATTTCCTTGTAATAACAGCTGATTTCCAGGAGATTTCAGCTGCTGAACCGGTAGCGTTGGACCAAGGGCAGTTTATGAAAAAAGGTAATTGTAGGGCACAAAAGTGTATTATTACTATTTTCTGTGACTCTGTGACATTTGCCCCTAGGCTGACTTGACCTGCCCAGGCTTCAGAGAGTATCACGAAAGGCTCCAGACCTTCTTGATGTGGTTCATTGAAACAGCCAGTTACATTGATGTGGATGATGAGCGATGGGACTACTTTCTGGTGTAAGTGCCATTCTAAATCAACATTAGACCCCCCCCCCCCTTTAACAAGGCTTGGAGTTTTAATTGGTGGACACCAATTATACAGCAACAGTATAATGATATTTTTTTCCCAGGCCGGACAAACCATTGTTTACCAGGCTCCCAGTTTCCCTTCATTGTGTTTGTGGAGGCCTCCAGAATAGCGCTGAATTAAAGTCTGTTGTCTGTCGGAGCGCTGAATGTGGGCTTATACAGTAAAATGAGCTTTTTTTTTTTTTAGCCTGTGTCCCTTTTACTTGCCTCCCATTCAGTGCGCACAATAGGCAAGTGCACTGAAGTGATGCAAAGAGGGCTGATTTATCCACGTTGCAGCTCACCAATTAAGTGAATTGTGCATTCAGAATAAAGCAGGTGTACCCATCGGGCCCTCACGGCGTAGCTTGCTGACACTGGAAACTCTCGCAGAGAATGGAAAAGGAAAATGGACCCTGCATGGGAGCTTGCCTGTAATTGACCCGCTTGGCTTTCTGTTTTATCTGCAGATTTGAGAAGTACAATAAAGACGGGACTACACTCTTTGCGACTGTAGGCTACATGACAGTCTATAATTACTATGTGTACCCAGACAAAACCCGGCCACGTGTAAGGTAATTGCCTGGGATGCACGTGCCTGTTCTTTCTTTCTTTCCTGCCTTATTTTGTTCCACAAGTGAATCTCGCTGAAGTTCCCAATTCTTCCCATAATGGTGATTAGCACTTTAAAAGCACAAGAGGTTGGGGGATGAAAGGGACGCAGTTCAGCCAGGACCAGACCAAGGTTTTTCTGCAGGATTCTAATTGTAACGTTAATAACATTTTCTGTAACCCATAGAAAGATTAGATTTTACTACATTAATTTGTATTGGAAACGAGAGCTGACTTCAACTAACTTAGCTCAATTATCACCACAGTCTGTAATTCTCTTTCCCTCTTGCTCTCTTTGGCACTTTCTCTCCCTCCTTGCTTTTTTTTTGCGCACTTTTGCGTTCACTCTTTTAGATTTTTTTTTTTGCTCTCTCTCCCCTTTGCTTGCCCGCTCTCGCTTGCCCCCTTTGCTTGCCCGCTCTCGCTCGCCCCCTTTGCTTGCCCGCTCTCGCTTGCCCCCTTTGCTTGCCCGCTCTCGCTCGCCCCCTTTGCTTGCCCGCTCTCGCTCGCCCCCTTTGCTTGCCCGCTCTCGCTCGCCCCCTTTGCTTGCCCGCTCTCGCTCGCCCCCTTTGCTTGCCCGCTCTCGCTCGCCCCCTTTGCTTGCCCGCTCTCGCTCGCCCCCCTTTGCTTGCCCGCTCTCGCTCGCCCCCTTTTGCTTGCCCTCTCTCTTCTTTGGCTTGCCAGTTCTCGCCCGCCCCCTTTGCTCGCCCGCCCCTTTGCTCGCTCAATCCTTTGCTTACTTGCTTGTTCGCGTCGCTCATCCTTTGCTTGCTTGCTTGCTTGCTCTGTTCGCTCGCTCAATCCTTTGCTTGCTTGCTTGCTCGTTCGCTCGCTCAATTCTTTGCTTGCTTGCTCGTTCGCTCGCTCAATTCTTTGCTTGCTTGCTCGTTCGCAGTCGCTCAATTCTTTGCTTGCTTACTTGTTCGCTCGCTCAATTCTTTGCTTGCTTGCTCGTTCGCTCAATTCTTTGCTTGCTTGCTCGTTCGCTCGCTCAATCCTTTGCTTGCTTGCTCGTTCGCATCGCTCAATCCTTTGCTTGCTCGTTCGTTCGCTCAATCCTTTGCTTGCTTGCTCGTTCGCTCGCTCAATCCTTTGCTTGCTTGCTCGTTCGCTCGCTCAATCCTTTGCTTGCTTGCTCGTTCCGCTCGCTCAATCCTTTGCTTGCCTTGCTCGTTCGCGCTCGCTCGTCAATCCTTTGCTTGCTTGCTCGTTCGCTCGCTCATTCTTTTGCTTTCTTCCTCGTTCGCTCGCTCAATCCTTTGCTTGCTTGTTTGCCAGCTCAATCCTTTGCTTGCTCGCTCAGTCCTTTGCTTGCTCGCTCAGTCCTTTGCTTGCTCACTCAGTCCTTTGCTTACTCTTTATCTTTTATCTGTGATTTCTTTTATCTCTTTTTCTGGTGAAAACGTGACATTGATTTTGTACTGGAAACACTTGCTGACTTAACAAACTAACCTGCTCACTCTCTCTTTTGCTCGCTAACTTTCTCTCTATTGCTCGCTAACTTTCTATTGCTCGCTAACGTTCTCTCTATTGCTCGCTAACGTTCTCTCTATTGCTCGCTAACGTTCTCTCTATTGCTCGCTAACTTCTCTCTATTGCTCGCTAACGTTCTCTCTATTGCTCGCTAACGTTCTCTCTATTGCTCGCTAACGTTCTCGTCTATTGCATCCGCTAACGTTCTCTCTATTGCTCGCTAACGTTCTCTCTCTATTGCTCGCTAACGTTCTCTCTATTGCTCGCTAACGTTCTCTCTATTGCTCGCTAACGTTCTCTCTATTGCTCGCTAACTTTCTCTCTATTGCTCGCTAACTTTCTCTCTATTGCTCGCTAACTTTCTCTCTATTGCTCGCTAACTTTCTCTCTATTGCTCGCTAACTTTCTCTCTATTGCTCGCTAACTTTCTCTCTATTGCTCGCTAACTTTCTCTCTATTGCTCGCTAACTTTTCTCTATTGCTCGCTAACTTTCTCTCTATTGTCGCTAACTTTCTCTCTATTGCCTCGCTAACTTTCTCTCTATTGCTCGCTAACTTTCTCTCTATTGCTCGCTAACTTTCTCTCTCTTGCTCGCTAACTTTCCCTCTCTTGCTCGCTAACTTTCTCCTAACTTTCTCTCTTGCTCGCTAACTTTCTCTCTCTTGCTCGCTAACTTTCTCTCTCTTGCTCGCTAGCTTTCTCTCTCTTGCTCGCTAGCTTTCTCTCTATTGCTCGCTAACTTTCTCTTTTTTTGCTTGCTAACTTTCTCTCTTTTTTTGCTTGCTAACTTTCTCTTTTTGCTTGCTAACTTTCTCTCTCTTTTTTTGCTTGCTAACTTTCTCTCTCTTTTTTTGCTTGCTAACTTTCTCTCTCTTTTTTTCTCTTGCTCTTTCGCTCTATATTTCTTGTGTGTGTGATCTTTTATCTTTCTTTGTGGCATCAGGGAGGTAAATTTAATGTATAATGATATATAACTTTTTAATTGTTTTTTTTTCCTCTTGCAGCCAGATGCTGGTTTTGCCTCCATTTCAGGGTGAAGGGCACGGGGCTCAGTTGCTGGAAACAGTTCATAGATATTATGTTTCTTCCCCAAACATTTTGGATGTTACAGGTATTGTGGAGCCTCCGTTTTGTACCAATGAAAATGATGATAATGTGCAGTCAGTTTGATTGCTAATGCTGACAGCCATCCCCAAGTGTCCCTTTTTCTGTTTGAATGTGATTGTATCCACCTTGTTTCTTCCACTCTTTTTAGCAAAAGGTTGGATAATTGTACCTTATTTTTAACCTTTGCAGCTTATTGTACGCTTTTAACATGACTAAAGTGCATGTTTCTCATTCTAGCCCATCTGTAAAATAGTCGTATGATTGGTTCGCTCCAGTATCCGTACTGGTTAGAAACACTAAGACGTCAGCCAGGGACATGAGGAAACAGTTTGGGGCTGGAGGTATTTGTTGGTTAGATGGCCTCCCCAGTGTAGTTATAGTCTGACCCCTGTCATTAGACTGACTTAAAGGGTTTAGATATCAGTGTGTAGATGTGATGAACAGTGGGGGCACAATAGCTGTCGCCCCCACCTATCACTAGAATGGAGTGAGAGCGTCATTAGGAGGCAGTTGTGCCATCTTGTCTCTTGACTGCTCCAGTCAGCTTTTTCCCGATGTGCCATTTTCAGGTCTTTTAATTATAAAGCATTGACTATATTGCTTCTGAAAAAGTGCAATTACCCAAAGACCATTACCACTTTGTTTTAGTGAATGCAGGGATCACCTACAGATGGGATATGATTTTGTGTACTAGCCGAATGCCATGAATGTCTGTGCTGAGGCACAACACCTTTAAAGTGCAGCCGTTCTTACACAAAGTCTTCCCTCCCTCTCCTCAGGAATTTAAGAGGGTTTTGGAGTTTCATGATATTGATGACCTTTCCTCAGGATAGGTCATTAAAGGGTTATCCCATCTTAGACAATGGGGGCATATTGCTAGGATATGCCCCCATTGTCTGATAGGTGCGGGGGTCCCAGTGGGAGAAAGGAGCAGGGAGCGCTGCGCCTGGAGAACCCTGGGTTTCCCGGGGTCCGGCCACCACCAGGTGCAGCTCCCCGCTGCACCCATAGAAATAAATGGGAGCGCACCGCGCATGAGTGGCCACCGCTCCCATTCATTTCTATGTAGCCGATGGAAATAGCCGAGCCATGGTCGGCTATTTTCAGCAGCCCCATAGAAATGAATGGAGGGCGGCTGCGCATGAGCAGTGCACCCTCCTTTACTTTGGGGGCCCCGTTCCGCTGGGACCCGCACCTATAAGACAATGGGGGCATATCCTAGTGATATACCCCCATTGTCTGAGATGAGATTAACCCTTTAAAATCCTCAGTGGCTGTGTAAGAGGCTTGTGCGCTTTCATGGTATTGATGACGGCACCCCCGCCAATTGGTTGGTTGACAAGGCAGCAGCGCTCCATGCGAGTCATGGTTGCGTCCACATTTCTACATTGTAGCGGCAGTGCAGTGTAATTGCAGCTCTTCATATCATTCATTTGAATGGGTGAGGAAGGAGTAATTACACCTCATCACTGCAACAATCTACACCAGGGATCCGCAACCTCCGGCATTCCAGCTGTTCTGAAACTACAACTCCCTCAATCTTCCTTTCACTTGTATGGGAGATGCAAGAACAGTCGAGTAAGTGTGCATGCTGGGAGTTGTAGTTTCACAGCAGATGGAGTGCTGAAGGATGCTGATCCCTGGTCTAGACGTTGTACAGGTAACCAGTGAAGAGAACACTGCACTCCCATAAGCACCGCTGCCTCTTCAACTGTCTGATCGGCAGGGATCCAGGGAGTTGGGCCCTCTTATCTGAGCTTGTTTGCTCGTCAGGTGATGAGTGACTACTTTACACAGGGCAATTATCGGGAATGAACGTTCCTTCCTGATAACTGGCCCGATCATTGGCCCGTAAAGGGACTGTTTAGCAGAATGAGCTCTTTATGGATTTCACTGAGAAGGGGACAGAGCAGCCTGCAATATATGTGAGAAGGTGCGCGCTGCACCTATTATAAAATCGTTTTTTAGCTTATAAGAACAATGCAGTAATAAATAAACCCCCCTAAGGTGTAAATAGCATTTAATCCCTATTTCACGGTGGTCATTTCAGATGTGTTTTTACTTGTTTTGGAAAACTTCCTCATTATTATCCGGCAGACTGTGTGGAATAATACGTTATTGTATGCAAGCGCCATTGCCCCCGGACCAGTTTAATGTAATTAGAGGTCTTGTAAGGACTTATTTTGGAAAGAGGTTGAACTTTTCTTTATGTGGAATATTGAGAACATTGAGGCGGTACACTTGGAGACAATGACTTTCTTTTCCTTGCACAAAAGAAACTCTGAGGCCTGTGTAGCTTCTTTAGTCTTTTCTCCTGATACTTAAGTGTCTAGTGGTGCTCACCTCCATTGTGTGCTGCACCTCTCTTCACAAACTACAGAAATGTCCTGGAACTTTTAGAGTAGACGCCGATGTAATTCTCTTCTGTGCAGGACTGTGATGGGTCATTGCTAAGAAGGCACAATGAGGCAAAGGAGTAATCCTTCCTGTATAAGGGCACATCCACATGCTGAGGATTTGCGTGAGGTACATCGGCAGGGGTTTACAGTAACAGCAATGCTTATGCTGCGGGGGGGGGGGGGTCTACCCGGTGAATTGACATGCTGCAGATATCAATTGTGGATTTCTCCCTTTGCAATGCATTGGGTGAAATCCACAGCAAAATCCGTGAAAATCTGCAGTGGAAATTCCGCTATCTGCTCCTGTGCTCTAATAGACAATTTAAACTTATACTAGATTCGCCAGATTTAGTTCTCTTTTGATTTGTACAAATTTTTAGTAAAATATTAAAGAGGACCTTTCACCTCTCCTGACATGTCCGTTATAGTAATTACTTGTATTCCTCCATGTAATAACAATTGTGGAACATCTATTCTTATGGCTCTATGTTGTGCCATTCCTTTATTATTTCTAATAGAAGTTATGAATGAATTGCTAGCAGTCTGCAGTAAGGGTGCAGAGGGGTGGTAACCAGTTGGGGGTGTGTACCTGCACAGTCTGAAAATGCCAGCACTGATTGGATAGAGTGAGTCTGTGCAGGGACACACCCCCCAACTGGTTACCTCCCCTCTGTACCCTTACTGCAGACTGCTAGTAATTCATTCATAACTTCTATTAGAAATAATAAAGGAATGGCACAACATAGAGTCAGAAGAATAGATGTTCCACAATTGTTATTACATGGGGAACACAAGTAATTACTATAACGGACATGTCAGGAGAGGTGAACAAAGTAATTGTGTATTGCTTGCACTTTATCTTGCTACTTACCTGCTTCGCGTTGCTGGCCCCCCCCTCTCCCTCTCCTCCCGGCCTGTGATTCTCCACTGGACACCCTTGCTGTAAACATCCAGTTTGAAATGATTTTAGCCAATCACTGGTCACATGACGCAAGCGGATGCGGTCTTTGTTGCAGCCAGTGATTGGCTGAAGGCGATGTCAAACCGAGCCCAGGGGAGCATCACAATCCGGGGGGAGAGGGGAAGCAGGTAAGTGGGTTCACATCACATTCTATGCCTCTGTTTGATGTATACGTTACAAAAAAAAAGGAAAAACGCAGCACACCACATTCTTGTATCCAGCTCAGTCTGGTAAAAAGAAAGTGTTTTTTTTTTTTTTGTTTTTTTTAACCGGTGAACGAATGCCATGTATGGCATTAGTCTGAGGCATCTGTTTAACATAAACGTTTTTTTGTATACGTTAAAAGGATGGGAAAAACATTATGTGAACCCACCCTAAGTAAGCTTCCCTTTAGAGGTCCGGCCCATTCTTGCATAACCCCTTTAAAGGGGTTATTCCCATCTCAGACAATGGGGGCATATAGCTAGGATATGCCCCCATTGACATTTAGGTGCGGGTCCCGCACCTATATCGAGAATGAAGCGGGGAGCTCTTTGCTGGAGGACCCCAGGTTTCCCGGGGTCCAACCACCACCAGACGCAGCTGCTCCCATAGAAATGAATGGTAGCGCACCAAGCATGCGCGGCCACCACTCCCGTTCATTTCTATGGAGTCGACGGAAATAGCCGAGCCAGCGCTCGGCTATTTTCGGCGGCCCCATAGAAATGAATGCAGGGCGGCTGCGCAGTGCGCCCTCCTTCACTTTTGGGGCTCTGTTCTCGATATAGGAGGGACCCGCACCTCTAGGACAATGGGGGCACATCCTAGCGATATGCCCCCATTATCCGAGATGGGAATACCCCTTTAAGGCATCTTGTCGGCCAGCTATAGCTGCTGTTAAGGACTCCCTATTTTTTGCGCTGCTCTATGGTTGGGGTCATATTTAGGAGTGAACCTTAGTTGGGGTTTTCATTCGCACGCCTGTCCTCCCACCGTTCTCTGCTTTTGATGCCGAAAGTTAAAGCTACACTGCGGCAAACGCAACTGATATGTGGCTCCTAAATTCAGTTGCCTCTATAGCGTTACCTTGAGCCACGGTGCCCAGCACTAGACATAACACTGACTATAACATTTTTTTACCCAGGGCGTCCCTTTAATTTTGCTAATTTCACTGTAGGAGACTAAAGCCATGGTGTAGCCTAGACCTTACCGTGTGGATCCTTGTGGCGGCACAGTCCCCCCCCTCATAATATAAGGAAGTCCTCTCAGCGCCCTACACTGAATGAAACATGTTTCCACGTAGCTGGCACCATCTGTAGCAGAAAATGGATTTAACCGTGTGGCAGAGAGTGCCTCCAGCTCGCCATTTCATGCCGCTCGTGCCAAGCTGTCCGCCTTTGCAGTAGCTCGGGAAGGACATCCGTTGTGGAAGATAAGCGCCGCGTCTTCTTCTGTCTGTTTGAAATGTATCTGTCATGTTAATCAGGAAAGCCTGTTTTAAGAAAATGTTTTCCAGATTACATTGGGGTTTATTATGCGATTACCGCACTTTTCTTTGAAGTCCCGTAATGTTTTCCGTTTCAGATGGGTCTCAGATTTAGCCTGTTACACTAGAGACTAACATTTGCTTGTGGGATGTGGAGATAAAATCTGCCCCCCTCCACCTCGTGCTTGTAAACATATAGATTTTTCCTGTAGACGTAGCATGTCTGCCCTCCAAGATGACTTTACATTGCAATTGTGGGAGTGGGGAATAATCCTTCCTGAATGCTTTGCCTCTTCTGTCCTTTTGATTTGAAATGTGTTCGGAATAATAAATGCAGCATGGATATTCAGACAGATCTATTGGGGGGGAAGTTGAATCTTGCAGCAGCCGTTCATCATCAGTAATCTAGAGCTTGTAATCTTTCAAGATTTATTGAATTACCACCTAAGAAAGGGCTTCCTGCGCTGCCTCCATAGCCACGATGTTCAAGGGGAGTCTCTCCGTAGCTGGGGTGGTCTTCCTTCCTTCTGGAGAACAGATGTTTTTTGTGTTACTAATTTTGCAAAGTGTTCATTAAATAAGTCGCTGCGAGGGTATGTCCATGTGGGACCTAAAATACAGCGGAAAGGCTGCTGCGGATCCGCGGTAAAATCCACGACTTACATGCAAAATTAGCAGGTTTTGCTGAAGATTTTCTGCACTCTGCATTTCAAAGGCTGAAATGTGCAGAACAAGGGCTCATGCACACGACTGTATGTATTCTGCGGAACGGGACAGCTGGCCCCTGATACAACAGTACTATCCTTATCCGTTTTGCGGACAAAAATAGGACATGTTCTATTTTTTTTGCAGAACGGAAAACAGAAAGCACACGGAGTAACGTCCGTTTTTTGGTGCGGACCCATTAAAATGAATGGTTCCGCATACAGTCTGCAAAAAAAAAAAAAAAAAATGGAACAGATATGGAAAGAAAATTAGTTCATGTGCATGAGCCCTAAGGGTACGTCTACACAATGACATTTGTCGTGCGTCAGTAGGGTACAGTTATACTGTGACATGTCACGTGGTATTTAGGTCACAATAATGTGGTGTGACATTTGTCGCAGTGTGACCCCCCCCCCCTATAGACTGTCGCACAAAAAATCCAACTTAGATGGATCTTTGTGCAAATGTCGTGTCGCAGCATGTTGGCGTGCAACACCTTGTTTAATTCAGTCATTACAAAAAATATAACACATTACTGCGACTCATTGTCGCACAACAAATGTCGTCATGTAGACGTGCACTGTATCGACATCCTGTGAATCTGAAGTCTGAATCGCGGGTTAGTTTGCTCACTAGTGCAGTTTTGCCACTTAATCCGTTCAAAAACCACAGTTTTCCACGTGCCACCACCACATTGCAGCCCCATCGGTCCCAACCTGTGTCCCCTTCCTCCAGGGATTAGGTATGGATTCTGTGCCTAAATCCTGCTATTCTGCCAGTAATGCATGCAAATTTTCAATGTATTTAATGCTGCCTTTGAGTTGTGTCCAATATTGGCTGCACCACGCAAGAAATCTACTTTCAACAAACTGCATTAAAGGGAGTCTTTCACCTATATAACTAAGAGCAGTGCCCCACAGAAGATTGCAGACACATCCCAGACATACCTGTGTGCACTGTGTGTGTGTATTACATGTCACATCCCAGACATACCTGTGTGCACTGTGTGTCTGTATTACATGTCACATCCCAGACATACCTGTGTGCACTGTGTGTGTGTATTACATGTCACATCCCAGACATACCTGTGTGCACTGTGTGTCTGTATTACATGTCACATCCCAGACATACCTGTGTGCACTGTGTGTGTGTATTACATGTCACATCCCAGACATACCTGTGTGCACTGTGTGTGTGTATTACATGTCACATCCCAGACATACCTGTGTGCACTGTGTGTCTGTATTACATGTCACATCCCAGACATACCTGTGTGCACTGTGTGTATTACATGTCACATCCCGGACATTCCTGTGTGCACTGTGTGTATTACATGTCACATCCCAGACATACCTGTGTGCACTGTGTGTCTGTATTACATGTCACATCCCAGACATACCTGTGTGCACTGTGTGTCTGTATTACATGTCACATCCCAGGCATACCTGTGTGCACTGTGTGTCTGTATTACATGTCACATCCCAGACATACCTGTGTGCACTGTGTGTGTATTACATGTCACATCCCAGACATACCTGTGTGCACTGTGTGTCTGTATTACATGTCACATCCCGGACATACCTGTGTGCACTGTGTGTCTGTATTACATGTCACATCCCGGACATACCTGTGTGCACTGTGTGTCTGTATTACATGTCACATCCCGGACATACCTGTGTGCACTGTGTGTCTGTATTACATGTCACATCCCAGACATTACCTGTGTGCACTGTGTGTGTGTATTACATGTCACATCCCAGACATACCTGTGTGCACTGTGTGTATTACATGTCACATCCCAGACATACCTGTGTGCACTGTGTGTGTCTGTATTACATGTCACATCCCAGACATACCTGTGTGCACTGTGTGTGTGTGTATTACATGTCACATCCCAGACATACCTGTGTGCACTGTGTGTCTGTATTACATGTCACATCCCAGACATACCTGTGTGCACTGTGTGTCTGTATTACATGTCACATCCCAGCTGTTTTCCTGCAGAATAAAAGTGCTTTTCCTGGACATGTAATACAGACACACAGTGCACACAGGTATGTCTGGGATGTGACATGTAATACACACACACAGTGCACACAGGTATGTCTGGGATGTGACATGTAATACACACACACAGTGCACACAGGTATGTCTGGGATGTGACATGTAATACAGACACACAGTGCACACAGGTATGTCTGGGATGTGTCTGCAATCTTCTGTGGGTCAGTGCTCTTAGTTATATAGGTGAAAGACTCCCTTTAAATTGCTTTGTAAATTTTCAAATCATTGCCAGAGCAGCTTGTACCGTGCTCTTCTACGTAAGAACCGAGTACAGGTTGATAAGAAGAGAAAACTCTAATCAGACATAGACGACAAAGTTTTATCTGTTCTGTGATTATAAGATATATGGATATCAAAATGAAAATGTATGCAAAGTGCTTTGTTTGCCGGTGAAAGAGAAAAGCTTAGTTTTGTCTCTTTGGAAACACCTGCTTATCTTTCCCTTAACCCCTCCCGCAGACCCTCACCCCCCAACAGGACAATCGGTGCGGGCTCTTGAATCCTTTCCTTTGTAAAGAGGTCTGCATGAATGTCGCTCTGTGGCCGCATGCTTCACCATACTTTACTGAGTGGGCAGTGCCCGGGCTCCTTGCACCTTCGTAAGTGTAGGTTGGAAAAAACATGAAAGAAAACACTCTGTGAATCTGCTTTCGCTTTTGTTGCAGAGGTGGAATTTTGAAGTGATTAACATGCATGAGCTATTTTTATGCACATTTTAAGTGCTACTTAAGTATTTATTACATATTTTCTGTGTGCCCAAAAGGGGTGATTGCATGTATTTGGAAATGCAGACTACAAATGTGTAGCTTTATATATGTATGGTTTTTTTTTTTCCCGGTATAACCTTTTTTTTATCTTCTTTTTTTTTTTTTTTTTCTTCTTCTTCCTCTTCATCACTGATAGAGGAACACATTCTTGTACGACTAAGGAATGGCAGATAAAGTGCACAATCCTTTACCAGAATTGTAAAATAAACTAGTAAGCTCAGAAATAGCGCAAATGTGATACTGCATGTTCCTAAGTAATAATGCAAAGAGGACTTTTTGTGTGTGTGTATTAGGGCTGAAACGATTACTCGATTAAATCAAGTAACTACACAAAAAAATCCTCAATGCAAATTTTTTTGCATCGAGGATTTGTTTGTGTCATGTGACCACGGAGCTTGAGTGAAGCACTTGCTATTACTCACCGCTCCGTGGTCTCCCACCGGCCTGGCACCGCGCTGCACTGTATCCTGACATACACACGTCATCAGGATGTAGTGAATGTAAGCACTCGCCATGGCCTGCCGCTGTGCGACGTCAGGAGGACAGTGCAGCACTTGAAGAAGAGGCTGGAAGAGCTGTGGAGTGTCAACGGCGCCCCTATCAGGAAAGGTAAGTATTTAACTGGTGCTAGGGACTGGTGGCTAGGAGGGTGAGATGAAGGTATGGAGGACTGAGGGCACTGGGGGGGAGCTGATGTCTTGGGGAAACTGATGGCATGGGGGAATTAAATGCACTGGGGGGAGCTGATGGCATGGAGGCGGCTGATGAGTTTTTATAACGGAAAACATTCTTTTAATTAGTTTTTCCTAATTAGAGTACTAGATTAATCATAGGAGTACTTGTTAACTAAAATAATCGATAGATGAAGCCCTGGTGTGTGTGTGTGTGTGTATATATATATATATATATATATATATATATATATATATATATATATATATATATATATATATACAGTGCCTTGTGAAAGTATTCGGCCCCCTGGAACTTTTCAACCTTTTGCCACATTTCAGGCTTCAAACAAAAAGATATAACATTTTACATTTTTGGTGAAGAATCAACAACAAGTGGGTCACAATTGTGAAGTGGAACAAAATTTATTGGATCATTTAAACTTTTTTGTAATAATAAAACTGAAAAGCGGGGCGTGCAAAATTATTCGTCCCATTTACTTTCAGTTCAGAAAACTGACTCCAGAAGTTCATTGAGGATCTCTGAATGATCCAATGTTGTCCTAAATGACTGATGAAGAGAAATAGAATCCACCTGTGTGTAATCAAGTCTCCGTATAAATGCACCTGCTCTGTGATAGTCTCAGGGTTCTGCATCATGAAGACCAAGGAACACACCAGGCAGGTCCGGGATACTGTTGTGGAGAAGTTTAAAGCCGGATTTGGAGACCAAAAGATTTCCCAAGCTTTAAACATCCCAAGGAGCACTGTGCAAGCGTCATATTGAAATGGAAGGAGTATCAGACCACTGCAAATCTACCAAGACCCGGCCGTCCCTCTAAACTTTCATCTCAAACAAGGAGAAGACTGATCAGAGATGCAGCCAAGAGGCCCATGATCACTCTGGATGAACTGCAGAGATCTACAGCTGAGGTGGGAGAGTCTGTCCATAGGACAACAATCAGTCCAACACTTCACAAATCTGGCCTTTATGGAAGAGTAGTAAGAAGAAAGCCATTTCTCAAAGATATCCATAAAAAGTCTGGTTTACAGTTTGCCACAAGCCACCTGGGAGACACCAAACATGTGGAAGAAGGTCCTCTGGTCAGATGAAACCAAAATCCAACTTTTTGGAAACAATGCAAAACGATATGTTTGGCGTAAAAGCAACACAGCTCATCACCCTGAACACACCATCCCCACTGTCAAACATGGTGGTGGCAGCATCATGGTTTGGGCCTGCTTTTCATCAGCAGGGACAGGGAAGATGGTTAAAATTGATGGGAAGATGGATGGAGCCAAATACAGGACCATTCCGGATGAAAACCTGTTGGAGTCTGCAAAAGACCTGAGACTAGGACGGAGATTTATCTTCCAACAAGACAATGATCCCAAACATAAAGCAAAATCTACAATGGAATGGTTCAAAAATAAATGTATCCAGGTCTTAGAATGGTCAAGTCAAAGTCCAGACCTGAATCCAATTGAGAATATGGGGAAAGAGCTGAAAACTGCTGTTCACAAACGCTCTCCATCCAACCTCAAAGAGCTCAAGCTTTTTTGCAAGGAAAAATGGGCAAGAATTTCAGTCTCTAGATGTGCAAAACTGATAGAGACATACCCCAAGAAACCGCAGCTGGAATCGCAGTAAAAGTTGGCGCAACAAAGTATTAATGCAAGGGGGACGAATAATTTTGCACGCCCCACTTTTCAGTTTTATTATTACAAAAAAGTTTAAATGATCCAATACATTTCGTTCCACTTCACAATTGTGACCCACTTGTTGATTCTTCACCAAAAATTTAAAATGTTATATCTTTTTGTTTGAAGCCTGAAATGTGGCAAAAGGTTGAAAAGTTCCAGGGGGGCCGAATACTTTCGCAAGGCACTGTGTGTGTGTGTGTATGTATAATCAGCACGGTGCCTAAGTGGTTAGCGCTGGGTGTCCAAGGTTCGAATCTGGCATGGAGACATCTGCATGAAGTTTGTATGTTTTCCCCGTGTCTGCGTGGGTTTCCTCCCACACTGCAAAGACAAACTAATAGGGAACTTAGATTGTAAGGTGCACCGGGGACAGCGAGGGATGATAATGTCTGTACTGCGCTGTGGAATATGTCAGTGCTATGCAAATGAGTAAAATAAATACATGCACAGTGCTGTGAAAGGTATTTGCTCCTGCACTTGTCACATTTAAATGTTTCAGATCAAAGATAAAGACAATACAAGTAAACACAAAATGCTGCTTTTAAATGATCGTTCCATTTACTGAAAATAAAGATTTATTCAAAACCCATATCACGCATGTGAAAAAGTAATTGCCCCCCTAAACGTAATAACTGGTTGTGCCACCTTTAGCAGCAACAACTACAATCACACGTTTTTGATGGGTCTTTTACGTCGCTCTGGAGGAATTTTCGCGGGTTATTCTTTGCAGAATTATTTTCCTTTACCTGTACTGGAGGCTTTTCGAGCATGAACTGCCAGTTTAAAGAGGTTATCCCATGATTGTCAAAACTGAAAATCAGACATCATAGAGTACAGGATAGTCTCTTTGTAACAAAGCTAAAACCGGCCCTGTACCTCATATGGGTCCAGAAAGCTCCCCATTCATTGCCCTCAACTGTTCTGCTGGATTTGGTTCAAGCTGACAGCTGGGGGGTTAACGTGTCCTTTCTGGCGCAGTTAAGGGTCGTATCTTTTCTGCCACAGCTTCTAACAGAAGATTGGGGGGGGGGGGCGGCAGTGAGCATGTGCGTCCACCTCAGGCAAATGGACAGAGGGATGAAGAAAAAACAAACAGCAGGTGGCACTATACAGTTGCATTTTATTGAAATTAATGGCTGTACTAAATTTTTTATTATATGCAGTTACAAAAGTGTGGTTTGAAAAAATGTAGAATTTTTTTTTGGGACAACCCCTTTAAGGTCTTGCATCAGCATATCAAATGGGATTCAAATCTTTTTCAATTTTTTTGAGCCATTCAGACTTTGAATCATTGCCTTGCTACATAGCCTAACTGTGCTTGAGCTTAAAGGGGTTATTCGGGAATGAATATTGATGACCTGTCCTCATCAATATTAGATTGGTGGGGGTCCCCAGTAACCCCTTTAAGGTCATAAACTGACCATAATCTCCTTCAAGATTTTCAAATAGAGAGCAGAATTCATGTTTCCAACAATTGTCCAGATCCTACAGAAGCAAAGCAGCCCCCAACCATCATATTACCACCACCTTTGACTGTTGGCATGACGTTCCTATGGTGGAATGTGGCATTAGCTTCATGCCAGAGGCGGACCCATGTCTTCCTGAAACTTCCACCTTTGACTCCATTAGTCCACAGAGTATTGTCCAAAAGTCTTGGGGGTTACCTGACTCCATTAGTCCACAGAGTATTGTCCAAAAGTCTTGGAGGTTACCTAAATGCTTTTTGGCAAATGTGAGATGACCATCTGTGTTCTTTTTGGTCAGCAGTGGTTTGTTCCTTGTAACTGTCTTGGATGCCATTTTCCCCATTGTCTTTCTTCTTGTGGAATACTGTGTCACAGCTCTGTATATATGTGTATGTATATATATATATATATATATATATATATATATATATATATATATATATATATAATGTGTGTGTATATCTGGAGGAATGTTAAGCATGCAGATACTGCAACTTGCAGCGGATGTGTGTGCTGAGATTTTTCTTTTTTTGAGTTGACATGTGGTTGCCATATGTTGAGGATCTACATCCTTTACTCTGATTTCTGTAGAGACTTTACATTTTTTTCCTGTTTATGTCCTAATGTCTGTTTTTCTACAATGTCATACATGATTATTTGCCGGTCCAGCTCAGGTTCCCAGACTTCTATTTGTTTTTCTTATTTTTTTTAATACAGGCAAATTTAAGTGATAAATATTTGTCGCAATATTAAGGGGTATTCCCAAGTTAGACATTTATAGCCCATCTGTAGTGTATGCCATAAACGTGTACGAGATTCAGGTACCATTCCTGGAACCTGCACCTGTCCGCCGACCCCGTCCCACCACATCTAGGCTTCCAGAGGTGACCGGGATTATGGGAACAACTGCGCCCGTTTAGCTACACTGTTTTCGGAACTCCTCTTTACGTCTATGAGAGTTATGGAAGCAGTGTAGCCAAGTGAGCGCAACTGTTTCTGTAATCACGGAAGCCTCTGGCCGCTGCATCAGGTGGGATGGGGTTGGGAGACATCCATTCTAGAGATAGGTGCGGGTCTCGCCTCCGGGACCCACACCTATCAGACATTTATTTCACATCCCGTGGATATCCTATAAGGGCTCATGCACACAACAGTTGGGTGTTGTGCGGTCTGCAAATTGCAGCTCTGCAAAATGCTGATACCAGCCATGTGCATTCCACATTTTACGGAACGGCCGGCCTCTAATAGAACAGTCCTATCCTTGTCCATAATGTGGACAATAATAGGATATGTTCGTTTTTTTTTTTTCAGAACAGACATACGGACTCTGAGTCATTTCCATTTTTCGGAAGCCCTTCCATGGGCTTTCGGGTCTGTGCCTCCGCACCGCAGATAGGACATGTTTCATCTTTTGCCATATCTTGCAAACTGCAGACCCAAGTCAGTGGGTCCACATCCGGGTTTGCGGAGTTCACACGGCCGGCGCTCATGTTTTGCGGACCGCTGTTTGCGGTTCACAACAGTGGCATGGCGACCATATGGTCGTGTGAATGGGCTCTAAAAAGAATAGGTCTGAAACTGATCTTCTTTGGTTAAATAAATTTTAAGAATTGTTGGATTTCTTATTTTTCTCTTTCTGTGGGATGTTTGGGGTAGTTTTTGTCTTCTCTTATGATAAACTTGTTTATGCATATTATATATTTAAGAAATAGAAATAAATATGATACAAGAAAATTTAGACTAGCAATTCATGTTCACGGGTGCATATCCATAAAGCAAGCATACAGAAAAATAATAAAAGTATGGCTGCACAACATTTCACATGCAAACAATAGAACTAAGGAATTGGGATAATTCTAAATTAAAGTGGTATTATACCTACTAGAAATGAAAAAATAGAAGCTCTTTGCGCACATTTTTGATTAAACGTGTGTCAGGCCCATCTACCAGTCGTCAAGGTGGCTTCCGCAGATGGGTACCTAACACTAACAGACTGCCTCTCTTGGACTTACCTAAGCCTACAATATTCAGGGCGGTGTAGGAACTACATACTAAATTTTCTTGTAGTATATATTGAGGGTAGCAACCTCCTTGAGGCCCAACCTCCCTTGATCATATGAGTGCGGGACAATAGTCCCGCGGGCGGCCCGACGTGCACAGCATCATAGTAATCTAAGATGCTGTGCGCTCCCATGCCCACAATCTTTGCTGCTCCGGGACATATGGCCCGCTCACGGACCGTATGTCTCGGAGCTCATACTGTCATGTGCCCTAAGGCTTCATTCACACGACCGTATTTTGTTTCCGTGTCCGTTCCGTTTTTTTTGCGGACCGTATGCAGAACCATTCATTTCAATGGGTCTGCAAAAAAAACGGAAGGTACTCCGTGTGCATTCCGTTTCCGTATGTCCGTATTTCCGTTTCGCAAAAAAGATAGAACATGTCCTATTCTTGTCCGTTTTGCTGAAAAGGATAGGCATTGTTACAATGGATCCGCAAAAAAAACGGAAACACCATGCCATACGGAACGTCATCCGTTTTTTTGCGGATCCACAATTTGCGGACCGCAAAACACACTGAGCACCGCCCATCTGCCTGAGGCTTCTGAGCAGAGTATATTGTATACTGAATATTGTAGGCTTAGGTAAGTCCAAGAGAGGCAGTCAGTTAGTGTTAAGTACCCATCTGTGGAAGCCACCTTGACGCCTGGTAGATGAACCCGACACACGTTTGATCAAAAATGTGCGCAAAGAGCTTCTATTTTTTCATTTCTAGTAGGTATAATACCACTTTAATTTAGAATGATCCCCATTCCTTAGTTCTATTGTTTGCATGTGAAATGTTGTGCTGCCATACTTTTATTATTTTCTAAAAAAAATATTATGTCACCATAAACTGTGTTTTGTAAGCCAAAACCAGGAGTAGGTCCAGAACACAGAAAAGGTACAGATCTTCCCTTTATATATTTTCTTCGTAGGTTCCACTCCTGGTTTTGGCTTACAAATACTGATGCTAAATACTGACTATGTGAACGTGGCCAGTTGCCTTAAAGGGTCTCAGTGATTTTCGTTCAGCGTCTGGTCGGTTCTAGAAGGTTCAGCATTGGCTAAATTTGTGACAAAAAATGAATCTTAGAATTCATTTGCTTGATTATTAGGCATTGAAGAGTCTTTGTCTTGCATGTTGTATGTATTGCCATTTTTTTTTCCATGACTACAATCACATTCATTTTGGGAAAATTGCTTAATGGTTCCAGCGTTAAACTTTTCATTGACCGGCCTGCAGTTTATGCGCTGATAATTCTGCCAGTCCCTGGATGCTTTGGCAGGAAAAGGGTGAGGGTCCTCTGAACAATTAAATCTTTTTGTTTCCTCCTCTTTGCAATCCTGGGTAGTTATGTGCTTTACAGTACAATGGAGTGGCTAATGACTATGGATAATGGTGGCCAGGCTGGTTTTCCCAGGCAGCTGCCCTTATGCCTGGGTTTAAAAAGCCTTTTTACAAAGCTACTTAATAATGTAGGTAAATGTGTAAATTTTCCCTCTCCATTCTTGTCCCAATCTCCACTGGTAAATTCATTGCTTTATAAATTGAATAAAAAAACGACACAATTGTAAGTGCAAATATATTATCAGTACAATTTGTCTTTATACCGGCTGACATGCTTTAATAATTGGGGTGAATTAAAATTGATGTAGCACAAATATTATAAAAAATGGAATTAAATTAAAAATCTTGTCTGCAGATTTAACCATTGACAACACTAGGTAGGGTTTGGGCAGAGAAGGACAAACATACCTTTTTATAAAGTGTTTATCATCAGGAGTAGTTAGAATATGAGCTTTTATTCTGCCAGATTCTGCTCCTTAGGTGCACTGAAAGTGGAGCTTCTGTGACATGTTCTCTGCATCGCGCTGCTTTACAGCTCTTCCCTTCTGCCGGTGTAGTGGTATCCTGGTTGGGTGCTACAACTGTTATTCAAAGTAGTTAAGAGGGGCTGTGCTGTGAAGAAGCTTAAAGGGGTTCTCCAAGTCAAATTTATTGACCTATCCTCAGGATAGGTCATCAATATCAGATCGGTGAGGGTCCAACACCCAGCATCCCTGCCAATCAGCTGTTTGAAGAGGAGGCGCTGTACCAGTGCTGCCTCCTCTTCATTGTTTACATGCTGGCTGTAACAGGGGTAGTGGTGAGTAGGTGTAATTACACCTCACCGCCCCATTCATTTCAATGGGAAGGATCGTTCCCATATAAGTCTATGGGAGCAATCCTTCCCACTGAAATGAATGGGGCGGTTGGGTGTAATTACACCTACTCACGGCTACACCTGTTACGGCTAGGATGCAACAGTGAAGAGGAGGCAGCGCTGGTACGGCACGTGTCTCCTCTTCAAGCAGCCGATCTGATATTGATGACCTATCCTGAGGATAGGTCATCAATATATATAACTCGGAGAACCCCTTTAATGTAGCGAGCACTTCACAGTGAAGCCCCGCCTCCACCTAAGGAGAAAAATCTGCCAGAATAAAAGCTTATATTCCCACTGCTCCTGATGTTAAAATATCCACAAAAGGTATGTCTGTGCTGTACTTCTCAGCTGTCAACAGTTTAGCATGGTCCAAACTGTTGATAGACTCCTTTTAGGGCTGATTCACACGATTCACGTGATCAGCCCAGAAAACACGGTTCATGTATTGGACGCATCTCCCGGACCGAGCATGACTCCCCGGACCTGAATTAACAGCATTACAGTGTTTTGCGATGCAGTCAGTTCATATCTGAGCGGCTGTCTCCTACGATTGTCCTGGGAGATGCAACCAACACACACACTGTGTTTCTGGGGCCAGTCATGGTCCTGTGAATCAACCCTTAAAGGGGTACTCAGGTTGTATAAAGTTACCCCCTATCCATATGGAAGGGGATAGCTATTAGATTGGTTCCTGTCCTACTGGGACCCCCACCAATCACAAGAATGGAGGCCCCGTACCCCATGGTGCCCGCATCGGTAGCATCAAAGTGAATGAGATTTCAACAGATTTTGCTGTAGAATTGCCATGGGTTTGCAGAGAAATTCACTTGCAAACTTTTAGGGTTTTTTTCTGCCAAGTGTGGATGGATCCTATAATATAGTTATTAGCAGAAGTATATAGTATATTTTTATTGAGAAAAAAAAACTAAGCTGTTATCTTCTGCCTTCTTTTAGCTGAAGATCCATCTGAGAACTTTGTCAGGCTCCGAGATTTCGTTCTTGCTAAACTTTGCCAAAATCTGCCATGCTTTTCTCCTGAGAAACTTCTTGAAGGGTTCAGTCAAGAGATGGTGACAGAGGCTCAGCAGAAACTCAAGATAAATAAGGTTAGTTTAACTCGAGCGCCGGCACTGTATCACCCTTTACATCGACGCGCTGTTGACTCCGACAAATTCCTAAGATCGGGACATGTTTTTCATTTTCACTTCCAAGAACACTGTATACAGTATTCTATATGATTATCTGGTTTTCATGGGAATCCAGTCTTTCATGAAATTAACAGTAGTGGGAAAGGAATGAACTTTCGGCTCTAGTATAAATGTAAGGAATACACTAAAAATCTACTTTATACAGAGGCGTGTTTTACATTGCCGTACATGGGCTGTACAGTACATAGCTTTCATAGTCTAGCTATACTAAACCTGCATTGGTGGGGACAGGGCGTATTTCTTCCTACCTATTGTGGTTTCAGGGGGCGTGTACACCTTTTAGGACTATATGTCATATAGAACAACCCTATGTAATTTTTTAAAATAAAAGTATTAGTCCTTTTTAATGATTTTCAATTTTCTCACTGCTAAAGGCAAAAGTAAGGAACATTCATGTTGATTCTGTTTTAATTGTCAGCAACATGCAAGACGCATCTATGAAATCCTTCGGCTCCGTGCGACTGACATGAGTGATCCTGAGAAATCCCGAGCTTACAGACTAGAAGTCAAAAAGAGACTTGTTGGACCGTATAAGGTATGGCTGCAGTTGGTGTCCTCAAATTACTGACGTGTGATAGTAATTTCTGCTTAATGTTTGGTAGTATGATGGATGCAGACCTAGGGAGGAAGGCTACACGACATTAAGTCTCGCGACAAAAGGGTACAACTACATTGTGACATTTTCATAGTCAATGGTGTCGCACCCCGACATGCTGCGACTGCAACATGACAGTCACACAAAAATCCAATATGGATGGACCGTTGTGTCACAGCATTTCGCCGTGCGACACCATTGACTATCATTACAAAAAATGTCACGTGACAAATATCGTCATGTAGCCCTAGCGTTACCTTAGATCCTGAGCTATTTCCTGAGAATAGTGTTGAGCGAAGCGAGCTTCAGATGCTTCATCTGAAGGCACTTCATTCAAAACTTCGGAATAATACTTTACTAGATTCGTCTCGGTACTGTATCAGAATGTATGAGCCGAAGTACCGTATTTTTCGCTTTATAAGACGCACCCAGATTTTAGAGTAGAAAAAAAAATATTTTTCATCAGATCCTCATATCAGACCCCCCCCATAAATATCAGGACATCACATCAGACCCCCATATTAGACCCCCATCAGACCTCTGATCAGCCCTTCAGAATAAAATAAAAAACTCTCTTACCTCTCCTGCGCTGCGGCTCGTCCGGGTCCAGCGATCCTCTGTCTTCTCCTGCCGGAGACTGCGCGCACTACGTCCTGACGTTGTATGCGTTCAGGACAGTGCAGCACCGGCAGGAGAAGCCAAGGGACCGCTGGACCTAGAGTGGACCTGCAGCGCAGGAGGGGTGAGTATGTTTACCCGCTCCCGGCACCTATTCCATACTAGTGAGCGATTCCATAATGGAAGCACTCACTAGTATTCGCTTTATAAGACGCACAAGCATTTTCCCCTTACTTTGGGGGGAAAAAAGTGCGTCTTATAAAGCGAAAAATATGGTAAGTTATTCACGAAGTCACGTGTGACTTTGTTGAATAACTTCGGTAGTTGATTTTTAAAGTTGAAAACCACTCGAAACCAAAAGTCAAGTTCGGTTTCAAGTTTTAAAGTGGTTTTCCACTTTAAAAAACAACTACCAAAGTTATTCAACAAAGTCACGTGCGACTTTTTGAATAACTTACTTCGGCTCATCGGAGCCCATACATTCTAATACTGTACGGAGACGAATCTCGTACAGTATTATTCCGAAGTTTTGAAAGAAGCAACTTCGGATGAAGCATCCGAGGCTCACTTCGCTCAACACTACCTGATAATATGATATAGTCCAGAGTCCCAATAACATGTCAAAAGAACTTTATAATTCAGGAAATAGTTTTTTAGGCTCTGAACACACTTGCTTCGATTCTTAAAGAAGCACTCCAACATTTTTGTTTGTATTGTGCAACTTAGGCTATTAACAAAGAATATAAAGGCTCTTGTGTATGCTTTGTGTTTGCCTGTTTATGGGACTGTTATGGGTCGTCTGCCATCTTGACATCCTTTCTTTCTGATACGATTTCCCGTTATGCCTCTGGCTCTTTAGAGACAGAAGAGTAGTAGTCTCCTCACACTACACTTGTTCTTTTCTGAGTCCTTTCTAAGGGTAGCTAGTGACAGATCAGTGACCTAGATCTGCTGTCCCAAATCTCATATTGTAGAGTCTCTGTGTATTTCTATGAGATTCAGCTTCACACTGCTCTTCTCACCTCCTCCTTTTGATAGGTTCCCCCATCAGCTCCCAGAAGCAGGTGGTAGGGAGGGCAGTGTGAAGCTGCATCTGGGCACAATTCTACGCTAGGGTTGCAGCAAGTATCAAAATATCAATACACGCTCTGTTCGATTCGATACTGACATTAACCTGTTAGCTTGTCAAATGTTTGCTAGTGTCATAGGTTTTAATTGATGTGATAGAAATTGATTTAATTTCTGACCTGAGTTTATCTCCAATTTGTAGAAAAACCAGAGGGAGATGGCCAAAATGAGGCGATGTTTAAACCCTGAGGAGCTTACCAACCAGATGAATCAAATAGATCTGAAGACACAACACGAGCAGCTAGAGGAGAGTTACCAAGAGCTCGTGTCCGACTACAGGAGGACAGTGGAAAGACTTGCCCAAGCATAAGGCACTTAAGAGTTATTAAGGAAGTTCTAAAATGTTGTACATGTATCGTACCTTCAAGCCGTTTCCAGTGTTGCCAGTTCTGAATAAAGTCCGCATTGATATGTTTCTAGAACTTATAACCTCTGGACTTTAAATTTCAGCTCTAGCGCTGATCTGTATTGCATTAATGCCGTTCCCTGAGGCAGCACTTTCGTACATTTCATTGGCAGAATCTTAAAGAGTTTCTGTCACCAGTTTTTTCGGTATGAATCAGGCTGACATTAGAGATGTGCTAATGTCACCTGATTCCAAATATATATCTGTTTTATTTACTGGTGCCCCCATTTTTATATAAAATGAACTTTTATTTTATGCTAATAAGGCCTATAGGTGCAAGGGGCGTTACCCCTGCTCCTAGAGGCTCTGTTGATTGACAGGACCAGGCAGAGAAGAAACACTCCATTCACCATAGATTGCAAGGACCTTCAATGATGTCATGACCATGTAATCAGTCACATGGTTTAGGAGGAGACAAGCTGTTTGTGTGATACTAACCATGTGACTGATCACATGGTCATGACATCATTGAAGGTCCTTAAAAGCTATGGTGAATGGATTGTTTCTTCTCTGCCTGGTCCTGTCAATCAACAGAGCCTCTAGGAGCAGGGGTAACGCCCCTTGCACCTATAGGCCTTATTAGCATAAAATAAAAGTTCATTTTATATAAAAATGGGGGCACCAGTAAATAAAACAGATATATATTTGGAATCAGGTGACATTAGCACATCTCTAATGTCAGCCTGATTCATACCGAAAAAAACTGGTGACAGAAACCCTTTAAAGGGTTGTGCCGTCTGGACATTAAATGTCTAATCTCCACCTCTCCACAGTGGGGACACATCTTGCACTGTGGAGAGGTGGCTGCGTGTGCCTTTTACTTGTAAGGGACTTCTGAAAATAGGCAAGTGCCCCAGCCCAGATATTTTCGGAAGTCTCATAGAAGTGAATAGAGAGAGCTGCACATATGTAGCCAACTCTCTATTCCCAGCAGAGCAAGACGGGGCCCTGTACACAAGATAGGTACGGGTTCTGTTGGACATTTATGGTATATCCTATGGATATGCCATAAGTATCCAGATGGGACAACCTCTTGAAACCAGACACCTGTAGTAGTAGTAGTAGTATATACTAAGGTGTAACAGGTCTGTGTAGGCACAGCATATGAGGTGGGCTGTAAATTTGTTCTCTGCTCATCACGTCATCTGAAATATGTACATAGTCCAACCTCTGCCCCAGGCATATGACATACATACTTTTGATTTTTGTGCATTTGGGCTGTTTCTTTTTTCATTTTCAGCTAGGTTCTTATGTAGTTATCCAGTTGCACTTACAATTAAAAAATAAAAAAAATAGTAATAGTGAAATGTTGTTTTGTACCATTCATTTATATACCAGCAATATGTTTTCTTTTTTGTTAGATTTGTATGGAGAAGAGAAATATTGGACAGGTTTACAAGGCAAAGAGCACCAAAGTTAGGGCTCATGCACACGGCCGGTGCCGGCCCATGGTCATATTGCGGCCCGCACATGCCGGGTCCGCAATACACGGGCAATGGCTGTGTGCAACGCGGATCGCGGACCCATTCACTTCAATGGGTCGGCATGGATCGGAACACCACAGAAGCACTACAGTGTGTTTCCGTGGTGTTTCTGGACACGCCTTCGCACCGCAAAAAAGTAGCGCAGGCACTACTTTTTTGCGGTGTGGACCATCGCATGCGGATCGCGGACCCCATTCAAGTGAATGGGTCCACGATCCGCATGCGGTGGCCTCACGGTCAGTGCCCGTGCATTGCGGACTGCAAATTGCGGTCCACAGCACGGGCACTGACCGCACACGTTCGTGTGCATGAGCCCTTATTGTGTGACCTAGACACTATGCGGCTCAATCAACGGGCAAGTGGAGTCCTAAAATGCTCTGGTTTTTATTAATGAAATGCACTATTATTTTGGCTCACAATATTGGTGTAAAGTATGGCAACAAAGAGGTGGTGTAAGGAAAAGTATTTTTAACATGTCTGCCAGTCTTGTCTAGTTTTATGCTACATTTTGGATAGTAGTGATCTGAGAAAAAGATACAAAACATCCTGCACGATATAATAACTGAATATGGCTATATTTATGAAGAAAAATCACAGAAAATAATGCACAATAGATGCAAACATCATATAGTGATGGCTAACCTCCGGCACTTCAGCTGTGGTGAAACTACGACTCCCAGCATGCTCCATTCATTTCTATGGAGTTCTGAAAACAGCCAAGCAAGTGTACATCTTGGGAGTTGTAGTTTCACCACAGCTGGAGTGCTGGAGGATAGCCATCACTGAGCTAAGCCCTCACTCTGATATGATCAAATCTGAGACTCTTAGCCAATATATTTTGATCAAAACACATCTGTGCCCACCTACCAGCATCAAGGCGGTCTCAGACGGGTAGGTCCTACGGAGTACTGACTCATGGGCGCTGAATACAAATGCACACCACACTTTCCAGATTTGTATTTATTAAACATTTTTAAAACCATGTATCATTTTCTTTTTACTTTAAACATACTTGCTACTTTGTGTTGGTCTACCACATAAAATCCCAATCTAATACAATACATTTAAATGGGTTCTGCAGTTGTGTACAACTGATGATCTATCCCCTGGATAGATCATCAGCATCTGATCGGCGGGGGTCCGACACCTGGGGCCCCCGCCAATCAGCTGTTTGAGAAGGCAGCGGTGCTACAGGAGCGCCGCGGCCTTCTCTTTGTTTACCGCAGGCCCAGTGATGTCACGACTAGTATCACTGGCCTGGGCGGGGCTAAGCTCTTCACATGAATGGAGCTTAGCAAGTCCCATTCAGGTGAAAGGAACTGATTTTCAGTTGCGGAAAATTCTGCAACAAAATCGGCAGTGTGTGAAGGCTCCCTAACTGTTCACACTAGGGGGTGGGAGGTAGATATTATATTTGGTGACTCACGAACTGGATGATAACACTTCTGCAGACAGAATTAGAGCCGGAAATGCCACCAGAATCTCCCAGAAGTACAGCGTGGGACTAAGAGATAGACATCTAAGGTTAGAAAAAAAAATTAAATGGAATGTTTAATTTTTTTTATGTATATTTTGGATTTTTGTTCTATGTTATCTTTAAGTGGGTTTTTCCCATCATAGAAAGTGGTGGCATATTGTTAGACTATGCTATCACTTGATTGTTGGGCATCCAACTGGCAAATCGCCAATCCTGAAGATGAAGAGGGTGAAGTGCTGGTTTAGCGCTACATACCCTGGCACAGCAGCCCTCCCAGCTACGTAGTGTACGAGGAGCTGCAGCACAGTACCATTTATTTGAAGAAAAAAAAAAATGACAGCAAAGGTGCTGCATAAAATATAAGGGGAAAATGTATCTTTTAAATGTCCCACTGCTCTGACCCCTGCTGGACCTGCCGCAGACAATCACTGGCCTCAGTGGTCACAAGTGCATGAATGTTATATGAAATTGCAGTTGTGCCTGGATTAAAGGCTATGTACACCTTTTGGAGTCAATCTTTTATGATTGCATTTAACTCATTTTTGGCTAAAAATCATATTTTCAATTGGCCTTTATTACAAAGGGTTAACTTTTTTTTTTTTTTTGTCTGTTACTGGTACTTTCACTTTCACTTTGTGGCCAGTCATCTAATAAACCTTTTTCCTAAACTACTAAGAGGTCATAAACACTTATTTAAGCCACATTCTTATCAGTAAGATAAGGATTGAGCTTTAAGTGTTTATGAGGTCTTAGCGCACAGATAAGAAGCCTGTCTGCTCCTCAGATGATGGAATTGACAAAACTCCACAGGCAGCTAGTAGAGCATCTCAGCTTTGTACAGAAAAAAAGGATTCCATATTGTTAATAAAGACCAATTGAAAAAATGATTTTTAGCTCAAAGTACAATGCAATAATAAAAAAAATATTGCCACCAATGGTGTGCATAGCCTAGTAAATCTGGGAAAATTTGAAAGGGATTTTCTGTGTATCGTCAGGATAGCCCATGTATATCAGAACAGTAGAGTCTGGCTATTGGCACCCCTGCCAATCAGCTATTTGAAGGGGCCTCTTCCCTGTTTACATTACTCCATACACCTGCATGCTGAAAACTTAGTAACAGCTGTGCTGGGTATTCTAGCTTTATTGTAAAGTGCTGTACTGGTGCTCTTTACTTCATACTGCAGCTTTGCTCCCTTTTCTACTGTATATAACTACAGGTCTAACACTAGCTCTATAGGAAGTCAGTTAGGATAACATCAACAGTTCCTAGTATTTAGCCCACTAAAGTCGTACAGCCCACTTAGACACTGTTTCAGTACTGTCGATGAATGCGATACATAATACAAAACCATTCTCTTCCTATTACATTGCAGCTTTGCGTTTTGTAGTAGTTTGACTCATGCGCGCTCCGTTTTGTAGTAGTTTGACTCATGCGCGCTCCGTCGCTCAGCGCGTGATTCCCTTCTCCCAGGACTGTCTATGGAGTAAAAACGCGGCTTCCGCCAGTAAGCAGCAGCCAATAGGAAAGTTTGAAGGTGGATCACGTGACCACCTGTGAGAAGACGTGAGTCTCGGGATGCCTGCACTCGGAGCACTCCGCTCTGTGCAGCGTGGAGGTAAGAGGCGGCGGAGCGGGCCGCGCTTGGTGCTGTGATACTAGCGCCTGTGTCTGCACGGCCTCCCTATGAGAAGCAAACCTGTTATGTGACGTGTGTTTTATCATATGTGAATGTCACTCTACATAGCATTACACACAGTTGTCCACTAGGGCGGCGCTAGCGGACGTCCAGACCAGTTCATATGCATATAATAAATAAAAGGAATCTATATATGTCTTCAAGGTCTCTAATGTCGGTTATTATTAGGAATTGTCTCTAGGAAAGCCCATCTATAAGCAGTATGGGTACTATTAAAGGGATCCTCATAAAAAGCAATCGGGGTGTGCTCAGAAAGTTCATATTTGGGGGTTATTTATCAGTACTGATCAATGATGCTTCGGTATTTCTCCTGTGCAGCGTGTGCTGGGTTCATCAGTAGTTTGTGCACCAGCAAAGTAATGCCAGGTTGGACCTGGGGTGGTTTTCTGTCACCTTTCAAAGTCAAAAAGTGGCAGACAATGATGGTTGAGGCGAGATTGGCGTCACTTTGAAGCCCCCTGCCCACTTTTTTCATCACATTCATAAATGTTCTAGAACTGGGCGCCGATCCTCGATCAGTATGGCGTTCCGTCCGCCGGGATAGCGATTAGCAACGATCCTGATGGTTTAGATGTCATGAATATTGACCTCAGAAGGAGAGTGCTCCCTCTGTCAGCCCATCGGCGCACTGCGATGTCATCATGGGGGTGCCAATGGGTTACAATTGACGCTGGGAGCCTGATATGTGCCCAGAGGTTTGCCATGGGTAAAATCCTGAGCACATATTAGATATATGAGGCCATACCTGCCAGTGGGACCAGTTGACCATCTAATGTGTTTGGGGGCCACAGACTCTTCCCTCAGTGGCAAATGTAGGGGAATATAATGAGGCATGTTGAAGTCCAACTGCCCTATCATTTTGTTCAATAAAATGAAATCCTTTCCTGACACTGTGATTTTTTTTTATTATTATTTTAGTTTTTTAATCCCTGTGACATTTTTGCTATTCACTATGATGTAGTTGGAAGCTGGGAAAAAAATTCTAAATGGGGTGGAACTGGATAAAAAATAAAATGCAATAGCGGAAAAAATGTAAGATTTTTTAATTGGATGAGCAGTTTCATTACTTGGCACTGCTGCTACAAGCGAGACGGGATTCAATGATTATTGAAGAGGCAGCACGGGCACGAGAGCTGCAACGTTTTCATACAGCTGTCGGACCCATGCCGATCTGATATTGATGACCTATCCTAAGGGTAGGTCATCAACATTATACCAATGGACAACCCCTTTAATATAAACGACGGGTAGTGCTTTTCACTCAGTGTCTCCACACCGAAAAAAATAGAACATGTTCTATTTTTTTTTTTACGGTGCGGGCGGATCACGGACCCATTCAAGTTGAATAGGTCTGGATCCGTCTGCAGCAACCGCAGGGATACCGCCCGTGCATTGGGGACCGCCAACGGCCGTGTGCATGAGCCCTTACTTTTATAACAGCAGTCATTGCAATTGTCGGTTGTCTTTCTATTGACCACCAGGTCATAATCCAGATGTGCACAAACCCTTACAATACGGCTCTTTACATGGAAACATGATATAACATTGTAAATCTCCCCGTTTTATCACCTTTATGTCATAAATTCTGTGCTATATCATTTGTTAACATATCTTCCTAATAGTTTGTGTTCTGTGTCCTGATACGTAGCTCCAAATCTCCTGCCTAAACCTAGAATCAGAAAATAAAATCCTTGTTGCCTGCAGCCACCACTAGAGGGAGCTTGCTGCATACTGTGTTATTATGCCATGCAATATTTAACCAGTACACACTTAGCTCCATCTAGTGGTGGCAGAATTTTATGCATATGTCTATGCAGGTGTATTGAAGCTGGTCCTTCCCTTCCACCATCATAATGGCTCGTTCATAGGAAGGAAGAGATGGCCGGGGCCATAAAAATTCCGTTGTCTGTTTTTTTTTCTCCTTGGAGAGACTTTTGGTCTTAAACAATTGATGTTCCTTTATCTATTACTTATCAGAAAAGGGGGAGGGGGGCGTGAGGCATTTTTCAAAATCAGTGCTTTGATTTGACTATACCTAGCCTCTAATCCATCACTGCCTAGTGTCGCTTGACTCTTGAAGCCTTCATGTGTTTTCACCAGTGACTGCCATCTCAGGCCATACAAAGGTCTCATTCTTCTGCTTCCACCAGCTCCTTCCCTCATGACAATTAGTGTCTCTCGTGAAAGACTAAATTGTTACAAAGAACATTTAAAATAAAAGCATTCGAGCCGTTGGGGTAGTTTCTATATTTCCTTTATGGCAGCAGGTTGATGGGAATATCTGTAGATAGCTGGGGAATATTGCGCCCTTGTAACCAGTTTTTTCCTCTTTGGATTTCTGCATATTTCTGCAAATTGCGAGCTAGACAAAGTGCGGTCGTTTAGTCATTTTGTCTACAATTACCGGGATGTTTTGCCGCTTTTTGTATTGTGTGCAGTCAGAATGTGTGTAATGTTTTCAGTTTTAAAATTGGCTTGAGTCAAAAACTATTTAGAAATGCATTTAAAAATGTCCGGACGCTGCGCTTAGTATGGTCAGAAAGATGCTGTTCACGTCACCTTTGGCTCATACAGTTAGAGGGGTTCTCCAGGAGTCTAATATTGATGGGCTATCCTCAGGATAGGTCACCAATATCGTATCAGTGGGGGGCTGACTCCCGATACCCCACCGATCAGCTGTTTGAATTGACTTTTTAAAGAAAATAAAAAAATTCTCACAATAAGGACGTCAGGTCATTTTTAGTGCACAGTGAACACTGTGATGTCAAAACTCCCAAAACCTTGGTGGAATTCTGTTTTGTTTTGTTTGTTTTTCAAGTTTTTGTTTTTCAAGAATTTTTTTTTTCAGTTTTCCAACACAAGACATGGGAAATTAAATGGTGGCATTAACAAATGCATTGTGTCCCACAAAAAATAAACCCTCATATAGCTATGTGAACTGAAAAATAAAAAAAGTTATGGTTATTGGAACGTGGGGAGGAAAAATGAGAATAGGCCTTGACATGAAGGGCTTCAAGGGTATTGTCGAAGTTTTAAAAAAATGTGAAAGTGCAGGAAACTGTATAAAATAAAGAAAAAAAAGCATTACTATTAGATGTTTTGGCAGAGAGCAGCTGCCGGAATTCACCGGATCCAGCACTGCCGGATGTGGACTGATTGTTCGCTGGCCCCATTAAATGTAATTGGGTCCAGCGGAGGTATTTATGTATTCCAGCGGAGAACCGGCTGGATACAAACTGTGGTTTGTGTCTGGCCAATTCTCCGCTCGTCCACCAGAACAGTCATGCCGCATAGGGTGAGGAGAGCAGATCCTGTGTCTCTTTACATCTGCAGCTGCTGTTATAAAGCCCTCAGTGTGTTCTGGCTGAAGGGGTTAATGTTTTATCTGAAAGAATCCAGGGAGAGAGCAGACAGCAGCCCCGCAAAGCAGGGGGCGTGGCCAGCACAGTGACGTTTGGTGTACAGGCTCTAATCTGCTGGTGCACAAATGCAAGATTAGTAGAGAGGCAAATTTGCGGAATAGGTGCGGACCCGTTCACACGGTCGTGTGAACAGGCCCTTAGAAGCAGAAAGTGTATGAAAAACCAAGAAATCCGCAGCGTTTAGGAGAGCCAAGCGCCTCCTGGACAGCAGAGGCAGGAAGCATTAACGTGATTGATAATGCTCTGTGCCTCTCTGTGATCTTTTTACTAAGAAATCACAGTGAGATAAAGTTGTCACTGTGATTTTGTAGAAAAAGATCACAGAGAGGCACAGAGCATTATTAATCATGTTAATGCTCCGTGCCTCTTCTGTCCAGAACGGCGCTTGGCTCTCCTACACGCTGCAGATTTCTCGGACTGAATCCGCTTGTGTGAAAGAGCCCTTAAGCTGGATACCGGTACATGTGTGTTCCGCAATTTGTGGACCGCACATGCCGCGGCTATCATAGAAATGTGGACAAGAATAGGACATGTTCTATTCTTTTTGCAGGCCCGCGGCACGGAGCAACGGATGTGGACAGGACACAGTGCTTTCCACATCTTTTGCGGCCCCGTAGAAATGGATGGGTCCCGATCTGAACCACAAAATATGTGAATGTAGCCTTACTCTGTAAATAACCCAAGACTTTAAAGGGGCTCTCCGGGAATTAAGAAAATGAATACATAACTATTACTTTATTATAAATATATTCCCAAATACCTTTCATTAGTTATAATCACGTGTTTTGTCTAGGGAGCAATCATCAGGGGAAATAAAATGGCTGCCATCCTATCAGTACACACAAAACCTGTCCTAATCACACAGGAGGACAAATTACTTCACAACACTGAGGTAAAATGCTACCTCATCCTCCTCTCCTACTTGTCAGGGATTATGATCCTGAATACAGCTTAATATGATAGTTAGCTGAATCTTTGTGGGAATGGATTTCATGAGGAGACATGAAGTACAGAGAGGATGGACTGTGATAATGGAGACTGCATACAAGTACTGCTGCTTATTAGCCACATCTGCTCATAAACTCCATTCCTACAGAGATTCAGTTGAAGATCTTATCTGTATTCGGGATCATAATCCCCTGACAAGCAGAGCAGAGAGGAGGATGAGGCAGCTCTTTACCTCAGTGTTGTGAAGTAACTTGTCCTCCTGTGTGATTAGGACAGGTTTTGTGTGGACTAATAGGACGGCGGCCATTTTGTTTCTTCTAATCATTGTTCCCTAGACAAAACGACCCATTATAACTAATAAACAGTATTTGGGAATATATTTATAATAAAGTAATATTTAAGTATTTTCATTTTCTTAATTCCCAGAGAACTCCTTTAATACCCTGTGGTCCCAATACATTGGCACATGACCACTGGGGCCAGTGATTGGCTGCTGCGGTCACGTGAATGATGAATGTCATATTATTACTGCAGGACCAGCAGGGACAAGTAATGCTTTTGTCTTTATTGTAAAAAATAAAAAACACGTTTTTTTTAAAAAAATTAAACTACTGTATTTTTTTCTCCTCCTGCCCCTTCAAAAAAAAAAAAGAAAGAAAAAAAAAAACAGAAGTAGGAAACAGTACAGAGTAGGGATGAGCGAATATCCGAAGTTGATTTGCATAAAACTTCGTTTGAATACTGTATGGAGCGAGCGTTTTGTATTGCTTCTGTGGCCTTCTGATCCGTGCTTCTGCACTGCGCTGTATCTTGTGGATTGCGGACCCATTCAAGTCAATGGGTGTGCATCCGTGATACAGAGTGCACGCGGCCGGTGCCCGATGCAAAGCTAGAACCAGCCCTATAACTCACATGGATCCAGAGATCTCCAAAATCATTGCGCCAATTGTTCTGCAAGATTTATTTCAAACTGACAGCTCAGGGGGCGTGTTCTTTCTGCTGAAGCTAGCCGCATTTGAAGGATGGAACTGAGCACGTGCTTCCATCTCAGTGAGCCGGACAAAGAAATTAGAAAAAGAGCAAACAGCAGGTGGAGCTATACAGATAGATTTCATTGAATAACTCAGTGGCCATAATACATTTTTAATTCCATGCAAATACAAAAGTATTCAGATCCAGGTGCTGGTTTGAAAACTGTAGAATATTATTCGTGGGAGAACCCCTTTAAGAAAGCCTCGGCGTTCACAGGCCTCCTTGCAGTTCACCAAGCACAGCTCCATACTTTGTATAGTGGTATTGCAGATGAGCCCTTTTCACTTGAGTGGGATAGAGCTGCACCTATGCAATGTGAACATGACATTACTGCATTACTGATCGTCAGGAGTCAGATCTCCATTGATCTAATATTGATGACCATCAAAGTCTGGTACAACCCCTTTAAATTAAGTCTAGAAATAGGTCATTCCATCAGAAGTGAATGTAATAATGCTTGTTTGCAGTAGCGTACATTTATCCTAATATTATAAAACTTTTCTTTTGTATGTCACATGCTGCAAGGGTTAACCTACTGAGCGTGATATTAGAAGACAACTGGCGAGTTGATAGAGATGTCAGCGGCCCCGTATCTCCTAGCATACCAGGGCTACTGTGGATGATATTTGTTAAGGTCTGGATCTGTCAGCGCTGTCCTGGCCCCACCATTGATGATCTCTCTGAGCAGATTGACTGTGTCTAGTCAATCAGCAGCGCAATCATTGTTACATGCCTGCTGTGATTTCATTAGAACAGCCGAGCAATAAATCTGGGGTCCTTTGTGTTGGAGAAGAGATTCGAATTCCGAGATCACCGGGGTCAGGACATCTACAGTCCTGGCCAAAAGTTTTGAGAATGATACAAATATTAATTTTTACAAAGTCTACTGCTTCAGTTTTTATAATGGCAATTTGCATATACTCCAGAATGTTATAAAGAGTGATCAGCTTAACAGCAATTACTTGCAAAGTCAATATTTGCCTAGAAAATGAACTTTATCCCCCAAAACACATTTCAACATCATTGCAGCCCTGCCTTAAAAGGACCAGCTAACATTGTTTCAGTGATTGCTCCATTAACACAGGTGTGGGTGTTGATGAGGACAGGGCTGGAGATCAATCTTCAATGATTAAGTAAGAATGACACCACTGGACACTTTAAAAGGAGGCTGGTGCTTGGCATCATTGTTTCTCTTCTGTTAACCATGGTTATCTCTAAAGAAACACGTGCAGTCATCATTGCACTGCACAAAAATGGCCTAACGGGAAGAGTATCGCAGCTAGAAAGATTGCACCTCAGTCAACAATCTATCGCATCATCAAGAACTTCAAGGAGAGAGGTTCCATTGTTGCCAAAAAGGCTCCAGGGCGCCCAAGAAAGACCAGCAAGCGCCAGGACCGTCTCTTAAAAGTGTTTCAGCTGTGGGATCGGGCTACCAGCAGTGCAGAGCTTGCTCAGGAATGGCAGCAGGCAGGTGTGAGTGCATCTGCACGCACTGTGAGGCGGAGACTCTTGGAGCAAGGCCTGGTCTCAAGGAGGGCAGCAAAGAAGCCACTTCTCTCCAGAAAAAACATCAGGGACAGACTGATATTCTGCAAAAGGTACAGGGAGTGGACTGCTGAGGACTGGGGTAAAGTCATTTTCTCTGATGAATCCCCTTTTCGATTGTTTGGGACATCTGGAAAACAGCTTATTCGGAGAAGACGAGGTGAGCGCTACCACCAGTCTTGTCTCATGCCAACTGTAAAGCATCCTGAAACCATTCATGTGTGGGGTTGCTTCTCAGCCAAGGGAATCGGCTCTCTCACAGTCTTGCCTAAAAACACAGCCATGAATAAAGAATGGTACCAGAATGTCCTCCGAGAGCAACTTCTCCCAACCGTCCAAGAGCAGTTTGGCGATCAACAATGCCTTTTCCAGCATGATGGAGCACCTTGCCATAAAGCAAAGGTGATAACTAAATGGCTCAGGGAACAAAACAGAGAGATTTTGGGTCCATGGCCTGGAAACTCCACAGATCTTAATCCCATTGAGAACTTGTGGTCAATCATCAAGAGACGGGTGGACAAACAAAAACCTACAAATTCTGACAAAATGCAAGCGTTGATTGTGCAAGAATGGACTGCTATCAGTCAGGATTTGGTCCAGAAGTTGATTGAGAGCATGCCAGGGAGAATTGCAGAGGTCCTGAAGAAGAAGGGTCAACACTGCAAATATTGACTTGCTGCATTAACTCATTCTAACTGTCAATATAAGCTTTTGTTACTCATAATATGATTGCAATTATATTTCTGTATGTGATAAAAACATCTGACAAACACACATAAAAACCAGAGGGCAGCAGATCATGTGAAAATATAATATTTGTGTCATTCTCAAAACTTTTGGCCATGACTGTACAGACCGGCCAAGTGATACGACTGGAAAATTTCCAGTGAAAATGAATATGTTACCGTTTCTCACATTTGGTTTTATTCCCATTGGACGAGAAGTTTTCAGATACAATTTATGCTTGGGAATGGTAGACGTTCAGACGCCATATGCATTCTTCAGCGCCTCCGCGTTGCGATGCCCAGATGCTTTGTCACTGTTGTCCTTAGTTATAAATTATATATATGACCCCTAATGAATTCACGTAGGGAGACGTGTAAGGGTATTATAGGCTTCTATTAGGGCTAGCCGCTGTTAGGGGTTGCCCTTTTTGGGGTAGTAGCCGTGTATATATCCTTTGAGTAGGGTGAGGTCTACTTTGTAGTTCGAACCCTCTCTGTCTGTGGCTTTGAGGGACAGATTTTAGGCTACTTTCACACTAGCATTAATATTTTCCGGTATTGAGTTCCGTCATAGGGTCTCAATACCGGGGAAAAAAAACACTTCCGTTTTGTCCCCATTCATTGTCAGTGGGGACAAAATGTAACTGAACAGAACGGAGTGCTCCAAAATGCATACCATTCCGTTCTCATACCGGAGAGCAGACCGCAGCGTGCTACGGTTTTCTTTCCATCCTGGGATGCGTCATGACTCACAATGCAAGTCAATGGGGACAGATCCGTTTTCTCTGACACAATAGAAAATCAAACTGTCATGAACACCATTGAAATTCAATGGGGCCCAGATCCCTTTTCTATTCTGTCAGATTGTGTCAGAGAAAACGGATCCGTCCCCATTGTCTTGGCTATATTAAAGACAATACAACCGGATCTGTTCATAACGGATGCAGACAGTTGTATTAGTAACGGAAGCGTTTTTGCTGAACCCTGCCGGATCCAGCAATAACGCTAGTGTTAAAGTAGCCTTAACCGGATCATTAGCATCAGTAATGGAAAGAATTCCTTTTTTATTTCCCTCTGAAAATTTTGGATGCCTTTACGATTTTGTTCTGATGCTGTGGTATACGAAATACAGGACTCATCTACCCAATGGCTGCATTATAGACTGTAGGGGACATTTAAAAAAGTCGCAAGTCATGGCAATTATGCCGTTTTCTGTGACATTTGGTAAATTTTTGAGACATTTTGTGATCCTTGCCACTTTTCAAGTGGGCTATGGCCCCATTCACACGACCGTATTCTTGGCATTTTTTGCGGATAGGATGCGGACCTGTTCATTTTAATGGATCCGAAAAAATGCAGACAGCACATCGCATCCTTACTCTTCGAGGTATGAGTATATGCTATGATGGGTTGTTGCTGTAGTCTCTACACTTGATATTGTCATCATAATCTTTGTTGTACGTGGAAGGGTTACTGCATGTAGATGAGATTACAGGAGCAGGGGACAACCCCTTTAATGTGTTTCATTGGGTTTAGATTTTTACCTTACAGTAAATGAGAACATTTATATGATCTCCTTGTATCATATATGGTATATATTGAAGGAGGCTGAATTGAGCCTCAGGACAGTCCCCCATCATCTCTTTGCTAAATCAGCCATGTCTATGGAGGATGGAGCCAGGCAGCATGTATAATACATAAAGAACGCCTGTCCAAGTCAGTTTTATGAATGTATGCTCATTCCTTAGGTCTCACAGACGTAACTTGCAAATATCATAGATTTTTACCCAAGGCAAGCGTCTCCCCTTATCTTTTTTTGCTCACTTGTTGATTGCCTATCTCCGCTTGTAGACGTAGAGGTCTCCTGTCTCACCAGCTTAGGAAATGTCATTTTCTCTCAATGTATTGAAGAGATTAGAGGAGGAAATTCGGTAATGGACTTGGGTCCTGACGATGCATCAACAGGTAAAGGGGTTAGTGGAAAAAAAAAATCCAGGAAGCACTTACTGTACTTACAATGATAGGATCCCCCGAAGAAAGCCTTTGGTCCCTGCTATAAGCTTTTCAAGTCTGAAATGATATGTGTGAGAAGATATTAAAAGCATACAACGAGCAGACTATACGTAGAACTCGCCTATTTTACAGTTATTACAATCTGCAGAAAGAAACGGCCTGGCGACCGTTGTATTTTAATTTCATTTTTTCGTTTTGGGTTACACCTTACTGGCAGCGTCCCTGACCACTACTGTTACCCGGTGGCGCCTACGTTTCATCAAGCTTAGACAAGCAGACTACCTGGATCGTGGCCCAGCTGACCTGTTCAAGCTGATAAACATGATCTCCCCTGTTGAGGAATTCTAGACCTCTGGTAGCAGAATTCCCAAGGGATTTGAAAGAAAGCAGTGTTCAGGGTCCCACTCTTGCTGCAGGAGCCTCCGCTGCTGTTTTGTGCGCCATATCAGCTTCTACCCCATGGGCTAAAACACCAGCTAATCAGTTAGACCTCTTCGCTTTATTGGTAATTAAGGTCAAATATTCTTTAAAGATAAGATCACAAGAAGGAGAGGCAGCAGAGTATGCAGTGAAAGACTTGCGTTGTCAGGTTTTGATTGTAGTGGAGCACAATAGACGGACTCGCTGGAGCGAGCACGAGAAGACGTCACACCTGCTGCTTTTATTGCAGCCTTTCATTCCTTTACGGAATTTGGATTTTTAATTGTATTTTTGTTTTGTTGTTGAAAAGTTACATTTGAATTTTAAATCATTGCTAAAATTTTCAATGCATTTTTTGCAAAGTATCGGTTATCCACAGGATGTGCCATAAACGTCTGACAGGTGTGGGTCCCAACTCAGGGACCTGATCGTATCTCAAAAACAGGGTCCTGTAGCACTTAGGCTGAGTTCACGTCACCGTTTCGTTTTCCGTTCTTCTGATCTGACAGAAAAAACGGATCCTGTATTTTAAGCATCCGTTCTGCACATTTTGCATCTGTTTTAGGGCTCATGCACATGAGCGCATGCCCTGTGTGTGTGCTGTGGACCACAGATAGCGATCCGCAGTGCACGGGCACATTTGCGGATGCGGACCCTTTCACTTGAATGAGTCCGAGATCCACAAGAGACGGTGCTGGTGCGGAGGCACGGACTGAAATCCCATGGAAGCGCTTCGTGCTGCTTCTGTGAGCTTCCAATCCGTGCATCCGCTCCGCAAAATTCTGTATCTTGAGGACTGCGGATCCATTACTATGCACAGGGCCGGTGCCTGTATATTGCGGACTTGCTGTTTGCAGTCTGCAGTACGGGCACGGAGCACACACGCTCGTGTGCATGAGTCCGTTAGATCAGTTATTTTAGATGGGAAAAAAAAGTCCCACACAAAGTATTTATTTTTCCATCTAAAGTAACAGATCTCAGATGGAAATGGCTAAAACGGATGCAAAATGTACATAACTAAACATAATCGATGCTTCAAATACAGCACACGATGATGTGAACCCAGCCTTAGCCGTTTAGGTTTTTTATGCAGTTTTGGAAGCCAAAATCTGTTGTGGATCTTAAATAGAGGGTATTAAAGAGGACCTCTCACCACTCCTGACATGCCTATTTTAATAGCTTCATGCATTCCCCATGTAATAACAATTCAGATACATCTATTCTTATGGCTCTATGCTGTGCCGTTCCTTTATTATTTCTACTAGAAGTTATGACTGAATTACTAGCAGTCTGCAGCAGGGCTGTGGAGTCGGAGTCGGTGACCATTTTGGTGGAGTCGGAGTTGGAGTCGGTATAAAATGGACCGACTCCGAATCCTAAAATATATAATAAATTGGTACATTTAGTTCAGTGCAGTATGTGCTGAATATATTTTCATAACAATTTGGGAACATGATGAAATGTCCTATAAATGTCTGTTCTATTCCTGAACTAAGGATCTAGGCTTTCAGTTGAGATAACTGTGTGCTGCTCTTCATGTAGATGCTCAGAAGTGAAGCGCCTCTGCTACAGATCAGAGGAAAAGGAACTGGGAAGGAATGGCCGCACTCATCTCAGAGCTACTAGAGAAAACAGGATTAAAGGGGTTTTGTCACTAGTTACAAAGATTAGCTTTCAACATAAAGGACAGTTAAATAAGATGTTTTCTAAATACAGTGGTCAGTAGATTTTACTTTAGTCATGAACTATAGACAGTTCAGCAGGTCTCTCACTGTACACAGGTTTCTATGGTAACCTGCAGACCAGAAAGACTGTTATCTGATTGGCAGGAGAGCAAGAGTGACCTCAGTAAGCAAAATATGTTGAGGACTGAGAAGGATGGCTTTACCTGTAATTGTGTTAGAGATCACAACCTCCTGCTCTGTCAGAGTAAGTTAATATATGCTAATAACTGCTAGAGACCTACCCACAGCCTGAGGAGACATATTAAATGCAAACTGCCTGACAGCCAGTGAATCAGTGTGCTGAGAAAACCCCTTTAAGGGAAGTACTTCTTAGTATATCTAAACTTTCAATAAACTGTGCATAAATCACTTGTCCAGTGCATGTTCTCTCTATATGCTTTATGTTTTAGTTTGCTATTCCTCTGATGTAAAACACCTAGGACCTTATGTATGAAAACTGTCTAGGTGTAGAAGTTTCTTTGTTGCCCATAGAAACCAATCAGAGCTCCCCTTTTATTTCATAAAGTGCTCTGGAGAAATTAAAGGGGAGCTCTGATTGGTTACTATGGGCAACAAAGAAAGTCTTACACCTAGACAGTTTTCATACAGCAGGCCCTTAGTGAGCAGTACCCAGAGAAACCTGATACTGGAAGTTCAGAGTAAAGATATCTAGTAAAACATATATTACAGACTCTTTTTTGTCATGACATATCTGTACTATTGATTTATGCAACGTTTGTTTAAAGTTATCACATGCGCCATGTATGAGGAAGGCGGAGTCGGATTGGGAGTCAGAGTCAGGGGAAATTGAGGAGTTGGAGTCGGGGCTTTGGCTTACGGACTCCACAGCCCTGGTCTGCAATAAGGGTACAGAGGGGAGGTAACCAGTTGGGGGGGTGTACCTGCACAGTCTGAAAATAGCAGCACTAATTGGATAGAGTGAGTCTGTGCAGGGACACACCCCCAACCTACTTTATTGTCTTTTTCCAAATCAAGACAGTTTTAGAAACATATACATAGTAGACATATTGTCAATTACGTTACATTGGTACAGTGGCAATGCGTTCGCTCAGGAAATATCAATACAATGCTTTTCTCAAAACAATCAACATAATATAACTTCCCCATAAACCCCCCTCCCACCCCTTTAACATGAACATTTTCCAGATGATACAGCTTTGTGTGCATATGAGATAAATTTATTTATTTCGAGTTGAAAACACCTGAACTTGAGGCAGCACCCTAATTAAGGCTGGAACTACACCTTAAATTTTTGTAGCACTTTTAATTGATTTTTACTATTGAGCTACAGCTGTGCTCCAAAGCAGTGAATTGACTTGTTTGCCTTTGTGCACACTGCATACAATCAATTAAAAGTGCTACAAAAAGTCTAGGGTCAGCCCCCGCCTAAGGGCTCATGCCCACGACCCTATGTATTTTGCGGTCCGCAAAAAATACAGATGACGTCCGTGTGCATTCCGTATTTTGTGGAACAGAACAGCTGGCCCATAATAGAACAGTCCTATCCTTGTCCGTAATGCGGACAATAATGGGAAATGTTCTATTTTTTTGCGGAACGGAAACGGAATGCACACGGAGTAACTTCTGTTTTGCGGACCCATTTGAAACTAATGGTTCCGCATAGAGTCTGCAAAACAAAAACAGAACTGACACGGATAGAAAATACGCTCGTGTGTATGAGCCCTACGGGCTAATACAATAAAAAAAGCATTTTGGACAAAACTCACAATATCAATATTCTGGGCAGTTTTCGGTAAAGTGCCGTCATCCAGATAGAAGAAAGCAGTTAACTAGTCGCAGCTACTTTGTGATTTAGATGTATTCATGATCTCACGTGGTGAATATGTTTTCGTTTCGCCGGCTACCTCTGGAATGTGTCTACTTTGTAACACAAAAATGACTTTATTGCTAGTTGTGCATTATTTTCATAACAATGAGAGCTGGATCCCCGGTGGAATGATTACTCCGGAGATACCGGTAACCATCGGAGATAACATTTATGCTCATTGCTGCCCTGTAAAGAACATTTCCTTATCTTACCTTCCTTTCTTGTATTCAGAAGGTAAAATGCTTGTCTGGTTTACAACTAATGGGGACGGACTGTGCTGAGCCTCCTAAGGATATCTATTGGTAACAGTCTATTAGAAATTATGTTGTGTGAAGTGATCGAGATTCATGCAGGGCATTTTGCAAGCTCAATTTGCAGGATAGAGAATGTACTTCATGTTCTGAAAGGAGCGTTACTCGCAGAAAGCCGCAATAAGGGTTCATGCACGTGGTTTTGCTTTATACTTTTTACTTTAATTTATTCACGTGAACATATAAAACTCAGGTGTGAAATGCTAAAAGAATACAGATAGATACCTAGGGATCATCTATGTTATGGTCTTTGCCAAGATTTGTTATTCTAGAACATAAAGGAGGAGATTTATCATCTCTCTGTACCAGAAAAGTGGTAGAAAAAAGTGCAGAATCTCTAGAGCGGAAACAGCACCTTAAATTAAGGTTTCATCAGAAAAACTAAAGGTGGATTTAGACACCCAGATAATCAGGCAGATTATCGGAAACGAACATTGCTGCAGATCACCCGATGTACGAGCGAAACCCTTGTTCATCCGGTAAAACTGTCGTTCGTGCAGGCACCTAAATTATTGTTTCTGGTCAGCAGACCGTCCTATGTTAACAGTGATCTGCTGCCTAGAAACAATGCAGCTGTATCAGGACGAGCAGTTGCATTACCGATTCCTCATCCTCATACTGTGGAGGTGATCGCTGCTTGTAAATGGAGCACTTCACCTTCACTTAACGGGCAGCCGACCTATAAGACAATGGGGGTATAGCCTAGTGATATGCCTCCATTGTCTCAGATGAGAATACCCCTTTAAAGAAAGGCATGTGTTGTATGCTTTTATATGTAACCTGTCAGTATGAGTGTGAAGATGACGCAGGGTTTGCTTGAGCGCCACAGTTGATTGCCAGGGATGCCGAGAGTTGGACTCCCGCCAAGCCTGAGGCTAGGTCATCAATATTAAGCCACTCTACAAACCCTTTAAAGGGGTTTTCAGAGATTTTTATATCTGATCAGTGGGGGTCCGACACCTGGGAACCTCGCCGATCAGCTGTTTGAGAAGACAATAGCGCCACAGCCTTCTCACAGCTTAGGCTAGGCCATGTGATGTTGTGTTCATCGGTCACATGCCTTAGGCGCAGCTCAGCCCCACTGACGTGAATGCAGGAGCGTAGCTACAACTGACTGGGCCCCACAGCACATTTTCTACATGGGCCACCCTTTTCCCCTCTGATACCTATCCTAAGGATTTATATACACACACACTACTACTACCCATATCCAGATATCTTCTATATACAGAATAAGCAGATTGCAGATGGCATAGATACACAAACACTGACATAATAACAAACACGCACACACATATATACATACACAAACATATATACACACACAGATAAATAAATATATATATATATATACTGTGTTTCTCCGAAAATAAGACAGGGTCTTATATTATTTTTTCCTCCGAAAAAAGGGCTAGGGTTTATTTTCGGGGTAGGTCTTATTTGGTGGTGTAGTGTCAGTGGGTGTTACTGGCACTCTCTCTCACATTCTCTCTGGGGCAATTGCACTGTGCCCTATCTCTCTATCTCTGCACTCGGGAGGCAGGACTCTGGAGCCATACTGGCAATGGCACCTGCTCTCTCTATGGTATCTCCTCACAGGAAGCGGTAGACATGTCTCGTGATAGTGGATTCTGTTGTGCCTGCTACCATTCTGGGCACGGTGAAAGGCTACAGTATTCCTATTCACCTTATCCGTGACGTCATGTGACATAACCTAGTGCTGGAGGCGCTCACTGCCTCTAGGTCTTATATTTGGAGTAGGGCTTATATTAGACGCCTACTCCAAATCCCTGCAAAATAGTGCTTGGTTAGGGCTTATTTTTGGAGAAACAGGGCACACACACACTTACAGATACTGTGTATGTATATACATACACACACACAAACACATATAGATATACACACCCATATATATACATACACACAGACACTTATTTACTTACAGGCTGCAGGTCTTCGTTCTCCTCTGATGTCTCTTGGAGGATAAAGGACCTTTAGAATGCAGTAATGGTAGGATACAGGACCTTCGATCATGTAACATGATGACATCATCAAAGGTCCTTTAGCCTACCGATTACTGCATTCCAAAGGTCCTTGATACTGGTATGTACACCATTTCTAGTACATTTCTGGCCAGACTGGGCCCCCTTTAGATACAGTCACACTGGGGGCCGGGCCTAAATAGTACTAGAAAAAACACTGCTCCCGGGCCCCTACTCCTCTCGGGCCCCTTCCCCTGTATTTACGCCACTGCATGAATGTAATACCAAGCACGGCCGTTGTACAATATATGGCGCTGTGCTTGGTGAGCTGAGAAAAGGCCGTGACGCTATTGCGAGCCCCGATGTCTGCTCAAGCAGATGATTTTTTTACATGGACTCTCCCCCCACAGCTTGAAACATAAGCTCAGATGGCGATGGCTCAGTGGTTAGCACTGTTGTGCTGGGGTCCTGGATTCACAGGTTCTCCCCATGTTTGCTTTGGTCTCCTTTGTCGGTTTCAGAAACTCAAAAAACATACTGGAATTTAAATTGTGAGCCCCAATGGGACAGTGAATGATGGCAGTCTCTGTCCAGGGCTGTGGAATATGCTGGCGGTATATGAATGAATAAATTAAATTACATCATTGCCACAATTATTATTAACTACTCTCCATAGATTTCTAACTTTTTTGGGGGATCCACAATTTATATGCAAATTGTATTTGATAGGAAAATACCGCGGTCATTTTTGGAGATCGGTGATCTCAGCCGCTAATTAGAAAACATTGTCTTAAATTCTCGGAATGATGTCTTGCTCTTGTTTCTGTTTTTTCCTTTCCATTCCCCCTTGGCTGTCTAAATGATTAATAAGAGAATACTTTTGACCCATTTTAATCATGTCATACTCGCGGCAAATTTACATAATGAAAAACATTATTTCATTGTAGGCCGACGATTCAGTGAACTCCAACCAATGTTTTACTCTTAGATTATAAGGTAACGTGGAGGACATCAGCGCTAATCATAGGATAATTTATTAAGCTATGCTAATGTGATTGTCAGGCAGTAACAAAATATAAATGTGAGCATAGTGTTTGTGAAACAGCCGCTAATGAACTGTGAGGCGCTGACATGTGATGATACAATGTAACCTCTTGTTTATTAAGCATCCCAAGAGTTGTATCGCTTTTTTTTCTTTGCTAAAGTAATTAACTGCTTACAAGTTAATAAGGAGTTATCGCATTTCTTAATTCCAGCTTTATACAAAATAAATACATACGCCCGGAAACAAATCAGCATGAATTTCTCCAGATACCGCTGAAACACCTTGTCATTGTCATGGGTCACATAGTCCGCATTAGGTAGAGAGAAAGGGGGTCATTTACTAACCAGAAATACGCCTATGTTAGGTGTATTTCAGGCACAGATTGCAGCACAAAGGTCTACAAGTTTTCCCCTCTCACCCCAGGTCTAAAAAAAATAGGCATGGCATGGGCAGGGTTGGCCGTCTCATTTACCGTTTTCTACTCCTGCTTCTGGCGTAGAAAATGGTCTAAGGCTCCATTCACACGTCCTGTTTTTCTTTCCTGATTCGATCCTGATCTGGATCCATTCATTTCAATGGGTCCTGAAAAAATCAGGATCGAATCAGGAAAGAAAAACAGGACGTGTGAATGGAGCCTAAATGTAAGACAGCAAGGAAGCTGTCTTACATTTAGAAGTGGCGGTGGATACTCCTAAGTTGTGGAGAGGCCGGCACCTCTTCATAGCTCCAGCGGATCCACCGCCAGCTATAGGGATTATTAAGCGCCGGTCTTAATAAATGACCCCCAAAACTTTTAAGATCTGTAGCAGTGTCTTTTTACTAATTAAAGGGAATGTGTCATCAGAAAATGACCCATTTTCTGACATTTTTATGTGGGTTTTTTTTTTTTTTTAGAATTTTTTGTTGTTTTTTTTTTATGTTTCCATGTCACTATTTGTTTTTCAAAAAAATGTATATAATCCTGCAATTTTCGCACTGGCCACTAGGTCTAATAATAGGTCACAATTTTTCAGCAGCTATTATCATTATCACCACAGGACATTGACAAGTAACACCTGTATATAAATAAGACAGGATCCACCATTCACAATAGGAGATATCACAGTTTATCTCCTCCCTCCTGACCTCTACACAGGTCACAGAGCATGCCTAGAAAACTCTCCCATAAGTCAATGGGTTTGGCTCTGTCCTTTGTGTCTATGACCCATGTAGCTGCTCTCAAAAGACAGGGAGCCTTAAAGGGATTATCCCATGATTAATGTAAAAAAAAAATGAAAATACAATATCATATAGTACATGACAGTCTCTTTATGACAAACGTAGAACCAGCTCTGTACCGTACAGCATTGAGGTGGGATCCCCCACTCTGTAAGACGGCTCTCACTGTGGCTGACTCAAGGCATCATTGAATGGCCACCATTCCCCCTACAAAATCGGCTACTTGCTGTTTTGAGAACTGCAGATGGCACTGTTCACTTGATGGCGCCAATGCTGTAGTTCTTTGCACGGCTGATGGCTGGGAGATGCCACTGTCAGGGACAGACTGGCCATAGACCCTACAGGGAAATTTCCCAGGGTCGCCCCAGGCCTCCTCATGGCCACCAGCTAGGTACATAAAGATCTAATGCTCTCAGCATTAATTAAAGGGGTTGTATCACTTCAGAAAATGACATTTATCATGTAGAGGAAGTTAATACAAGCCACTTACTAATGTATTGTGATTGTCCATATTGCCTCCTTTGCTGGCTAGATTCATTTTTCCATCACATTATACACTGCTTTTTTCCATGGTTACAGACCACCCTGCAATCCATCAGTGGTAGTCGTGCTTGCACACTGTAGAAAAAAGCACTAGCCTATGTGCGCTCCCATGGTCCCGGCCACCAAAAAGGCTGGCGTTTTTTTCCTATAGTGTGCAAGCATGACCACCACTGATGGATTGCAGGGTGGTCATAACCATGGAAACTAGCAGTGTATAATGTGATGGAAAAATGAATCCAGCCAGCAAAGGAAGCAATATGGACAATCACAATACATTAGTAAGTGTCTTGTATTAACTTTCTCTACATGATAAATGCCACTTACTCAAGTGAGATAACCCCTTTAATGTAGGAGCATAAGGCACTTATGCCCCTGGGCAGCAACCACAGGTGCCCTCCTGAATTCAACTGTATTGCTGTCATCATACAGTTTCATACTGTGGGGCGGCCACAGAAGGGACGGACTGACCCACCAGAGGATCCTCTGGTGGGCCCAGGCTCTGATATCATGATGAACCCCAAAGATCCAGGAGAAAAAAAATCACTTGCCTCTAGAGTCTATTTCTTTGATTCAAGAATTTCCTTTGGTGGGCCCCAGGAACCCATGTCCGACACTGGACAGAAGTATTTTGTATTCCACTGTGGTATTTGGTTCTGCTGAGGCAGTATTTGGTTCTTCACTACAGTACTGTTGGTCCCACCTACTTATCTTGCCCTTCCTTCTATCAATTTGGACCTACCTACAACATGGGGTTACTTTTAGTTTTTTTTTCCAGGACCACTTTAAAGGGTTATTCCCATCTTATACAATGGGGGCATATATGGCTAGGATATGCCCTCCTTGTATTATAGGGGCTGGTCCCACCGCTGGGACCCACACCTATATCGAGAACGGAGCCCCCAAAGTAAAGGAGGGCACACTGTGCATGCGCAGCCGCCCTCCATTCATTTCTATGGGGCCGCCGAAAATAGCCAAGCACTAGCTCGGCTATTTCCGTCGGCTACATAGAAATGAATGGGAGCGGTGGCTGCGCATGCGCGGTGTGCTCCCATTCATTTCTATTGGAGCAGCAGGGAGCTGCGTCTGGTGGTGGCCGAACCCGGGAAACCAGGGGTCCTCCAGGCACAGAGCTCCCCGTTCCGTTATTCTAGCGATATGTCCCCATTGTCTAAGATGGGAATACCTCTTTAAGTTCCCAGTCCGCCTCAGGCCACGGTATAGGGAAAATCAGTGAAGGGGAACATTGGGCTACACCACTGATGCTTCCCCGAGGTTGGCCCGCCGTCGGGCAATAGCAATATGCCATCACTTTGTAAGACGGGAAACCCCTGTATCGGGCCGGGTTTATTCCATGATAAGCAGTTGATGTACTTTTCGTGTTCTCTTACTTAATAAGGCGTACTTCATCATTTCATGATTTGCTCCATTTCACATAATGACGGGTAGTAATGCATTTTCTTGATCAGCCCGTGCCTGTTTTGTGTTTAAAAATATTTTTCTTGTCTATGTGCCATTTTTTCCTTTTGACAAGAAGAGAATAGAACCTGATTTACTCATTCAGTGATTGGCACAAAGAAACATCTTAGCGCAGTTTAACAAAGCTGGCCCAATTATATACAGTCACATCTTGCGCTGAGATTATATTCACCTGCCAGTCTAAAAATCTATGCTCCTCAATTGTCATCAAGCCCTACAACTTGCTCTTTTGACCTTTTAATCCCATTTTGCCTGCATTTCTCTCGCCTGCTTTCTCCCCTCGCTCACCTCTTGCTTCGTGTGCTCTCCACCTGACCCCTCTTTTTGGGTTTCCTTTTATCTTCCCTTCACCCTTGAGTTTACACCAGCTCTTGACAATCAATTGAGTAATTTTGATTTCGAGTAGGTTTATAATCTCCTGGTTTGGCTTTTATTCAATCGGCCTCGACCACTTCTCATTGTCTATTTGCCATATCTGCCTGAGATGCCACCGTTATTTACTGCTTGTGAACCTTGATTTTCCATGTTGGTTGCTCCATTCATCTAGGATAGAAAGTCTCGTGCATCGTAAACAGACTGCAGTGATAGAAAGCATTAATCATCAGTGCACCTTAATAACTGTGTGCACCTAATACAAGACTCTGCATGGACAAGGGGTGTTTTTTTAATCTTTTGTTTCTGAAACTGTTTATTAGGGTACTTCCAAAATATGTTATTTAATGTTCTGATTTGTTGTATTACCCATATAATTTTGTATGGAAAAGTCAGGGTTAACAATCCTGACTCTACCCTGTAGGAGACTAGGAGTTGGACCTAGGTCCGCCCCTAGTTTATTATGTAGTGCATTAGCTGAGGAAGGGAGAGAAGCTACATGTGCTCACTCCTCAAAAGACTAGGACTGAATCTCAGAGAATAATTATGTCTGTGATGTTTGCAGGAAGAAAGCCATCTCTGCTTTATAGTACTCCAGGGAGAAAGAACTAGAAGGTCCAGAATCTGTATGGCTGAGCATTGGAGTCAGTCAGTAAGGTATTCCCTGTTTTAAGGGAAGTCCACACGATGCTTTTTCAGCTGAATTTCTGCATGGAAATTTTGCAGAAAACCTGCCAGCAGTCACGTCCCTTCTGCCTCCCCTACATCTCAGTGGGAGGCAGCACTAAGGATCGCAGAGCGTCAGCTTATAGGTGCAGCCACTCTGAGAAGGGAAAAGTCTGTTTTCAGCATGACCGCAATGTTAAAGGGAACCTGTCATCTCCAAAACACCCCCTGAACTAGAGTAAGCGGTGTATAGTGTAAATGATGCTGAATCCAAATATGTAAGTTTTTATCTTCATACTCACTTCCATTCTGACGCTGTGCTCCCACAAACCTGCAGTAAAATGCACTCAGTGGACTCCGGTGCGAGAAGAGTCCTCTCAATGCATTTTACTGCAGGTTTGTGGGAGCACAGCTTCGGAATGGAAGTGAGTATGAAAATAAAACTTACATATTCGGATTCACCATCATTTACACTACACACCGCTTACTCTAGTTTAGGGGGTGTTTCGGAGACGACAGGTTCCCTTTAAGCTGCCGCACCGTAATCTCCAGTGCTGTCTCCCATTGAGATGTGGGAGGCAGAAAGGGCATGGCCACCGGCGGAGTTTCGATGGGGATGTCTGTGCCAAAATTCCACTGAAAAAAACATTTAAATGTCCCCTAAAAGGTTTTCCACTTTAAAAATTACTGAAGTTATTCATTGAAGTCACGCGCAACTTAGCAAATAACTTAATTTGGCTCATCGGAGCCCATTCTAATACTGTATGGAGACAGATCGCTGTACAGTATTATTCCAAAGTTTTGAACGAAGCGACTTTGGATGAAGCATTGTTCAACACTATTGGCCAGCATGTAACATCCGGTTGTTGCGTTCTAAGACTCATCTTAATCATTGGATTCAGGTCCAATGGCCACAGGTGTATAAAATCCAGACCCTAGCCATGCAGTCTGCCTTTACACACATTTGTGAAATGGCTTGTTCTAAAGATCTTACTGAATTTGTACATGGTACTCTACTAGGATTCCACCACTGCAACAAGTCATTTCGTAAAATTTCTTCAACTGTGAGTGGTATTATTACATAGTGAAAATGTTTAGGAATCACAGCTACTCAGCCATGAAGTGGAAACCACGTAAAGTTACACAGCAGGGTCTCCGAATGCTGAGGAGCATAGTGCATAAATGTCACCAACGCTCTGCTGACTCCATAACTGCAGAGCTCCCTTCCTTTGGCTTCAACATCACCACAAAAACCGTGCTGTGCCGGACACTTCATGGCATGGGTTTCCAGGGCCAAGCAGCTGCATGCAAGCAGCACAATGCCAAGCATCAGATGGAGCGGTGTTAAGCACCTGCCACTGGACTCCAATGTTCTGTGGAGTGATAAGTCATGCTTCTTTATCTGGCAGTCTAATGGACGATTATCTGGTTTGACGAATGCCAGGAGAACATTACCTGCCTGACTGCATTGTGCCAACTGTCAAATTTGGCAGAGGAAAGATACAGTTATGGGGTTGTTTTTCAGGGGTTGGCCTGGACTCCTTAGTTCCAGTGAGGGGAAATCTTAAAGGGAGTCTTTCATCTGTTTTCACCAGTATTACTAAGAGCACTGCCCCACAGAAGATTGCAGACACATCCCAGACATACCTGTGTGCACTGTGTGAAAAAGCACTTTTATTCTGCTGGAAAACAGCTCCCAAGTGCCCAGCTTTGCTGCTACAAGTGCCCAAAGCAAACCAGACTGAAGAAGGGAGGGCTGCTTTAACTGCTCATATCTTGGGATTGGTAGTAGATAGATAGAAAAATGGTTCTGACCTTCTATGAAAGTTGGCATTCCAAACTTTAAAATGATACCTAAGCATTATATCCAGTATATCAGAAGATATAGCTGTTAGAAATCAAGTCAGGAGAGAAAGCTGTTTTTAGTTTCACTTTTAGCTGGGCACTTGGGAGCTGTTTTCCAGCAGAATAAAAGTGCTTTTCTTGGACATGTAATACAGACACACAGTGCACACAGGTATGTCTGGGATGTGACATGTAATACACACACACACAGTGCACACAGGTATGTCTGGGATGTGACATGTAATACAGACACACAGTGCACACAGGTATGTCTGGGATGTGACATGTAATACAGACACACAGTGCACACAGGTATGTCTGGTATGTGATATGTAATACAGACACACAGTGCACACAGGTATGTCTGGGATGTGACATGTAATACGGACACACAGTGCACACAGGTATGTCTTGGATGTGACATGTAATACAGACACAGTGCGCACAGGTATGTCTGGGATGTGACATGTAATACAGACACACACTGCACACAGGTATGTCTGGGATGTGACATGTAATACAGACACAGTGCACACAGGTATGTCTGGGATGTGACATGTAAAACAGACACACAGTACACACAGGTATGTCTGGGATGTGACATGTAATACAGACACACACTGCACACAGGTATGTCTGGGATGTGACATGTAATACAGACACAGTGCACACAGGTATGTCTGGGATGTGACATGTAATACAGACACACAGTGCACACAGGTATGTCTGGGATGTGACATGTAATACACACAGTGCACACAGGTATGTCTGGGATGTGACATGTAATACAGACACACAGTGCACACAGGAATGCCTGGGATGTGACATGTAATACACACACACAGTGCGCACAGGTATGTCTGGGATGTGACATGTAATACAGACAGTGCACACAGGTATGTCTGGGATGTGACATGTAATACACACACAGTGCACACAGGTATGTCTGGGATGTGACATGTAATACAGACACACAGTGCACACAGGTATGTCTGGGATGTGACATGTAATACAGACACACAGTGCACACAGGTATGTCTGGGATGTGACATGTAATACAGACACACAGTGCACACAGATATGTCTGGGATGTGACATGTAATACACACACACAGTGCACATAGGTATGTCTGGGATGTGACATGTAATACAGATACACAGTGCTCACAGGTATGTCTGGGATGTGTCTGCAATCTTCTGTGGGGCACTGCTGTTAGTTATATAGGTAAAAAACAAGTGAAAGACTCCCTTTAATGCTTCAGCTTACCAAGATATTTTAAACTATTGTATGCTTCCAACTTTGTAGGAACAGTTTAGGGATGTTCCAACATGACTGTGACCCATTGCACACAAAAAAAAGGTCCATAAAGGCACGATTGGGGGAGACTGGTGTGGAAGAAGTTGACTGTCCGCACAGAGCCCTGACCTCAATCCCATCCAGCACCTTTGGGATGAACTAGAACAGAGATTGTGACCCGGGTCCTCTTCTCCAGCATCAATGTCTGACCTCACAAATGCTCTTCTGGATGAATGGGCAACAATTCCCACAGACACCTCCAAAATATTGTAGAAAGTCTTCCCAGAAGAGTGGAGGCTGCTTTATCTGCACAAGGTGACCAGCTCCTGCCTATGAATTCAGAATGGGATGTCATAAAACCTCCTGTAGGTGTAATGTGTAGGCGTCCTACTACTTTTCTCCATATAGTCTAAATTTAATGAGCACTGTGAGAAACACGTCAAAAAGGGAACAATATCACAAATGTGTATAGGTAGAGATAGAGGGAAAAATATTAGATAGATAGATAGATAGATAGATAGATAGATAGATAGATATGAGATAGATAGATTAGATTAGATTAGATAGATAGATAGATAGATAGATAGATAGATAGATAAATAGATGGATATTATATAGATATGAGATAGATAGATATGATATTAGATGATAGATAGATACGATATTAGATAATAGATAATGATTGATAGATAGATAGATAGATAGATAGATAGATATTAGATAGATAGATAGATAGATAGATAGATGTGTTTGAATGTTATTTAGTTGACATTTGGGATTGTAGCCCCCCACTTTGTTGTATGAGGTGCACAAGCACCCGCTGTCTTCTTTAAGAAGGCTTTGTGGTTGAGCTGTGCTTGCCTAGCATGGTAAATTGCCTGTCCATTGTCTGGTCTCTAGGGGGTATGGAATAGTTCTGTAATATTGCAGGATTTTCCGATGGAGTTGTCTACTGTACATTCTTTTAAGAGCGTGAAGCCATGAAGACTTCTCATCAAACAGCTATGACATCTACTTTCACCCAAATGTCAGCAAGTATTTCTTCCAATCCCAGACAGTGCGCACGTATTGGACAGTTAGAAAATAAATACCACTGCCTGCCGAGGCTCTAGCAATTGTACGGCTGAGATTGGAAAACTGTCCATATGCAGCAGTCAGAGGTGGCTTGGTTACGGGTTACAGCCGAGCGGACTACACAGTTCCCGTAACTCCGGTAGAAGTGAATGGGAGCTACAGAGACGGAGAGCTGTGCTGTCTCTATAGCTGTAGAGGCGCCAGCATTTTCTGTGCTGTTAGGTAATTAACAGGTTCATGTCCAGGGTATTGTAGGCCTTCAGCACCACATACGGTTTAACCATTCTTAGTCCTTTTTTACGGTTATGACTGTTTTATTAATTATGCTATTGGTATGATTTGTGAAGTGATTTTTCTTTTCTTCTGTTTTATGCAACAATTTAACTTGTGCAAAGTAGTCTGAACCTTTAGACCTTTGTAAAGGTTTTACATCTCTTGCAACTTACAAGCGCCGACTATGTCCTCCTTTCCGGGACACAATTCAGAATTGACTTTGACTAGGCAACTGTATGATAAATGTGTGCGCACCACATGTGACCTCTTCAGGACACTCTTAGGATGGGTTCGCGCATACTGCAAATCATTTCTGTTTTCAAACTGATTGTATTGGCTGTATTGCGTTCTACAAACAACAGGTCCGCAAAATACGGATACCTTCTGTGTGCACTCCGCATTTTTCTCACTCCCATCACTAGAAATGACTATTCTTGTCCACAATACAGACAAGAATAAGCCATATATCTATCATTTCTGAAAGCAGTTTTGTACCTATGAAGCTGGCTGACCTGCACTTGGCAAGTGCACTTAGTAGCTGAAGACATCTGTGTTGGTCCCATGTTCATATGAGCACGCATTGCTGAGAAAAATGATGTTTTATTATATGCAAATGAGCCTCTCGGAGCAACGGGGGCGTTGCCATTACACCTAGAGGCTCTGCTCTCTCTGCAACCGATGCGCCCTCTGCACTTTGACTTGATCATGTTTACACAACCTGGTCCTGTGCAGAGGGTGCAGCAGTTGCAGAGAGAGCGGATCCTCTAGGTGTAACGGCAACGCCCCAGACAGAAAATGCAGGGGCGTAGCTATAAGGGGTGCAGAGGTAGCAGTGGCTACCGGGCCCAGGAGCCTGAGGGGAGCCCAAAGACCCTTGTGCCACATAAGCATGCTGGGAGGGCTCTGTTATAGATTTTACACTGGGGACCCAGAATGTTCAAGTTAGTCCTCTGGCTAGAGGGAAGGGGTTAGGTCAAGAATTTGGCATGGGAAGAGGGGGGGCTGTTTCAATTTTTGTCTCAGGCAGCACGAAGGCTTTGTGCTCTCCTGCCCCTTTCCACAAAGCACTGAGAGAACAGGGGCCCAAGCTGAACTCTTGCACCCATGAGCCTTTAGCTACGCCCCTGAGAAAATGGATACAGAATGGTATTAAAAACGTACGATGAGTCGTGTGAATTTAGCCTTAGGGAATTTCATAAAGGGCGATTCTCGAGTATTTATTCCCCTATTATTTCATTGATTTTCTCTTTATTATTACCAAAGCTTTTCTTCTCTTTCTGATAATTTTACCTACATACAGAATATGACTTTGTCCATTTGACTTCTGTCTGCCAGCTGATGAAATGCAGTTTAACAGAACCTCAAGATCTGGTCACCAGAGTGAACATTTTATAATTTGTGATAATTTGCACAGTGTCTCCCTAGAAATAGTCTTAGTTCATGGTGAAGATTGAAAAATCTATTCAGCGCTTTTCTCGTGCTGAGCTAGCAAATGGCACAATCGCCATAACCTGAATTAAGGTTTACTTCAGAGCTCTCAACATGCTGGAGTTGACCCTGTTTTTTCATCACAAATAGACTTTTTGAAATATTTTCTGACCCAGCCAGATTCTTTAGAAGAGCAAAGTTGCCTCCTGGTCAGATAAGAATCTATTAGTATGGACAGCTGCTGGGTTAATCTACTAAGTTGATTTCATAAACATATTCCCAAAGAGAATTTTTAGAATTTTTTTTTTTTTTTAAATAGCCTGTTGGCCCCATGTTATAGAGCAGGAGCAGCTGAGCAGATAGATATATAGTTTTGTGAGAAAAGATTCAGTAAAACTTTAAATTCCTGCTCATTCTGGGCTTTGAAGTCCAGGAGGCGGTCTTATCGTTGATTGACAGCTATCTCTGTATACACAGGCATAGAGGACAGGCTGTCAGTCACTGATAGGACCTCCTCCTGGACTTCAAAGCCCAGATGAGCAGGAATTTAAATGTATAAATTACAATTTTTACTGAATCTTTTCCCATAAGACTATATAAATCTGCTCAGCTCCTCCTGCTCTATAACACGCTGCCTGCAGCTTACATTGCATTTTCATGGTGACGGGTTCCCTTTAAATGTCCCCCCTCCCATGAATGGCTTATTGACATTTTTTATGTGAAAGGACCCCTGTGTAGTTTGCTATCGGTGCATTTCCACGGCCTTCATGGCTGGGATGCTGTACAATAAGCGTGTGCAGTGTCATCTTTACGGCTGGATTTAGTGTCCACATGACCGTATTTTTGATCTGCAACCGATCCGCGTTTTTTGCGGTTCAGATGCGGACAGCACACAGTGTCTGTATATCTTTTCCATGGCCCTTTAAAAAGGATAGGCTGCGTCCTATTCTTGTCCATTTTGTGGACAAGAATAGACATTTCTAACATAGCATGCGACGTGTGGAAGGAGAAAATGCGGGATGCACACGGCCAATATCTTTGTTTTACGGATCCGCAATTTGCAGACTGCAAGATGGATATGGTCATGTGCATGAGGCCAAAGGCGTATCTCATGACTCCATGCTCTCTGCATTAGGACTCATGCACACAGCCGTTGGCATTTTTGCAGTCTGCAAATTGCGGATCCGCAAAACATAGATACTGTAACGGAATGTCCTACCCTCTGTAGAACTATCCTATCCTTGTCCGTAAAAAGGACAGGAATAGGACCTGCTCTGTCTTTTTTGCAGGTGCAGTGGAACGGACATACGGATGCGGACAGCCCATAGATGTGCTGGGTTGGCAGACCCATTGAAGTGAATAGTCCACATCGGATCCGCAAAAAATGGTTGGGCTACGGGGTGGCAGCATACAGATCAGTGGGGGTCAGAGCAAAGCAGAAAAGGGCTCTGCTCCCTGACAAAGAATCTTGCTGATCGGTATGTCATTTTATTTAGCACGATGAATGTCATTCAAACAAAAATACATCATGAGAAAATTGCTGGTTTTTAGTCACTTTGCCTCTCAAAAAAAAATGGAATAAAAAAGTGATCAAAAAGTTGTTTATGCCTCAAAATGGTACTGATAAGAACATCTATATTGTTGATTCGTAGTTTTAACTTTTAACTTTATTCACTGTAATTTTAAGGTATTTTACATATGAAACCAGATCACGTATAATCGCATGAACCCGGCGGCATCTGGTTCTGCGTAGCTGTGAGATACGTATCTGTTAGCCATGTGTAATTGCTTGTCTGGATATTTATTGCTGTGCTTATTTGCCGCTCGGGTTAAGCCCTCCACACTTCACACTCCATCCCGCGGCTTATGCCGCTTGCACGGCACGTGATTGGCAGTGACGGAGTATATTTTAAGGGGTGCTTATTTCTCTGTGTCATACGTGATGTATGTTTCCATTTGCTGCATATATAAACACCTTGTTCCTCCATCACTAGGCGAAGGCTAGGGTCTGGACCCGCTGAGAAGGGGAGCTTTGTGCGAAACAAGCATGTGGGGCTAGGCAGTCATATTTCCTAAAGCAATTGCTTTTTCGCTGCACACTTTTCCTAAAACAATTTAGCAGAGGTATGAGATATGAGGACGGCTGTTAGACAGAGAGGTAATGGTTCAGTCGGCGTGCCAGGTAAAATTTAAGTGCGGCTGTTTAATGCATGCATTGCCTTCCCCGATTGTCATGCATTTCATTGCTTTAAAGGAAATGTGTCACCAAAACATTTTTCTGCCAGTTAAAACCAGTTAGCGGCACATGCTTTTTTTCTCATTTTGATTTTATTTTCTTATTTTTGTTTATTTTATTTTTTATTCTATTTTTTGAAAATGATTATGGGGGCGGCCATCTTGCCTGAGATGTTCTTAACTGCATTTACATAGCATTAAAAAAATTGCTTTACGGCAGACACAATGGACAGGAGCGGACCCTCATTGACTTCTATGGGAGAGTTTTCTGGGCATGCTCTATGACCTCTGCAGAGGTCATTGTACAAGGAAGGAATAGATAAGCTTTGACAATCACCTATTGTGAATGGTGGATCCTCTCTTATCTATACACAGAGGTGATATCATTACAGGCAGGATTAGAATGACAGATAAGAAGATAATTGCGGTAAAGTGATCTGTACAGACCAAGAAGTGGTGTCTATTATTAAGCTTAGTGGCCAATGCGAAAACTGCAGGATTTTATGTTTTGTTTTTAAATATAGATAGTGACATGGAAAATTAAAAATAACATCATCAAAAATTCCTTTTAAAAATGTTAAATATAAAAACGTGATTTAAACAATAGGTAATTTTCTTATGACACATTCCCTTTAAATGCTATCCACTTCTAGTATAACCCTTTAATTCATGCTAGCAGGGCTGTGGAGTCGGAGTCGTGGAGTCGGAGTCGTGGAGTCGGAGTCGGTGACCATTTTGGTGGAGTCGAAGTATTTTAGGAGTCGGAGTTGGTCCATTTTATACCGACTCCAACTCCTAACATATATAATAAATTGGTATATTTAGTTCAATGTGCTGAATATATTTTCATAAGAATTTGGGAACATGATGAAATGTCCTATCTGTTCTATTCCTGAACTAAGGATCTAGGCTTTTAGTTGAGATGACTGTGTGCTGCCCTTCATGTAGATGCTCAGAAGTGAAACTCCTCTGCTACAGATCAGAGGAAAAGGTACTGGGAAGGAATGGCTGCACTCATCTCAGATCTGCTAGAGAAAACGGGATTAAAGGGGTTTTCTCACTAGTTACAAAGATTAGCTTTCAGGATATAGGGACAGTTAAAAGAAGACATTTTCTAAATACAGTGGTCAGTAGATTTTACTTTAGTCATGAACTATAGGCAGTTCAGCAGGTCTCTCTCTGTACACAGGTTTCTATGGTAACCTGCAGACCAGAAAGATTGTTATCTGATTGGCTGAGAGCAGGAGTGACCTCAGTAAGCAAAATGTGTTGAGGACTGAGAAGGATGGCTTTACCTGTAATTGTTTTAGAGATCACAATCTCCTGCTCTGTCAGAGTAAGTTAATATATGCTAATAACTGCTGGAGACCCCCCCCCCATGGCCTGAGGAGACATAGTGAGTGCAAACTGCCTGTCAGCCAGTGAATCAATGTGCTGAGAAAACCCCTTTAAGGCAAGTACTTCTTAGTATATCTAAACTTTCAATAAACTGTGCATAAATCACTTGTCCAGTGCATGTTCTCTCTCTCTTCTTTATGTTTTAGTTTGCTTTTCCTCTGAGCTCATGTTTGGAGAGGTTAGCTGCTCTGATGGCTTCTATATGCTGTGATGCAAAAACACCTTGCCTTATGTATGAAAACTGTCTAGGTGTAGACGTTTTTTTGTTGCCCATAGAAACCAATTAGAGCTCCCCTTTCATTTCATATAGTGCTCTGGAGAAATGAAAGGGGAGCTCTGATTGGTTGCTATGGGCAACAAAGAAAGTCTTAGACCTAGACAGTTTTCATACATCAGGCCCTTAGTGAGCTGTACCCAGAGAAGCCTGATACTGAAAGTTCAGAGTAAAGATATCTAGTAAAACATATATTACAGACTCTTTTTGTCATGACATATCTGTACTATTCATTTATGCAAAGTTTGTTTAAAGTTATCACTTAAACATGCGCCATGTATGAGGGAGTCGGATTGGGAGTCGGAGTTGGAGTCGGGGCTTTGGCTTACCAACGCCACAGCCCTGCGTGCTAGGCTTGGCTAGGTTATGGTATCAAGGTGGCCGTGGATATAATGTTTTTTGTGAAGTATGCCTATTGAATATATGTTACAGACATTACAGCAGTGCTGCATCTAACCTGCATAGTTTTGCTCTTCTGTGTCTTCTCTGTCACAGCATGCACTCTGACACAAACATCCAGAGGGAAAGAAAATTCAGCTGCATCTCCCTCCTCTCCCCTCCTGTCTTCTAGCTACTCTGTTACTCTACACAGATTATTTTAGGGGATACTGATAGACACACTTAGAAAACTTTGGTTTATTGAATATTTTCATATGAATCAGTGGAAAGTGCCCCCATAAAAAGTGATTCATCTGAACTCTTGGAACAGTTTCCTTTACACATAAAGAGGACCTGTCACATCTCCTGACATGTCTTTTTGCATTCCCCATGTAATAACAATTGTGGAAGATCTATTCTTATGGCTCTATGTTGTACCATTCCTGTATTATTTCTGCTGGAATTTATGAATGAATTACTAACAGCTGACAACGAAGGTCCAGATGGGTGTTACCAGTTGGGGTTGTGTACCTCCACAGTCTGACACTATTGAATCAGTGCAACCAGGGTAACACCCAACTGGACCATCATTACAAACTCTTATTAATTAATTCACAACTTCTAATAGGAACAATAAAGGAATAGCACAACACAGAGCCATAAGAGTAGATGCTCCAGAATTGTTTTTATTGTTTTTACACGGGGAATGCAAGTAGATAATAAAACAGAATTGTCTGGATAGGGGGCAGGTTCTCTTTAGAGGAAGTCTGTCTGCAGTTTTGAGTCCCCCAAAAGGTGATTATGACAGCGGCACAGACCTAGAGAGATGGTCATGAGATATTGTTTTTTTTCACACCCCGTCCGGAATTTTCTTTCCTTCAAAAATAACGGCGCAGACACTGACCGCGCATTACTGATGCTCAAAAGCTTTCATTTAAAGTGTAACTGTCAATCTTTTTTTTGTTTTTGTAATGTGTAGGGGCAGTGATACTGAACTTTTTTGTAATATACTTTTATTACTGAAATTGTAGATTTCTATTAAAAAAATAGCTGTAAAGTGGCCCATTTTGAGCCTTAGCAACGCTCCTCTGTCTTCTGTTTACATAACACAGGCAGTGTTAGCAAGTCTCCACAGTTATGTAAACAGAAGACAGAAGGAGCGTTGCTAAGGCTCAAAATGATCCACTTTAGAGCTATTTTTCTAATAGAAATGTACAATTTCAGTAATTAAAGTATATTACAAAAATGTTCAGTATCACTGCCCCTATACATTACAAAAATATGTCCCCCCCCCTTTTTTTTCCTCTAATGGAAAAGTCAACGCATTTGTGAACGCAGCCTAACAGATATTGACCTATCAGATAGACAAATCAAACAAAGACAAATTGTTCCGGATTTGCTGCCAAACATTATTTTGTTCTATTCAAGAAGAAGAAGAAGAAGAAAAAAAAGAAAAATTCTGAGCAGCTTCTGGTTTTGATTTAGAGGCTTTAACGCTAAATTCCTATATTTTCCTCATAGTAAAGTGTAGTAACCAAAGTGGAATGTTTCTTTTGCCAGTTGGAGCTCTGACATTTTCCAGACATCATGTGTAAGTAAAGGGGCTTTATTCCCCCGGCGTTAGCAGTGTGAGAAACTTTCAGCACAGCAGTGACCAGGCTGCGAGCTTGAACTTGCGTTGCGCTCTTCACGCGGAACATTTCACATGGTGCTTTTTAGATTTTCTAGGTCATAAGTTGCACATTATCTCCAAAATGCCTGTTTTTAGCTCAACTCTATTAGCAAATCTGGCTCTGCTGTATGCAGAATGTATAGGATTATTGAAAACTTACATTGACCTCAGATCAGCCCCAACAAAGAGCAAATGCACCCGATCACTGTAGCCTTCTCCTCCATGTAATCTTGTTTTTGAGATCATAGCCGTGATAGTATGTAAGTGCCCTGTAGTAGCACTGCAGCCTTCTAATACTTTATATTACACGCGCCATTGGTGATACTTTGAGCATGTGATTATTGTGGCTTGTATATTTTATATTATTTTTTTTTTTTTTTTTTTTTTTTTTTTTTTTTTTTTTTTTTTTTTTTTTTTTTTTTTTTTTTTTTTTTTACTGCTTTTTTTGTCCTTACCATAATGTATATATTACAGTAAACAATAAAACGGAGGCCGTAAGCAATAAGCACCAGACTGTAGGGAAGTACCTGCTTCTATTATATTGACAACGCGTTTCAAGACCATATCGGTCTCTTTGTCAGGTCATAACAATACAATATCACTATATTATAAGCTTATGAGGGGACAGGTATCTTGAAACAAGTTTCCCAAAGGGAATATACACTTCACTCTGGCACTCATTTATTCCTACCTCGATTATTTCCATGGTGGATCTAACTCCTACAAAAAGCATCACCATACGGTACAATTCACATGAAAACAGGTAGGAGGACATTTATCAACACCGGCGTATTGTACGCCAGTTTTGATACCCTCATACAGTATATATACCCGGCCAAAATAGCCTAGTTAGTATCTTAAAATTCTAACCCACAAGTAGGATCCAATTGAAATATATAAATATATATATAATAATACAGGCCAAGGTGGGAAGTCCAGCCCCGACGTACGTTTCACCATGGGCGGATTGGCCCTAGACCTTACAGGGAAATTTCGCGGTGGGCCGATGCTCAGGGAGCCGCTTGAGCCCTCCTCACGGCTGACCAGTGGAAGTTTTGGGGATATATTTTGCGCTGATGGCAGTATTTTATGATGGACTGTGGTATTTGGCTCTGTTGGGGTGGTATAATGTATCACGATATGGTATTGCTGGCCCTGCCTTCCATCAATTTGGACCTGACTACAAAATGTGACCATTTTTAGTATTTTCTTCAGGGCCACTTTAAGTTCCGTGTCTGCCCCTGCGTTTCACCTTAGCTTAGCATTGTACAATTGAACGGTAGGCTCAAAGAGGTTTTTGGGGAGGAAGATATTGATGAGAAAGGTCATCAATATCTGAATGGTGGGGTTCCCACACCCAGCACCCCCCACTGATCAGATGTTTGATCAGCTAATCATGGGGGTGCCTGGAGTCGGGCCCCCAGCAATCAGCATTGAAGACCTATCCTGAGGATAGGTAGTCCGTATTAAATTCCCAGATAATGCCCTTTAGTCTGGGTTCACATGTAAATGAATAGCTGCAGATTTTCTGTCATAGTATTTTCGCAATTCAAATCTGCAGCGTTCTGTAGAACCAGCAAAGTGGATGAGAATTTCTGAATTCTGAAAAAAAAACCTCAGCAGCAAAACTACAGCGTTGTGGACTTGAAATCTCCAGCAAGTCAATTTATGCAAGGGACTTCTTACATAGTTAAGACTATGAGTCCATGCAGATTTCATCATCGCACTGTTTTTCCGTGGCAAAAACTGCATGTAATGCAAATGAATTTGTTGTAGTTTATGCAGCAGATTTTTTTCCATTGGATTTTCAGGCTTTTTACTGTTGATGACCTATCCTAAGGATAAGTCATTAATATAAGATTGGGTGGGGTCTAACATCTGGCACCCTCTCCGATCAGCTGTTTGAAGAGAAGGCTGCACTCGTATGAGCACTGCTTTCTCTGCTCTGTTTACCCGCTCACTGCAGCAATTGAGCGGCGAGCAGTGTAATTACAAGATCCGTTCCATAGAAGTGAATGGGGACGCCATACTTATAATTCCACTGCTCTTGGTCATTCATTCTCTATGTGACTGCCAGCTGAGGCATATTCATGTCATGGCAGTGCCCTTGAAAATGGCAGTATAATTCTATGAATTGGCGTTGAAAACCTGCCTGTGGCCGTGACCTTTCTGCCTCACAGTTATTTTAATGGGAGGCAGCCTTGAGGATCACAGAGAGATGGCTTAAAGCCGCGGCCGTGCCGAGGAGGGACATGTCCATTCTTGGCGCTGCTATGGCTTTAAGCTGCCACTCTGTAATTAAACTATATGGGAGGCAGAAAGGACGCGGCCACCAGCAGGTTTTTGTCAAAGTTTTGGCATGCTAAAATTCCGTTTTGAATTGCATTGTGTGAACGTCCCCCGACATATCTAACTTCTAACTAAATAGCTGGTTGATACCCATGTAGCAGGGTGGGAACTGTCTCTTTTAATTTACGTATAATTTGGAGGAAAATGACAAAATAGGTTAATAAATATGGCACATTTTGCAGTTGCCTTCGACATATTGACGTGGTTCTCAATGTTTTTGGTTTATTTTTATATGATCCTGCTGTAGAATTGACATTTCCGTGAATCTAAATTTCTGGATTATAATATTATCAAATCTAATAATCGGAGGGTGGTATGAGTGCACATGAAAATTACACAGAGCAGCAGTGGTGATTGGCTGCAGCACATAAGGTATGGAAGGTTAATTGAGACGAAACTTTTTCTCTGAAGATATTTCATTTATCCAAATAACTCACAGAGAAGCTCAGACGTTGTCATGTAATAGCAAAAAAAGACAAAAGCCAGAAACAACTCCGAGTCCCATCTGTGTACATAATTCTTCTCAAGTAGCACTGGATCCTCTAATACCCGGCCTAGGAAAAGTGATATTTTTACATTCTCTCCCTATGGGGTTTTCAGATGAGCATTTCCCTACAGTGATGTCTTTTATCTTCACATGCTTGATTTATGCCTGGAATACATTATCTTTAGCCTCGCAGTTTTTTTTTCTCCGCTGTGCTTTATTGGTCCCAATGGCAAATGTAGCTCAGAGGGCATCGTAGAATTAGTAATCAGGGTTGGACATGTGCCAGGATTTGCCGTTATGAGGGTAAGACAATGTACACTACCAATAAATAAAGTATTGATAATTCTTTTTGCCTGCCTATACCTCGCGTGTATCCGTTGACCACAAAACTCAAAAACACTTTTGTACAAGTCATAAATTCTATTCATATGGCTGTGATTCCTCCCTCTGTCTAACCCTTCGAATACCATGGTTGCTATTGACCGCAGCTTTTAAGGGGTTAAACAACCAAGATCAAAGTTATCTCTGATCCTGGTCATTGCTGGTGGGTGTCAGCTGTATTACACAGCCGACCCTGTGTAATACAGTGTGCATGTGGTACCTATGCAGCATGTTCGGCTCATGAGTTCGATCCATACACCCCTTACACGCAACTGATGTACATGCGTGTGGTTTTGCATTAATAAGTTACACGGGTTGTACCATGAAAAATATTCTACATTTTTCAAACCAGCCCCTGGATCTGAATACTTTTGTAATTGCATGTAATTAAAAATTTCGTATTGCCACTGAGTTATTTACCGAAATCGATATGTATAGCGCCACCTGCTGTTTGTACTTCTCCTTATTTCTCTGTCCACCTCACTAAGGTGGTCGCACGTGCTCATTTCCATCCTTCAACTGCCATCATCTGCAGCAGAAAGGAAACACTCCCTGAGACAATGCATAAATCTAGCAGAGCAGGGGAGATCTCTGGAGGTACAGGGCTGGCTCTAGCTTTGTTAGAAAGAGGTTGTCATGGATTATCCCATTAATCATGGGATAACCTCTCTAATATATCTATGTAGATGAAATTTAGGAGCTCTTTCAGTACATCTGATCGGTAGAGAGCTTGTTTTTCCACAGTGGCTCAATCGGATTGTAATCTGGAGAATTTGGAGGCCAATTTAACACCTTGAATTATTTAGCAATCTGTCATCTGTCTTGGTTACCTGCTTATTTTTCTTAAAGAAAGTGTGTCACCACTATATGACCATATACAGAATTACATGGCTCTGTTGCACATCTACACATGAATGTAATAGTACCTTTGTTATTTTCTTTAGACTTGCAGGTGCAGGAAAAATGCTGTTTAATTTATATGCAAATGAGCAGCTGCAAGTGCCCAGGGGCGGGATTCGGTGTGTAGGAGCCCAGGCTGCTCTGCCTTCTTTCATGGTTACTCCTCCCCAGCCTCTGCCTTTGCCCGCCCTCCATGTATGACACAAGGGAATAGGAGGGTGGGCAGAGGCAGAGGCTGGAGAGGAGTAACCATGAAAGAAAGCAGAGCAGCCTGGGCTCCTACACACTGAACGCCGCCCCTGGGCACTTGTGAGTTGTCATTTGCGAGTGCTCTTCTGCAAGTCTAAAGAAAATAACAAAGGTACCATTACATTCATGTGTAGGTGTGCAACAGAGCCATTTAAGAGCTGTACAGTCATGGCCAAAAGTTTTGAGAATGATACAAATATAATTTTTACAAAGTCTACTGCTTCAGTTTTTATAATGGCAATTTGCATATACTCCAGAATGTTATAAAGAGTGATCAGCTTAACAGCAATTACTTGCAAAGTCAATATTTGCCTAGAAAATGAACTTTATCCCCCAAAACACATTTCAACATCATTGAAGCCCTGCCTTAAAAGGACCAGCTAACATTGTTTCAGTGATTGCTCCATTAACACAGGTGTGGGTGTTGATGAGGACAGTGCTGGAGATCAATCTGTCATGATTAAGTAAGAATGACACCACTGGACACTTTAAAAGGAGGCTGGTGCTTGGCATCATTGTTTCTCTTCTGTTAACCATGGTTATCTCTAAAGAAACACGTGCAGTCATCATTGCACTGCACAAAAATGGCCTAACAGGGAAGAGTATCGCAGCTAGAAAGATTGCACCTCAGTCAACAATCTATCGCATCATCAAGAACTTCAAGGAGAGAGGTTCCATTGTTGCCAAAAAGGCTCCAGGGCGCCCAAGAAAGACCAGCAAGCGCCAGGACCGTCTCTTAAAAGTGTTTCAGCTGCGGGATCGGGCTACCAGCAGTGCAGAGCTTGCTCAGGAATGGCAGCAGGCAGGTGTGAGTGCATCTGCACGCACTGTGAGGCGGAGACTCTTGGAGCAAGGCCTGGTGTCAAGGAGGGCAGCAAAGAAGCCACTTCTCTCCAGAAAAAACATCAGGGACAGACTGATATTCTGCAAAAGGTACAGGGAGTGGACTGCTGAGGACTGGGGTAAAGTCATTTTCTCTGATGAATCCCCTTTCCGATTGTTTGGGACATCTGGAAAACAGCTTATTCGGAGAAGACGAGGTGAGCGCTACCACCAGTCTTGTCTCATGCCAACTGTAAAGCATCCTGAAACCATTCATGTGTAGGGTTGCTTCTCAGCCAAGGGAATCAGCTCTCTCATAGTCTTGCCTAAAAACACAGCCATGAATAAAGAATGGTACCAGAATGTCCTCCGAGAGCAACTTCTCCCAACCGTCCAAGAGCAGTTTGGTGATCAACAATGCCTTTTCCAGCATGATGGAGCACCTTGCCATAAAGCAAAGGTGATAACTAAATGGCTCAGGGAACAAAACATAGAGATTTTGGGTCCATGGTCTGGAAACTCCCCAGATCTTAATCCCATTGAGAACTTGTGGTCAATCATCAAGAGACGGGTGGACAAACAAAAACCTACAAATTCTGACAAAATGCAAGCATTGATTGTGCAAGAATGGACTGCTATCAGTCAGGATTTGGTCCAGAAGTTGATTGAGAGCATGCCAGGGAGAATTGCAGAGGTCCTGAAGAAGAAGGGTCAACACTGCAAATATTGACTTGCTGCATTAACTCATTCTAACTGTCAATATAAGCTTTTGTTACCCATAATATGATTGCAATTATATTTCTGTATGTGATAAAAACATCTGACAAACACACATAAAAACCAGAGGGCAGCAGATCATGTGAAAATATAATAGTTGTGTCATTCTCCAAACTTTTGGCCATGACTGTATATGGTCATATAGTGGTGACAGACTCCCTATAAATCATTTTTTTTCTCTTGAACCTTAATTATCACTTAGTTTGGGATAATATTTTTGGGCTTTGTAACCAATTATTGGTTTTTCAGATTTATGCACTCAAGTCCCAATGGTTTCAGCATACAGTGGTCATCCCAGAACCAATTAATATTGTAATTGTGTATATATATATATACACTCACCGGCCACTTTATTAGGTACACCATGCTAGTAACGGGTTGGACCCCCTTTTGCCTTCAGAACTGCCTCAATTCTTCGTGGCATAGATTCAACAAGGTGCTGGAAGCATTCCTCAGAGATTTTGGTCCATATTGACATGATGGCATCACACAGTTGCCGCAGATTTGTCGGCTGCACATCCATGATGCGAATCTCCCGTTCCACCACATCCCAAAGATGCTGTATTGGATTGAGATCTGGTGACTGTGGAGGCCATTTGAGTACAGTGAACTCATTGTCATGTTCAAGAAACCAGTCTGAGATGATTCCAGCTTTATGACATGGCGCATTATCCTGCTGAAAGTAGCCATCAGATGTTGGGTACATTGTGGTCATAAAGGGATGGACATGGTCAGCAACAATACTCAGGTAGGCTGTGGCGTTGCAACGATGCTCAATTAGTACCAAGGGGCCCAAAGAGTGCCGAGAAAATATTCCCCACACCATGACACCACCACCACCAGCTTGAACCGTTGATACAAGGCAGGATGGATCCATGCTTTCATGTTGTTGACGCCAAATTCTGACCCTACCATCCGAATATCGCAGCAGAAATCGAGACTCATCAGACCAGGCAACGTTTTTCCAATCTTCTACTGTCCAATTTCGATGAGCTTGTGCAAATTGTAGCCTCAGTTTCCTGTTCTTAGCTGAAAGGAGTGGCACCCGGTGTGGTCTTCTGCTGCTGTAGCCCATCTGCCTCAAAGTTCGACGTACTGTGCGTTCAGAGATGCTCTTCTGCCTACCTTGGTTGTAACGGGTGGCAATTTGAGTCACTGTTGCCTTTCTATCAGCTCGAACCAGTCTGCCCATTCTCCTCTGACCTCTGGCATCAACAAGGCATTTCCGCCCACAGAACTGCCGCTCACTGGATGTTTTTTCTTTTTCGGACCATTCTCTGTAAACCCTAGAGATGGTTGTGCGTGAAAATCCCAGGAGATCAGCAGTTTCTGAAATACTCAGACCAGCCCTTCTGGCACCAACAACCATGCCACGTTCAAAGGCACTCAGATCACCTTTCTTCCCCATACTGATGCTCGGTTTGAACTGCAGGAGATTGTCTTGACCATGTCTACATGCCTAAATGCACTGAGTTGCCGCCATGTGATTGGCTGATTAGAAATTAAGTGTTAACGAGCAGTTGGACAGGTGTACCTAATAAAGTGGCCGGTGAGTGTATATATATAGTTCTTTTAGCAATCTGAAACATAGTCAAATCCAGCTTTTTTAGAACTGTATTGATTACCCAGCTCCAGTCTTGTAATTGGAAGAACAGGGATAATGCTTCATTGATGGACTGGACCTCCTGCTCCTCTTATAAAAGACAAGAAGATAAACAATTTACAGAGGAAACAAGTACTGTAAATACTTTAGAAAAAAGAGAAAGTAGGAAACAAAATGAAATTCAAATGTTTTTAAGTGTTTCTTTTGTTATTCAGCAGAACTGTAGCTGGGCTAGCTCTTTATGGAAAATAAAGGGTTTGTGGCATTTCAAAAAATATTTTTAACCATAAACTGTCCACCTGTAGAACAGCAGTCTCTGTCACTTGCATGAACCTCCGTGGAGAAAGCTGTGGGTGTGTGCAACCACTTCATCTTCTCTCTGATGAGGAGACAGAGACCCCTATACTAATAGGAGAGAGACCCAGAGCTAGAACCCTACCTGTCAGACATTTATGTACTGTCACTATTCCATTAAAGAGGATCTGTCACCTCTCCTGACACTATTTTAGTAACTACTTGCATTCCCCTGGAATAACAATTCTGGAGCATCTATTATTGTCTCTTTATCTTGTACTATCCCCTTATTATTCTGCTAGAAGTTATGAATAAATTACTAGCAGTTTGCAGTGAAGGTCCAGATGGGTGTTACCAGTTGTGGGGTGTGTCCCTGCACAGCCTGACATTATACAATCAGTTCTGCCAGTGTCAGACTTTGCAGGTACACATCCCAGACTGGTAACACCCAGCTGGACCTTCTTTACAAACTTCTAGAAATGTATTCATAACTTCTAGCAGGAATAGTAAAAGAATGGTGCATCATAGAGTAATAAGAATTGTGAGACCCAGGTAGACCTCTTTACCAATTCAGTATATATGAGGGGGATACTTTATCTGTAGGAGAGTTTAGTTTTATAACTGTGAAAGGGTTATGTCAAATTTCCTACTCTTATTTCTTTTGGAAAAATGAATCCTAAATTCTATGGGGAAGATTTATCACAATTGGTGTAAAAAAAAACTGGCATAGCTGCCCCTAGCAACCAATCAGATTCCACCTTTCATTTTCCAAAGGAGCTCTGAAAAATGAAAGGTGGAATCTGATTGGTTGCTATGGGCAACTCAGCCAGTTCTACTTTACACCAGCTTTACTAAATCTCCTCCTATATTTCTTGCCCGGTTCTGATACCAGGCGTCTCCGAGTAAGCTAAAAGACCCCGGAGACACTGCTCTGTAGGGATATTAGAAGTCACTGGTGTTACTTGCTATATAAAAAAAATATTGACCCACAACCTGGGATTTTAATGTACTACGCACTCCTTATTACCCTGTATATCTTTGTATTTTACACTAGGGGTAAATAACCCTGTAAAGATCCAATAATAAAGTAAAGTACCGTAATTGTTTGGACGGCTTTCACTATATAGGCAACTTTTTTCTTTTTTTTTCTTTTTTTTCCCTCTGTCATACATTTGACAGATATTAAAGTTACCAGAAGAGATACCATTTACTTGATGCGAGTGTCTATTTTAAGCCCAGCATGCTGTCTTTTCACCACCAATATCTCCCGAGTGCTGGCCTACGGTTTGGTGCTGTGTGCATCTGTGGAGTCAGCATGAGGTGGACCCTTCAATAATAAAATCAATAGCTTCTTAAGTTTAGCGGGTAAATGGGGCCGGTCGTTTAAACAGAGTCTTGATCTCCAGAATACAAGACGACGAGTGAGTTGGTTGAGTTAGACGGCAGCTGTCAGCAGCACGACAAGAGAAATGTACCAAGGCTGCGTGGCAGGTTTCATTTGTCTTCCGTATTTCGGGTTTTGCAGAGAGGGGGCGCCACTGTAGATGAATCCGGAATAAAACGCCATTGTTTTTATTGTTAGCTCTTTAAAACCATCCAACAGTTACAAAAATGGGGTAAAAATGCTCCGCGTTTCGGATGGTGCAAAACAGATGTGTTTTTTTTTAAAAAAATTTCTCAAAATTACATTGGCCACATTTACTATATGTTTGAGTCTAGACCTGGTCCTAAAATGCGCCACAGTTTGGCACTTCTAGTTTTAGAAAGGCGACTTAGGCGACTTTCGCACTTCTTGTAGCTTTTTCTGGCAGGCTGTTCCGGCAGGGGGAACAGCCTGTCGGATCCGTGCTAGCGCTAGTCCACCATGCCGCCGGAAGTCCGTTCTGGCCCTATTCACTATAATCGGGGCGGGTCGGAGGTCCTAGAAGCGACCGGAATAAAACTACAGCATGCTGTGGTTTTTGTCCGGCGGACTCTCGGCATGGCCCGCCACCATTATATGACTCTACGTTATATAATTCCATTATTATTCCTCCTAGAAATTATGCAATAATTACTAGCAGCTTGCAATGAAGGTCCAGCTGGGCTTTACCAGTTGAGGGTGTGTCCCTGTACAGTGTGACACTATCCAATCAGTGCTGCCATTGTCACTCTGTGCCAGGACACATCCCCAACTAATAAACCCAGTTGTACATTTAGTCAAAGACTTCTACCAGGAATAATAGAGGAATGGCACAACATAGAGTCATAAAAATAGATGCTCCAGAATTGTTATTACCTGGCAAGTAGTTGCTAAAACAGACATGTCAGGAGAGGGGACAGCTAGGTTTGAGGTACAGTGGTGACTTGTGTTGTCCAAACACCTGTATATGCTCACTATGGTCCTGTAATTCTGGGGGTAATCACCAAAAATGAACTTAGACTTTATGTATAAGGGCATCAGCAATTGAGAATATGTGATTTCTAATTTGTGAGTTCATGAATGTCTATATTAAAGCTGAATGCATCAGGTTGAAGTTGGCACCGGCCCTCCATGACAGTCAGCACTTCGACTTTATCACTTTTTTTTATAAAGGAAAGCAACAAATCGATGATAACTTTAGCTAAAAAAGCAAAGTAAACTATGTCAGAGGGAAACATTTTCATCTGTATAGGTCACAGAGCATCTTAGGGCGATGTACAATGATCCTTGTCCTATTCTGCAATCTCCAGTGAGATCCGATGACATGAGAAATGATCTTTATATATCAGCAACTAAACTGAGTTTTTTTCCCAAGGTCTCCAGTGCGTAATGGAGTTGGCAATGACCACGAACTATAGCAGCCTTCAGGATTCTGATTTATGTGCATGATTGTGTCTGTTAGTACAATTCCATTGCGACTTTTGTATCTCCTATTACTGTTGTTCCATAGTCTGTTATTATCTCATCCACCATAGTCCCTCCAGTCTTCACCTCCTCAATGGCTATGCTTATACAGCAAGGTAACTCCAGGTTTATTCGAAAAGTTATAACTTTATTCCATCTTAGAGGTCAAAGGTGCACAGTAACAGGACCCATTGATAACTCCTATCTTTAAAAAAGACCGAAAATGTAGATAAAAAACCTTCGAATTACACGTTTTCCATAGTTCATAAGAATACATCTTAACCCCTTCGCTACCAGTGGCGCACGGCGCTGGAGTGATGGGCAAACATGGCACCCACTGGGCGCGTGCAGCGGGCATCATGATCAGTGAGTCTCCGCTGTTTCAAACAGCAGAGGCTCGTGGCTAATGACCGCAACTGGAAATAATGCTGATCGTGGTCATTAAAGCCTTTAGATGCCGTGATCAAGTGAGATCATGGCATCTAAAGGGTGAAAAACCCGGAAGCTCATGCTTTCAAGCTTCTTACCGACATCCTCTGCGGCCAATGAGGATGCCGGTAATTAGTTTCAATACCCTAGGTCTCACTGAAGAGACCAAGGGTGTTGAAGCTGCAATTCTTATTTTGAGCATAAGAAACATAAGAAATGAGCAATTCTGAACAATGAATGGATGTAAACAATCCATGATTGTTCAGAATTTTTAAAAAATTGGATTTTGTAGGCTCAAATATGAGCTTCAAAATCATAAAAAAAATAAAACAACTGTTAAAAATATATAAAAATGTTTTAAAAATATAAATGTTTTAATCACCCCCCTTTCCGTAAAATAAAAAAATAAATACATAAATAACAAAAAATATAAACATTATGGATATCACCGTGACCGAAAACGCCCGTACTATTAAAATATAAAAATATTTTTCCAATACGGTGAATGGCGTAACGGAAAAAAGGGTTAAAATGGCCAATTTGCCATTTTTCATTGATTCTCTTAGGTCATCGGTTTCTGATCAGTGGGGGTCCGACACCCCTTCCGATCAACTGTTTCACGAGGAGGTGGTGCTCCATGCGAGCGCCACTTCCTGGTCTTTACACTACTCTCGTCTCCTGTGAAGTGGTGGTGTAATGTAATTACAAGCACTCGTTCCATTCACTTGAATAGAGCGGATGCTTGTCAGTACACTGTACTTCCAAGACGGGCAGTATAATAAAGAGGAAGTGACGTACGCATGGAGTATCACCTCCTCGTCAAACAACTGATCGGCAAGGGTGACGGGTGTCAGACTCCCACTGATCAGATATTGATGACCCATCCTGACGATAGGTCATGAATATTAACAGCTGGACAACCCCTTGAAGGCTTTGACCTAATGTCTTTTTGACATTATATAGTTTGTAATCTGATCAAGAAAGATTTCAAAATGTCTATAACACATTTAATTGAAGAAAAAAAAGTATGTATACAATTTGCCTATTTTTATGGCCTTTGAATGCACAAATTTTTGACAACCCCTATTGAGGTTTGTGGAGGCTCCTGGGCAAAAGTATATGGAAAATGGCTCCCTCTATTTTTGAAAGGGAGAAATCAGGAGTTTTATACTCTGAATATGAACAAATTGATGGCAGCTGAAAGTACATTGTACCATAAAATGACCACATTTTTCATTTTCTAACTAATATTTTGAATTTAAGTTTTTGTGTAAAACCAAAGAACCTCTTTAACGTCTGCTATATTCCACCAATTGAACATAACCAAACCTTATTTGTATATTTGGGGGCCAGATCCACAAAGATTTTCTCCATCGTTCTTAACATCCCCTGGTGAGGCGAAGGCTTCATCCGGTGAATCTTCCGGTAGTCCGTGAGCTTAGACTGAAATCTATGGGCACTCGGAGCTCCCCTAGATTTCTCTCTTTCTTTACACCAGGAATGTAGCTGCTGGCCCTGCCCCGTCCCATATCACGCCCACTTTTTGAAAAGTGGCAAGGATGGCGTAAAAATGGCACTTACGACTATATTTTGTCACAGTAGCGTAAAAGAAAATTGCAAACACTAGGTTTGTGACTTTTTTCTGACAGAAAACTGGAGTAGGGAGATGATAAATCTCCCACTATGTTTCTAAATGAAGCACAATGGAAGTCTTGTGACGCAGAGATGCTGTTGGATTTATGCAGAACCATTTATACCCTTCACTCCTTTCCTAAGGAAGGCAGCAATAGCCGTCATGTATCTCGCCAGGAGTGTATTTGCATGTAAAGGTATTGCATGGCTATTATAGATTTTTCTCTAGAGTTTATGCCATTTTTAGAGTCTATAAAGTTTACCCTGAAGAAGTTCACTCACCGTCTTTCAGCAGAGAAATTAGGAAAAAACAGCTCACTTGATGTTTTTTCCAGTTTAGCTTTTCCGATGATAAACACTTTACAGAACTGGTTTTGTGCCTACTGGGATCATGTTTCCTTTACATGTTTAAGGTATTCCATATAAACCCCATTGACTAAGAGCAACCTATATTTAACCCCAGTGGACCTGTGGAGTCATCTGCACTACCCTGTCTGGGGCAACTTAGGATAGGAAGGAGATGAGGATGAGGTCGGTGATATATGAGTTTATATGATTTGGTGCAGTATTTGGGACGAAAATGCTGAGGAAGTGTCTGGCAGTGGCTTTCTCCTCTCTCCCCATTAAATACGCTACTCATTCAGCTGAGATGAATGTATATGAAATTGTTTGGTCAACAGCTGTTGAACATGTATGGCAGCCTTACAGCTGGGACTTTGAAGGCATGTCGCTAGGATAGGTGCGGGTCCAACCTCTAAGGCTACTTTCACATCTGTTTGTTTGCTGGATCCGTCAGGGAATCAGCAAAAATGCATCCGGTCAATAATACAAACATCAGAATGGATCCGGTTGTATTATCTCCAAAATGAACAAGACAGATCTGGCACTAAAAACCCTTGTAAGTCAATGGGTGGCAGATCCGGGTTTTTTTGTGTCCGAAAAAACAGATCCAGCACCATTGACTTAGATTGTGTTTCATACCAGATCTGTCGTGATCAGTATCCCATGACACACTCAAAAGCACTGCTTGCAGCAGTTGTGTCCAGCATGGGAGCGCAACAAAACGGAACAGAATACATTCTGGTGCACTCTGTTCTAGTTTGTTCAGTTTTGTCCCCATTGACAATGTATGGGGACAAAAATGAAGAGTTTTCCTCTGGTTTTGAGATCCTCTCCCGAATCTTAAAACCGGAAAGGAAAATGCAGATGTGAAAGTAGCCTGACCTGCACCTACCTCTAAAACGAAATTCATTTCTGGGGGAGGCTATTTTCAGAAGTCCCATAGAAACAAATGGAGGGCGGCCATGCATCAGTATCTACAGGCTGGAGTACCCCTTTAAGGGTGCCAAGACAGCTATGATGAATTAATTTTCTAAAAAAGCTTAAAGAGATTATCAACCCCTATAATGACACCCCCTTATTCCCGAGCCCCTCAGATAGGTTATACTTACCCCACTTCCCTGAAGCCCGCACGGCCGCCACTACATCTCCCTGTCATGCAGATCAAAACATCTGATGATGGGGGGGCAGCCAATAGCAGGCGAGCCTCCCTAGCATTACCCACGATGCTAGGGATGCTCGTTCCTTTTGCGGCCTGCTATTTGCTGATGCAACGGCAGCCATGCAGGCATCAGGAGCGATGCGGGTGCTGGGGTGCGGGGTAAGTATAACCTGTCTGAAGTGTCCGGGCATTAGGGAGGTCAGTAACTCCTTTAAAGAATCCCATTGCATTTTAATAGGGGGGCATTAGATTTCTTTTAATTTTCCAATATTTTTGACAGCAAGAATAGTGCGGCAGTCTATGCTACCTTGTCTGTTATCAGACCGTCACCTTGTAGCATTGGTACCAGAACTGTAGTGGACGGAGCTGGTAGGTGCAGCGCTGCTCCCATTGGAGTGAATTGGAATAGTGAATACCAGCAACTTCCACCACACAATGGACGGAGCTGTGCCGTTCTGGCGCCGGAGCTCAGAGGGAAAAGATGATGGAAAGAAATGTGACAGGTAAAGGTATTTATTGCATATTAGAACTGATGTCAAATCATGTCAGAAGACATGATGACCTTTATAGCAGTAGATGTTTGCTCTGGAGCTTGAGAACACTCCAAGATGTCCAAAGTAAATGTTGTATGTTCCTGTTGCTGGGGGCGTCACATCTCCCTGTTCCCCGCTGAACCGAGGTTACTGAAATAAATTGTATATATTTAACTAGGTCAAGTAGTTTGCTGTTCCCTGTGAAGGAGTAATGATCATGTTTTACAAGGACTGTTTTACGCCGATGCCGTAGCGGCTTAATTAATAGTTGACTATGTTTATTGGTGACTCTTGAATTTATTAGGTTTTGTTAGATTAATATGGAGTTTTTTAAAACTTTATGATCCTCCATTTATTGAAGAGTAAATTTCCATCCTAATAATAAATATTCTAAAGTGTATACATGTCTGGATAAATGTCCACAGAGTCATTCCGGAATTACTTGTCCTGGTCAGTTGATTTATACGGTGACTAATAACAGCTATTAAAGTGTAACTGTCATATTTTTTTTATTTGCTAGTTCATTAGAGCTAGGCATGTATACCAAAGTTACTCTGTCAATGATTGTCAAAAGATCTGTAATTACCTTATAATAACAGCTTTCATTAATGTCTCCTGTCCCTTTTCACTGGTCCCTTAAAAGACTGTTGCTGTGGCTTGTCTGTCATCCCTTTAGTGTAAACAGAAGACAGAGGGGCGGTCCTCCACACTGCATGCCTGCATTAGGCTTCAGAGTGAGGAGGCGTGTCTCTTAGTAATCCAATCTGATTGGCTGGCTGGAAGCTGCTGGCTACAACAAGTGTGTATGTGAAGGGGGGAAGGCAGTATTGACCTCAGTAAACTGGCAGAGAAGCCATCTTGAGAACATCCTCATATTGTAGAGGTTAAAACAGCCTAGAAACTAAAGATTGCTTTATGCATAATGCTCCTCCTCAACAGTAACATAGGCTAAAATAGATTTTTTTAATGAAAACATGACAGTTACACTTTAAATTATACCATAATTGATGTGAAAATGAAAATCAGACATCATATAGTACATGGCAATACCTTTCTAACAAAGCTAAAACCAGCCCTGTACCTCACATGGATCCAGAGATCTCTCCATTCACTGCTCCAATTGTTCTGCTAGATTATCTTCAGCCTAGCAGCTCAAGGGGTATGTCCTTTCTGCTGCAGCTCTCTCCCTGTAACTGCCACGCCTTCTTGTGGCGGTTGAAGATTTAAACCGATCAGCTCAGTGAGACGGACAAAAAAATAAGGAAAAGAGCAAACAGCAGGTGGTGCTATACAGATACCTTTTATTGAATCGCTCACTGGCTATGCTAATTATTTAATTACATGCAATTACAAAAGTATTCAGATCCAGGTGCTGGTTTGAAAAATGTAGAATATGTTTCGTGACACAATGCTTTTCATTCCTGTGAATATGCTAAGAACTGGTTTTATGGATAGAGGGGTTTTCTGGGTTAGAAACCCCATTTCAGATACCCCGTTAGAGATCTCTGGGTTATTAGACATGGGGTCCCTAATCAGGAATGTAATCTATTAACCAAAGCAGAAAGTGGAGGACCTGAGGACCAGACTCTTCTGTTTCACACAGACAAAGAGGTTTTTCCATTTTTTCATATTGATGGTCTATCCTGGGGGTCCAACTCCTGGCATCCCCACCAATCAGCTGTATGAGGAAGCTGCGGCATTCACCGATGCTCTGGTGAGCGCCACGGCCTCCTTGCAGTTTACCAAGCACAGCACTGTCCATGTGATAGCGGCGGTGCTTGGTATTGTAGTGCAGCCTCATGGCACCTAGGCCATGTGACCCATGAACGGGACGTCACTGGCCTAGGAAGCATTTGTGGACCACTGCAGCCGTTTCATATTGCAGATTGGTGAGGATGGCCTGAGGATAGACCATCAATATGAAAATCCCAGAAAACCCCTTTACTTTCATTGAGTATTGTGTTCTGCATCTTTTCTCCTGTGGGGGCACTGCAGGAGAATTAAACACTCACTGTCCGGTTCCGTCAGATTAGAGCTGATTTCTTAGGGTCCACCATAGAAAAAAAAATGTAATGGACTCCTGGGCTTCCTTCTACACGTCTCAGATTTATTAGAAATTGGGCAGGCAGCATAAACTTTCCATTCACATCTATGGTAGAGGGTAGTTTGTGGCACAGTTGTCTCCTTGTTTAACAGAATCACTGAGGTCAATACCACCCTGATGATTGCCACAGTAGTATCAAGAATAGGACACACCTTTAGTTCATTATAATGGTGCCACATGGTGTTTAATCTGTATAGTAATGTGCATGTCCACCTACAGAGGTGGTCACACATGCTCACTTCTATCCTTTAACTGCCAGCAGCCATGTCAGAAGCAGTCACAGTTACAAGGGGAGAGCTGCACTTGAACTGTGATGGGGGAGTTGCAGCAGAATGGACACATCCCTTAAGAAAGGACACCCCTCCAAGAAAAGACACTCCCCCTGAGCTGCCAGCCTGAAGATAATCTAGCAGAGCAGTTAGAGCAATGAATGGGGAGACCTCTGGATCCATGTCACAGGTACAGGTCTGGTTCTAGCTTTGTTAGAAAGAGATTGTCATGTACTATATGGTGTCTGATTTTCATTTTTTTACATCAATTGTTGCATAATAGCTTTAATCAGCTTATTGTCAGGAGACCCTTTTAACAAAACGGGGTTGTCCGAAATCCGAATCAGACAACACCGTGAGGTGAGATGAGTGTCCTGCTTGGCAGAGGCCTGCTCATCGATTTTGAGCGTGTTCCCAGTGGTGCTGAATTTATCTACTGAAAAAAATGGCTTCTCTTACAATGACATTCAACACACCCGATCCTACATTGTGTCCAACATCTGCCCTCTAGGGAAGCCCCCTTACACATTACATAATTGTCCGATCCCACAGAAAACATTTGTGGACACGTTTATGGGCATCTTACGAACCACCTCAGACTTAGGAGGTCATGATTTATTTTTCCTATAGCTGGACAGCCAGTGTGTTACCCTACAGATTTCTATATGGAGATTACATTACATTCTTTTATGGATTCAAAATTGGGGGTGGCGGACATACCCAGGTTTTGACTCCGGCAGCCCTCCTGAACAGGGCATCGGAGCATTTCATGCTCCAATGCCCTCCCTTGCCCTGCGCTGGATCACGCAGAGCAAGGGCTCTTTTGTTTGTAAACATTCACTGCCGGGCGGAGGCTTCCGCCCGGCAGTGAGTTCGGTGACGGCTAGGCAGCGCTAAAGCCCGCCCATCAGCGCCGATGACGTCACCGGGCTCACTGCCGGGCGGAAGCCTCCGCCTGGCAGAGCACGGTACGTCACCAGAACCGGGCTAAATTCCTTTGCCCTGCGCTAATTAGACAACCCCTTTAAGTGCTAATTCACACATGTCCTGGTGTGGGCAGGTTTCCTCCTGAGCATGGACAGTTCTATTCTGATAAATAAATGCCCAACTGATTATGTTTTTGATCTCTTAAGATTATCCAAAATCTCATCTTTTTAATCGGATTGTGAGACAATAGTAATGTGTTTATTATGCCACTGATATAATTATTTGTCAATAGCCACTGAGACGTAGAACAGGCGTTCTACCTGTTTTAGAGATTAACAAGTGGAAGGGCTTATTATTTATATATTTAGGCCTGCATGATGTCTGCCCTGGTGGTCCTGTCATTAAGTGTGTCCTCAATAGCTCCCATACAACTTACAATGAGCAGACCTGTCCGTGAAGAATAACATGAGCACATAGTGATCCAAAAGTTAGGAAAAACTCCAGATGCCAAACATTTTGATGGTAATATTGGTAGAAAAAATGTTGAAATGTCTATCTATCTATCGATCTATCTATCGCTATTTTGCAGTAAACACAACACCACAACAATGACAATTCTTTTTGTTAAACTATATTTTCAATGAAAGGTTTACAAAAATACAATTTGTGACTACATGTCAAATTGAATATGGCAAAGACAATTCTTATGGGGCCAGCATTTTTATTGTCATGTGAGTAAAGGAAAATCTGCATATTTGTGGATTTTACACCATACTTTTTGAACTAGAAGATGCACCTCAGGTTTAGACAACCTTCCCCGATGGTTAAATGGAGTGGAGGTTCCCTTCATTAGGCATACACAACAGTTATAAAAACATGTAAAGATAGATAGATAGATAGATAGATAGATAGATAGATAGATAGATAGATATACACATGCATACAAACACCATGGAGCCACCATTTTCTCCCTGGGTCACAGGTCCGGGTTGATTTAGCTCCTTCAAGAAAGCACAATGTAATAAAACATTTCAGTGGTGAATGGTTAATATAATTATGATCAATTTATAATTAATATAAATAAAATAAAATGTAACCATTCTTGTAACAGTAAAAAAAGCATAAGAATACAAGGCCAACCAGTGTATACCCCAATAATTGCCTAGAATATGAGAAAAAACCCTCAGGGGAGGATGGCATTAATCCTTTTCCAGCTGACTAAGATCACAAACAGCTGAAGAGGGAGAGTTGTTTTAAAAACTCATATCTCCTGATTGAGAACAGCTATAGACAACATATCTTGTTTGAAAGCTGGCAGTCTAAGCTTTAAAACAAGATCAGAATCACAGCATTAGCTCCACTGCATCAGGAGATATAGCTAGATCAGGAGTAAATGCAGGGGAAATCTACCTGCTATTGTTCCCGACCTGATTTCTAATGCCAAGATCTCCCAATTGTGTTTTAAAACATAGATTATCAGCTTTCAAAGAAGACCAGAACCATATCTGTAGCTGCTCCTGATCCAAAGATATGAGTGGTTAAACTCGTTCATCGGGTAATATCCGTCAATATTACACTGCTAGATCATCGCTAATGAGCGGTCATGCAAACGCTCATTAGCAATGATCTTAGCGATTATCTGCCAGTGTAATAGGGCCATAGGTCTAGAGAACATTACCACTTGGTTACTTCTATTAGAAGATGTATCTTTCAATCAATTACTTGAAAATTCTACTTTCTATCAAGAATATAACACAGAATTTATACACTAAAGTTACTTCTTCGCCATGTTCTTTAAGGTACAAATGTAAGATAGATGACTAGGATAACATGGCCAACTCTACAGTAAGAACTAATTTTCCTATGGGTATCAGAATAGTGCTCACATACTTTGATACTTTAGTAACTTGAAACAATCAACTATCAAAAAAATGAGTCCTGATTGCTATAACCTCTTAATAATACCTGATCTCATTCGTATATGTACTCTTAACTATAACTATGATTCGTAAGCCCCCATAGCAAAATAAGATGAGGCCCCCAACCACCTAGTCAGCAATGATGGCTAACCTCCATTTTTGTGGAGTCCTGAGAACAGCCAAGCAAGTGTACATCGTGGGAGTTGTAGTTTTACCACAGCCGGAATGCCGGAGGTTAGCCATCACAGGTCTAGTGTAAGAAAATTAAAACAGCGGCTTAAGTAGCAATAATGGTATATATAACAGCACCATATATCAGTAAATCCACATTATAACAAAAAAAACACTATATTGTTATTCCCCACAAAAAAATATTGCCTCCACACCCCAACCTCTGGACCCCATAGCAAGGGCTATGGCTACAGTTACATCCAAGCTGTTAGGGTAGAATGGACATTTTGGGAGGTTTTGAGGCTGATGTTTCTGCAGGTTTTCAACCAAAGCCAGAAGGGGATTTGAAAGGAATTGTCAATGTAAAGTAAAGATTTATACTTTTCCTTAATGCTGGATCCACTTCTGCCTCAAAACCTCCTTCAAAAAAACTCACTATGTGAACCTATCCTTAGGCTACTTTCACATCTGCAACATGGATTCCGGCAGAGAACAGTCTGCTGGATTCAACAGGAATGCCCGCCGGCCCCATTAACCATAATGGGGTCTGGCGGAGATCCGGCCAGAACCTGGCAGATATGCAGAGAATCAGCACACGGTGTCTGACGGCATTCTCCGGATCGTAGTGCTGCAGATATGAAAGGGGCCTTGCTGTTCTCTGCAGCAAAAACACTGATGGCTCTCCATACTTATGCAACTTAGCTACAAAACTGAGAGTACCCTCCAGTGTCTCCATAATTACACGCTTCTCTCAGTGTTTTATTTGGCTGTTTGAGCAATTAACCCCTGCTAGTAATGTGGCAGATAGCGTGACCAGTGCGGAGCTGTATGCTATATCTTCTCAATACTTTGTTGTTCTCTGTGAGTGGGCAGCCAGGGACTTGTGACACTATCCTTTCACCCATCTAGAAACTCCTGCCGATGACTGCACTCCTACACTAAACTTGCAGATGAAACAGGTACAAAAATGTCTTTGATGTAATCAGTGTCTGTCAGTAGAATGAATTTGCTTTTGTTTCATAATGAAGAGCACTTGTCTATTGTGTGCAATCAGGATCCTGTAACCAGACCTGCCCATAGACGATGGGCTGATGCTGACAAGCCAGCGTTGCGGTGCTTGCCCGATAGTCCACAACCTCCTTTATTTGAGGAAACGTGGATTGAACAAGTAAGATTTTACCTGTACAATCCTATTCCTATTATTTCCGCTATCATAAGTAACGCCAGCTGCTTATCTCCCACTGACAATTGAAATAACATGCAAATTTGGCTAAATATCTTGGCCAAAAATGTCATTATGTCTGGGTTACTCACCTCACCCTGTTCCAGCGAACAGCTGTGTCCCTGCCTATGGCCATGTCGGTTTGCTAGGCATCTGCTTCCTCTTCTGCAGCGCCTGTCTTCTGCTGCACTCTCCTGCTCTAGCTGTATGGTGCCATCGGGTTACTAAAACAACTGGCACCCAATATAATGTCCAGTTTGGTGACTTATTTAACAGGGAACTGTCCTGCCATGTCTTGCTTTGTGTATACCCTGTCCTGGCTCTCATCCCTTTGTTGTTGCTGTTTTTGAATAGTGATTGACCCTTATCAGACCTCAGCCTCGTTTCTGGATATCATCTTTGCCTCATTCTTGAGATTATTCATCAAGGTATCTGTTGTACTGCTCTCAGTTCTGACCCTTGTCTCTATTCCTGACTATGCTCTTGTCTCATCCTCTGGCCTGTTGCATAGTGACCGATCCCCTGTTGAGGATCATTGGCTCAGTTTCTGACAAAGTTACTACTTTTTCAGGGCTACCACCACCAGTCCATGACTATTTTGAGGCCCATGACCTGGAGCAAAGTCTGTACTTCCTTGTGAGGCTTAAGGGCTCATGCACAAGGCCATAATTTTGTTAAGGCATCCGATCCACGCTTTTTGTGGATCTGATGTGGACCCTTTCTTATCAATGGGGCTGCAAAAGATGAGTACAGCACACCGTGTGCTGTCCACATTTTTTAAGACCGTTCCATGGCTCCGCAAAAAAAATAGAGCGTATCCTATTCTTGCAGACAGGGTTAGGACATTTTTACAGAAGTTAAAAAATTGTGGCTTTCACTCAGCTGGGATCCGTAATTTGCGGACCGCAAAATCGAATACAGTCGTGTACAGGAGACTTAAGTGTGAAGATGAAGGATGAAGATCAGGGAATCCCATAGACCCCGCAAACCAGTTTAGACTGTGTCAAACGGATTACGGTTTAGAAAACCCACATCTCTGATTCATGACCGTGACAGCTTGTTTATTGTGAAATAAGACATATATTGGAGACTTTCATGCTTTTAGGTACTTTTGTTTAATAATACCTTATACGGAGAGAAGTGTTTATTATCCTTAGAGGGATTTTCCAGATATATAAATTGTATGGAGAAACCATGGAGACACTTAAAAAGAACTTGTCACTGCTCTTATCAACTGCTTGCATTTCCCTTGTAATAACAATCCTGCATCATCTGCTATGACTTTATGTTGTGCTGCTCCTCTATTATTACTGCTAGACATATATGAATCCAGGAGTCTGCAATAAAGGTCCTTCTCGGCTTTACCCTTTGGGGGTGTGTCCCTGCCTTGTCTGACACTATCCAGTCAATGCTGCCCGTGTCAGACTGTGCAAGGACATAGTTGGACTCAGTTGGACCTGTATTGCAGTATGCTGGCAATTCATTGATATACTTCTAGTAGGAATAGTAAAGGAATGGCACAACATAGAGTTATATTAAAAGATGCTCCAGAATTGGGGGATGCAAGTATTTGATAAAACAGACATGTCAGAAGAGGGGACAGGTCCACTTGTATAAGAACTCTCTATATAACAATGTAAAATATTAGAACACCCAGGGACGGATTGGCAATAGACCCTACAGGGAAAGTTACCGGTGGGCTGATGCCCAGGGGGCCACTCACATCCTCTTGATGGCTGCAGGCCAGGTACATAATGATCTGATGCTCAACGGCTGCAAGTGCCCACCTGAACTCAACTGTGTTACCATCCTCATGACGGTGATACAGTTGAATACTCTGGCTGGGGTGGCAGTATTTTGTGCTGTCCTGTGGTATTTGGTTCTGCTGGGGCGGTATTCTGTGGTGCATTACCGTATTTCAGGCCCCGCCTACTTCAGTTGTCCCCGCCTACTTGTTTTGGCCCGTATTCTGTCAATTTGGACACTTTTGGGGCCACTTTTAGGTTTTTTTTTTCCAGGGCCACTTTAAGTTCCCAATCCGTCCCTGAGAATACCGATATATGCAATTTTTTTATTTTAAATGAATTGGAGTAATTAAAATTGGTTGCAAAAATTGATATGGCTCCCGTTTAAGCCTGGTCCCAATAAAATTGGTGGGCTTGGCCAACTTTCAGATAAGCACCATTTGATTTGAAGTATGGTTTAGAAATGTACAAAATGCTCTTCTAGTATTGTTCCGGTTTTTCACTTTTCTATTTTTGTCGGCAATTGTTCTGCTACTAGAGGGGATGTTGGCTATGACATGTCAAGGGTCTGATTTCGTACTAGGAGGGAATATAATTTTCATTGAAAAAAAAGAGTAGAAAGTGTCTACGACATTAGAGAAAAATAAGGTTGGGGGCCGTACCACAAGTGTATGGTGAGTAGTAGATGAAAGAAGGGTGAAATGTGGATGGAGTACAAAAATGGTCCATCTGATACATTACCTTTTGAATTATGAATATGACTTTTTTCTTTCCAAAAAATATCCATTAAAGTTTAAAAGGGCACTCATCAAAACAGATGCACAGAGCATCCCCAATTTACGGTCGGATCTGATATGGAATCGTCTCCCTTTTCATCATTTGTCTGTGGTCTAGAGAGGTCACTTAGTTTGATCGGATTATGGCTCGTCTACATGAGATCAGTGGGTCTTGTTCTCTCCATACACATGTTGATGTGTTTCCCTGCCACCGTTTCAGTAAATAGGAAAGTTAATTATAATCTCCAGAGATGATCTTATCTAGAAAGTGGAGTATTAGAGTTGGCCTAGGAAGGAGAGCTTCAAAGAGCTGTGATTTGGCCAGAGGAAAGATGAAGGGAAGGTTAAGAGCTCATGAAGCCGAGAGTCATGTACATAAAAAACATTATATTGACAGTGCAAATGCGCGGCATGAAACGATTCTTGTCTGTGATGTCACGGAAACTTCACATTGGAAGAATAGGGTCATTCATGAGGCTTCCGTTTCAGCATCTCTGTCTCTGCCCATTGTGTAACATGTTTCTGTCATGTGCACAGTCCCTTTTCTTATGTCGGAAAGGATCCATATAGCACAGCTTCAAATATTTGCTGTCACTAAAATGTTGATTAACGGAACCAGTTTTGGCCTTGAGGACTGGATTTTTTTTTGTATTTTGCCTCCCTGCATCCCGACAGACATACCATTTTTTTATATTCATGTCAATGCCTTTGTATGGGGTCGTGTTTTGTTGTCTTCCCATGACGCAAGCAAAAGAGCTGCAAGCAGCGTTTTTGAGTGTGTCATGGGATATTGACCAAGACGGATTTGACGTGAAACACAATGTAAGTCAATGGTGCCAGATCCATTTTTTGGGACACAAAAGAAATGGATCCGATGCCCATTGACTTACAATGGGTTTAGTGCTGGATCCATCTTGTTCATTTGGGAGATAATACAACTGGTTCTGAGCAGATGCAGACGATTATATTATATACCGGATGCGTTTTTGCTGAACCCATGACAGACCCAGCAAAAAAACGCAGCTGTGAAAGTAGCCTTACATTAAGTACACCCATATTAAAGGTGTTTTCCCATCTTATAATGTGATGGCATATCGCTAGTATATGATTGATGGGGTCCAACCTGCAAGGACATATAGGCGTTTTTTCATTCACCGTTTGAACCCCTGCACGGTGGCTCCCTGGGCTTCTACAACCCCTGGCAAAAATTATGGAATATCCAGTCTCTAAGGATGTTCCTTCAGTTGTTTAATTTTGTTGAAAAAAAAAAAACAGATCACAGACATGACAAAAACTAAAGGCATTTCAAATGGCAACTTTCTGGCTTTAAGAAATACTAAAGGAAATCAAGAAAAATAATTGTGGTAGCCAGTAACAGTTACATTTTTAGAACAAGCACAGGGAATAAATTATGGAATCACTCAATTCTGAGGAAAAAATTATGGAATCACCCTGCAAATTTTCATTACAAACAATAACACCTGCATCAGATTAAATCTGCTCGATAGTATCCAGGTAAAAAGGAGTGATCACACCTTGGAGAGCTGCTGCAACAAGTGGACTGACATGAATCATGGCTCCAACACCAGAGATGTCAATTGAAAAATAGGAGAGGATTATCAAACTCCTTAAAGAGAGTAAATCATCACGCAGTGTTGCTCAAGATGTTGGTTGTTCACAGTCAGCTGTGTCTAAAACCTGGACCAAGTACAAACAACATGGGAAGGTGGTTAAAGGCAAGCATACTGGTAGACCAAGGAAGACATCAAAGCGTCAAGACAGAAAACTTAAAGCAATATGCCTTGAAAACAGAAAATGTACAACAAAACAAATGAACAAATGGGAGGAAACTGGAGTCAACGTCTGTGACCGAACTGTAAGAAACCGCCTAAAGGAAATGGGATTTACATACAGAAAAGCTAAAAGAAAGCCATCACTAACACCTAAACAGAAAAAAAACAAGGTTACAATGGGTTAAGGAAAGGCAATCGTGGACTGTGGATGACTGGATGAAAGTCATATTCAGTGATGAATCTCGAATCTGCATTGGGCAAGGTGATGATGCTGGAACTTTTGTTTGGTGCCGTTCCAAAGAGATTTATGCAGACGACTGTCTGAAGAAAACATGCAAATTTCCACAGTCATTGATGATATGGGGCTGCATGTCAGGTAAAAGCACTGGGGCGATGGCTGTCTTTACATCTTCAATAAATGCACAGGTTTACATTGACATTTTGGACACTTTTATTATCCCATCTATCGAAAGGATGTTTGGGGATGATGAAATCATTTTTCAAGATGATAATGCATCTTGCCATAGAGCAAAAACTGTGAAAACATTCCTTGAAGAAAGACACATAAGGTCAATGTCATGTCCTGCAAACAGTCCGGATCTCAATCCAATTGAAAATCTGTGGTGGAAGTTAAAGAAAATGGTCCATGACAAGACTCCAACCTGCAAAGCTGATCTGGCAACAGCAATCTGAGAAAGCTGGAGCCAGATTGATGAAGAGTACTGCTTGTCACTCATTAAGTCAATGCCACAGAGACTGCAAGCAGTTATAAAAGCCAGAGGTGGTGCAACAAAGTACTAGTGATGTGTTGGAGTGTTATTTTGTTTGTTTGTTTTTCATGATTCCATAATTTTTTCCTCAGAATTGAGTGATTCCATAATTTATTCCGTGCTTGCTAAAAATGTAACTGTTACTGGCTACCACAATTATTTTTCTTGATTTCTTTTAGTATTTCTTAAAGCCAGAAAGTTGCTCCGATCCAAAGAATTTTGATGATGTTATTTTTAATTTTCCATGTAAATATCTATATTAAAGAATAAAAAAAAAAGAAGTTTTCACACTGGGCACTTCTTGCTCTGTATAGATCACTTTACTGTAGTCATCTGCTTATCACTACAGGCAGAATTAGAATGACAGATATCACTTCTATACAGATAACACAGGATTCACCCTTCACAATAGGTGATTACCAGATCTTATCTATTCTTTCCTTCAATGACCTCTGCACAGGTCTCAGAGCATGCCTAGAAAACTCTCCCATAGAAGTCAATGAGGTCCCCTCCAGACCATTGTTTCTACAGCCCATGTGACTGCCGTAAAACATATCTCTAAATTTTGTTAAGAACAGCTCAGACAAGATAGCCGCCCCCATATTCACGTTCGGAAAATAGAATTTAAAAAAATCTACAATCAGAAAATAAAATCAGATTAGAAAGAAAAGTTTTAACTTGCAGAAAAAAATTTTGGTGACACATTGCATTTAAGAATCGTATCTTGGCTTCTGGTTAAGTGTTTTTGGAGCTTGGATCAGACTATTCTGAAGTACAAATTCTGATGGTGATCACAGGGACACAGCAGCTCACCGTCCTGTTCATACATGATGACATACATGCACGTCGGTTTGCGGGAAAGGGTTAAGAATGTGAAGAGTGTGATCCATTCCACCACTTTTCCTGAGTATTAGCAGACAGGAAAGAGAATCCGAGGACCTGTCATCACTCCTGTCATGTCTGCTATAGTAAATAACTGTATTCTACATGACCATTCTGGAGCATGTTTTCTCATAACTGTGTATGTAGTATGATTCCTCTGTTATTCCTATTAGATAAATATGGATAGATTGGCAACTGGGTGTTACCATTTGGCACTGTTCAATAAGTGCTGCCTGTGCAGGGACACACATTTATCCATAAATTATAATAGGAATAATAGAGGAATGACAGAACATACAGTTGTAAGAATAGATGCTTCAGAATTGTTATTTCATAGGGAATTCAAGAAGTTACTAAAACAGACATGCCAGGAGGGGATACATGCCATTTTTATTGATATTTCCTTTTGCAAAAAAAAAAAAAAAAAAATGAAGACCCCTTTTCTCTCCAGATATTTTTGGGACAATTGGTATCACTTTGGTAAAAGACTGGTATTTTTTGCTTCCTTTCTTGTGGGAAGCTGCAGCGAAGAAGCAGAAATAGGCTGTAATCTTTAAATGGCCTCATGTTCTATATTGTTATCAATAGCAAATTTTATGCAAACTTTTGCACTATGGGGGATTTACCGGGAGAGAGCATGGCCATAATGTATGTGCTCGAGTGATTTTCTTTGATTGGCCCCAATAAATACATTTGTGCAGGGGAAAAATGGAAATGCGAGACTTTCTTTACTCTCTGAAAAATGAAATGTGTGTGTCCATAATACGCTAGAAGATTTTTCAAGAACACTTCAGTGTTATGAAAAGATTACCATAATGCAACCTACTAAGGTTTATCTGCATGCCTTTTTTATCTTAAGTACTAGAAATATAGATTGAAATTGCCAGGGGACAAATGTACTGGTCTCACCTGATCACAATTGAAGAAGCCCTTTCAATAAAAAAAAAAAAAGTTTTCTCCTAAGAATATGTTTCATATAACTTGCTATTTTCTCAAATCGTAAATGTCTGTATTTACCCAGAGTCTTCTCTTTGTAGAAATTCATATAGGGTGGAAAGCTAATATTAGATTTGACACTTGGTTATTGGGAAAAACTCAAAGCAGAGCTTATTATTTACTGATTAAGGCCCCATTCAGACGACCGTGTATGGGGCTCCAGGGACGGCCTCAGGAAGCGCACGGCGTCATAGCAACCAATGACGCCGTGCGCTCCCGTCCTCTGGGGCAGCACAGGCCGGGCTTTCACGGTTCGTATACGGCCGTGAAACACGGTCGTCTGAATGGGGCCTTATACTGTATTTTTTATTGCTTTATAAGATGCCACTGACCATAAGACAAGGCTGTATTTCAGAGGAGAAAAATAAGAAAAAAATATATTTCATGAGACCTCAGATCAGACCCCCCAACGTTACTCAGAACTCAGGTCAGACCCCTAATGTTAATCAGACCTCAGATCAGACTCCAATCTTCATCAGATCGCAGATCACACCCTCAATGTTAATCAGACCTCAGATCAGACCCCCAATCTCCATCAGACCTCAGATCAGACCCCCAATGTTAATCAGACCTCAGATCAGACCCCCAATCTCCATCAGACCTCAGATCAGACCCCCAATCTTCATCAGACCTCAGATCGGACCTCCAATCTTCATCAAACCTCAGATCAGACCCCCAATCTTCATCAGACCTCAGATCAGACCACCAATGTTAATCAGACCTCAGATCAGACCCCCAATCTTCATCAGACCTCAGATCAAACCCCCAATCTTCATCAGACCCCTAATGTTAATCAGACCTCAGATCGGACCTCCAATCCTCATCAGACCTCAGATCAGACCCCCAATCTTCATCAGACCTCAGATCAGACCCCCAATGTTAATCAGACCTCAGATCAGACCCCCAATCTCCATCAGACCTCAGATCAGACCCCCAATCTTCATCAGACCCCCAATGTTAATCAGACCTCAGATCGGACCTCCAATCTTCAGACCTCAGATCAGACCCCCAATATTAATCAGACCTCAGATCAGACCCCTAATATTCATGAGACCTCAGATCAGACCCCCAAACTTTATAAGACCGCAGATCAGACAAAAAAATAGAATAAAACAATGTACGTCTCCTGCTCTGAACGGCGCCATCACTCAGTAAATCCAGCTCACAGATCAGACCCCCAGTCTTCATCAGACCTCAGATTAGACCCCCAATCTTCATCAGACCTCAGATCAGACAAAAAATAAAATAAGACAACAAACATCTCCTGCCCCAGATGGCACCGCCACTCAGGAGATCCAGCTCACAGATTAGACTCCAAGGCTTCATCAGACCTCAGATCTGACCCCCAATCTTCATCAGACCTCAGATAATTCCCCCAGTCTTCATCAGACCTTCAAATCAGACCCCCAATGTTAAAAGGGTTTTCAGGGATTTTACTACTGATGACCTATCCTCAGGATAGGTCATCAGTATCTAATCGGTGGGGGTCCAACACCATCTTAGTAAGTTATCCTTTAGAGGGAACCTGTCATCACGAAATACAGTTCAGTCTGCAGGCAGCATGCTATAGAGCAGGAGGAGCTGAGGAGATTGATATATAGTTTTATGGGAAAAGATTCAGTAGAACTTGTGATTTATTCATTTACACCTCTGCTCCTTTAGGAGTCCTGTGGACGGTCCTACTCGGCGATTGACAGCCTTATCGGTATGCTTAGTCATGCAGACTTAGCTGTCAGTCATTGATTAGGACTACCCATATGACTCTTAAGCATAAAAAGATTAAAGGTTTTTAACCCCTTGTCTTTTGACTTTGGGTGGTGCAGGTCCCCAGTGTGCAGAGACATCTTTTTTGCGTCGCTGCAGATGGGAGGTTAAAGGAGTTTTCTAAAATTTTTATACTGATGACCTATGCCCTGGACTTAGGGGCAGATTGGCCATAGACCCTACAGGGAAATTTCCCTGTGGGCCGATGCCCAGGGGGCCACTCACGTCCTCTTGATAGCTGCAGGCCAGGTACATAATGGTCTGATGCTCAACGGCTGCAGTTGCCCTCCTGAACTGAACTGTTTTACCATCCTCATGACGGTGATACAGTTGGCTGGCACGGCAGTAGTTTCTGCTGCCCTGGGGTATTTGGTTCTGCTGGGGTAGTATTCTGTGGTGCATTACTGTATTTCAGGCCCCTCCTACTTTGGTTGTCCCCGCCTACTTGTTTTGGCCTGTATTCTGTCAATTTGGACACTTTTGGGGCCTCTTTTATTTTTTTTTCCAGAGCCACTTTAAGTTCCCAATCCGTCCCTGCCTGTACCGGTTATCAGTATCTGATCGAAGGGGATCTGACACCTAGGACCCCACTGATCAGCTGTTCTCTCTGTTTTTCCTACGCTGACAACACATTCATTTGTCACATGGCCTTGAGCAGCTCAGCCACATTGTGAATGGGGATGGGCGCGATACCAAGCACAGCCACTATAAAATGGACGGCGCTGTGCTTAGTGAACTGCAAGAAGGCTGCGGCGCTCACAGGAGTGCTTGGTGCCTTCTAAAAACAGATGATCGGCAGGTGGCCCTGACGTCCTAAGGAGTCATACAATCCAGCATGAACGTGGCTCAAAATGAAGAACGAAATAACGATCAACTTTTCCTTTAATGAACTGTCTGCAGAAGGCGGTCATGGAGAAGTGAAGCCCCTATTGCAATTCTTCACATGTGCCCTCCTCCATGGTTCTGGTCAGATATCTGACTGGTGCATGGCTATGATCGCTACAACTAGATCGACAGAAATTTAATCTGTATCATACATATAAGTTGGACATTTTATGAAATTTTGGAAGAAAAACTTTTTGTTGCCTACATTTTATTGCTGTGCGCTACAAAAACAGGTTGTTGTTTTTTTAAACGTTTTTTGTTTTTTATGGTTTTCATAAATCTGCAATTTTTTTCCTACAAAATTCATGCAATTACATTGCAGTTGGAGCTTATGAGGTGCCCTCTCTCCCGCCTATGCCATGACCATTTTTCCACCGCTTCGCAAAAGTGACGTGAGCGGGGTAATTTCACAGATTTTGTCTTTGCGACAAAACCTTTGCGAAAAAATCTGCAACCTAATTACGCCAAAAACTGGCGGAAATCAGATAGTAAATGAACGCCATAGTTTATGCGCCATATGTGCAGGTAGCTGTTGGAATCAACTGACAGTTTTTCGACATACACACCCCTCACTGCTGAAATCCTATGATTTCCACTAAATGATAGATGTTGTAGTTTTGCAATAGCTGGACAGCCATGGGTTGGGGAGCGCTGCTCTGCAGGTTATGAGTATATGCTAATAATTCCAAAATGTATGTACTTTTCTAAAAATGCATTAGGAAAGCTAATGTCTTCGCTTCCCGTAGATGACAAATGTTGATTTAAACAGTTTAACGCGATGATGTCTCTGAAAATGAAAAGATATATTAACTGTGATTTGTCTTTTCACTTTTTCTTCTCGCAGGTTATGTGACTGGCTGTCATAGAGTTTTCTCTCTATCCATCAATCATATCTCCTTACACAGGCAGTTAAACCTTCAACAAAGGAGATGTTTCTTTTTCCGGAGACAAAGAAGCTTCGCCTATAATATAGTTTGGCCAGGTACAGTTTCCCCAGCTCATCCAGTTCCCGAGGTAACTGTAATTTCTATTATCTGATTCTTTTCCCAGTCAAATATAAAGGTTGACTGCACTACTGATCAAGTACATTCATCTACTGACAACCAGGGGCTGAAATCCTGGTCGGGGATTTATGTCCCGGACAACAGAGCGGCATGTATTCTGCTCCCAGCCGGATAGTGTTATGAAGAATAGGTAATCAGTGCATAGGTGAGCCCGGCTTCCAGACAGATAGTTACAGGCAATCTGTCCAATGATGCAGACATCGGCAGGTGGGCATCAACTCCAAGGAAGTGGCCGGCGAACTTGTAAAAATGTGCCATAATGTTAGTAAATGATTTAAGTAAATAAGGTGTTTTTATGGTCGATAGCCAACTGGTGCCTTCGTCATTAGACAGACTGGTGAGAATGTGATGAGCCTGTATTGAAGTTGATGTGGTTGCCTTTGAAGAAAAACATAAGCTACTGTAATAAGGTTTTTTCCTTTTTTATGTAACCATTACTATCTTCCTGAACTGGGAAAAAAAACAGCCTGCTTGTGATAATAATACATCTTATATTATATACCGCTGGCAGCAGGCACTGCAATTCACCTACCGTAGCAGCAAGGGCTCTGGGATTCGGCATCTCAGAAAGTTCCTCTCGAAAAGTTATATGGCTGGAAGAAATCGACTGATGTGATAAAGAGCGGCCTTGTGATGCTTTAGAAATGATATTATTTCGAGCTATTAGATGATTTGTGTATACACACGACCTGTCCTTCTTTGCCTAGACAATCCATTGATTCGAATGGGAACTGTGAAGTGGTGCTATCAGGTTTCCCACAGATCACAAATGATCGCTGGGGATCCTAGCGGGGGGGCGGGGGGGGCGTTGTTTGATGAACTTATTGCCAAAGGACCCTTGTAACAAGTAGGAATTTTCCAAAGTGGGCAACCCTTTTAAGATCTCTGGATAGTATTTCACGGGATTCTTGAAGAAGAAACATGAAACACTCAAGGCCCCTTTACATGGCCCAATGTAGCAAGTAATTGTCGGAAAGGAAGCGTTCCTCGCTAATGTCATCGCTCGTCCCCATACACCTCCTTTACCTCCAGATGTTATGTAAAGGTTTGACCCTTTAAATACACCCTGAGACATGACTTGGATAAAAAATAAGCCAGCATCTCATCTGCATATAATAAATAAGCCAGCATCTCATCTGCAGAGAGCTGTCTTAAGGTGATTGCCCCTCATCAGTGCAGAGCAGAGAGTACTAGCTTAAAGGGAACCTGTCATCAATTTTATGTTGACCTCACCGAGGACAGCATAAATTAGTGACAGAAATGCTGATTTCAGCGGTGTGTCACTCATGAGCTAAAAGTAAGTGGTTGCCGAGAAACAGCATCATAATTGTTGCGGCACAGGCCTTGAAAAGAGTCAAATCTACCTGAGAAGAGTCCTAGTTATTCCTAATCTCCTGCTCTCCCCGTCCATTAGCTGATGATTGGCAGTTCTCTCCTAGTGAGAAAGGGAGAAAACTAGGTAGAAGACTGTCAGTCATCAGCAGGTGGGCAGGGAGAGCAGGAATTCATGAATAACCATGACTCTTCTCATGTAGATTTGACTCTTTTCCAGGCCTAGTCTGCAATGATTGTCATGTTGGTTCTCGGCAACCACTTACTTTTAACTTATAAATGACAGACCGCTGAAATCAACTCATCTGTCTCTACTTTATTCTGCCGTTAGTATGGGCAGCATAAAGTTGATGACAGGTTCCCTTTAACTGGGTGAGAGGCCTAGGTCAGGATATGGGGGGTTCTATATTTCCTTACGGAGAGAGCGCCTTAGTTGGTGTGAGGAAGCTTATAGGCCATACATACAGGCCGAATTTAATAACGTCAGTTAACTTGCTTTACACGAGTAGTGCCCAGGGCAAAGGCCCCCATTCACGTTAGAATATTTTTTACCAAATCCGCTGTTCTCAGTGGGGCTGGCCGATAATCTAATGTGAATGGACAGCTCCTGACTCTCCCTCGACCAATGATGATAGGGAAGAAAATGATTTAATCTGTTCAATTTCAACACCTAATCTTTTTGTTCTCCCAGTATATACTCAGCCGCTGGAGATGTCTAGCGTGGCTTTCTGCTCTCACCCCACTGAAAACACATACTCTGTGAAGGAGTTCGGAGAGATACCTGACCAAATGAGTGATTGTTCACCCCAGGGACATTATTAAACTGACCCCTCAGAATTTTGAGACCCGCCGTGGTATTTATACTTACCTGATCTGTGCTGCTGGGTTCTGGCTCCATCGCTCTCCCACCGACTCTGCAGGCCCCTGTGTCAACTGACTGGCTGCAGCCAATTGTCAGGCAAATCATTGCTGACAGGTAATCATAGGCACCCTCTTTAGCAATGACCTGCCTGTATAATACAGCTGCCGATTACCCGATGAACGAGCAAATGCTTGTTCATCTTGCACTCGCAGTCTTTCAGCACTTCCCGGCAGCAGGTTCTGCTGTCTAATCACAATCTGCTGGCAAACAATGATTCAGTATGGGGACATGCGGTGACATTAGCGATCGCTTCTCCCCATACTAAGGAGGAGATCACTGTAGTAGTAAGAGAGAAAACCGCTTCATATTGGCCACAGGACAAGAAGACCTTGGTTTTCATCTTAATCTCCAGCTTCCCTAAAAGATGTTTTCCAGGGAAAGTGTGTCAGTCATTCATATCGTAAAGGTGACGATTTAATTTCACATGTTCCTATCCTGGATTTGGGAATGCTTGGATAACCTATGTGACATTACACAGTGCCCGTAGCAGTACCAGTATTTGGATGACCTAAACATGTGGACCTGCACTAGGGTCCCATTTTGACTTTGTTATGGTCCAACTAGTAGCCAACTTTGTCACCTAGCTTTGTTCTGTCATGTTTCCTGCAGCTTAAATTTTCACATGTTTTCCCTAAAGCTTCTGTAACTAATGTTCTTCATTTCTGATGACAGCAGATAGACAGCCGTTAGCGTAATAACTAGTGTTGAGCGAATCGAAGTCTAACGAATTAACTTCGATCTGAATTTCAGGAAAAATTCGATTTGCAGCGAATCCTAGTGATGAATCAATTTTCCTTGAAATGGTGGTAAAAAAAATAAAAAATACTCACCTCATCTATTTGTGTGCAAAGAGGCCGTTGCAGCGTTCTTGATTGAAGATACCGCGTAAAATCTTGCCCGGGGTGACGTACGACATCATTGATGATAAAAGCAACAAATGGTTGGGCTCACACTGTTGAGATGGAAATCAAGGGTGCCACATCCACTGGATCACACCAAATCCAGAGAAAATAAATCTGAAAAGCACACACAATTGGATGTGCACACCTTACTGGAAAAAAGAGGTATGATTATGTAAAAATTAAAATTTTAATAATAAATAAAACCCCTAACAACAATAGTGTAACAACATCAATGGCAGTAACATGAGAGTACATACATATATGAGGTACTGTATGTGATACAATCCTCAATGAATAGTAGTATAAGCTCCCACTGTTATATAGTGAGCATTAGATGTATATAGGATACATATATTCATATAACGCTTAGCAACATAAGAGTTCATTCACATGCAGAGTAATAGGCGTGGTATAAATTCATATAACGCTTGGCAGCATAAGAGGTCATTCACATGTAGAGTAATAGACGTTCACACAGTGTGTCTTATTGTGTATAAAACAGTGCTCAGGATATACTCCTGTTACGATATATCTTTGTATCTTATCCCCAACGGAGAAACACAGACAGGGGTACTCAAAGATATTGTAGTCTCTTACCCCACCATTACAGTTCGTGACTGTACTGTTTCCAGTCGGTCTCCCGAGTCTGCGGCAGCAGATTGTGATGCACGCGTCTCCAGGGAGTCACGTGGTTTTCGGATGTTCACGGGTATCGCGTGATTTAGATTGCGATGATCAATCCCGTCGGCTCCGAGTATTGGTATAATGAAACTCTCAGAACAGCTGTTTTATCGGAGTAGATACCTTCAATGGATTTCCAAGTGCTGCACTTGCCTTTATAGGATATCGAGATATCAGAATCAAAATGAGGCCAATATGAAAAGGGTCCGGACCCCAAAATAAAATAAAAAGTATAGCCCTTGTTCATCAACACGTCATACGCGTTTCGGAGCTCCTGCTCCTTCTTCAGTGACAGTTCACAAATGATTCTATATCCCACCTTTATATAGGGTGCAAGTGTCTTCAGTAAAACCTGGACTGAATTATCCACCGCTCCTGGCCAGCATGATGACGTCATCAAGTCTACGTGCGAGATTTCAATCAATATGACCACAACGGCCTCTATGCAAGCAAATGGATTTTTTAAATTTTTACTCTGATTAACCCCTGAAAGGCTTAAATAGTAACCTCAGATGCCACGATCAGTGATGAATGCTGCATTCGAGGGGTTCAATGACGGGGGCAGCCATTTCCTGTCATTGCGCCCACTACATGCAAAGAAATGCTCTTCATGATGAAGTAATTAATCACAAATCGAATTTCTTTGTGAAATCAAATTTTTCATAACTTCACTCATCTCTAGTTAACATTAAGTGTCGGTCATAGGCATCTGGATTCTCTGGTGGCACAGCCTTAATCTTCTGGATGGGGGGCATAAACCTCATCACATAGATACTATCCCCTGAGATTTATAATTTACCAGAAAATATCTGCAATAGAAGATAATATTCAATTGCATTTGAGGAAAACCATTGTGACATTCTTCTGGTTACCTACCAAGAGCAGGAAGGTTTCCCTATAGTGTTTTCTTACATGACAAGGCTCTGAAGTTTACAAAGCCAAGTAAAGAAAAGGCATAATTCACCGAGGCTGAATTGACAGATCGGAATATCCAAATTCTCACTTCCTACTTATTATCTAAATCTTTTCAGCACATATATTTTAGTCATCTGTAGCACTTGCAAAAAAAAAATCCAAGCCCCGGTATTGCCACCTAGAAACTCAGAAACCTCCATTCTGTCTCTTGACGTGGACTCGTTACTTTAGGAATTATGTTTTAGGAAATTTGTGTCGGTGAACATTTTTCTTGTACCGCTGTGCATAGTTCACAGGCTGTGTAAGTTTCTTGTAATAGGCAATGTTAAGTTCAAAAGGGCATTGGAAGGAACACTGAAGAAGCCTTGAGGGTTTGCTTGGTGGCTCATGAAGGTCACTCTTCGAACTCAAAGGGCAAGTTGCCATGAAGCAAGGAGGGACTGTCTGAGAAAATGATCCCATTGTCATGCTGTTTTCTGATCTTCGTTTCCAATCCTCTTCCTCCAAGCATATAATGAAGCCAGACTATGTGACGACAGGCATTGTGCCTGACTGGGGAGACTTCATTGAAATTAAGGACGAAGATCAGATTCAAGGGCTTCGTCAGGCTTGTCAACTAGCCCGTCATATTTTACTCATGGCTGGAAGAGTTTTAAAGGTAATGGGGTGTTAGTTATCTATGGTTGAACTATAAATCCAGTTGTTGGGTGTATCAGATACAGATCTTTATAGAATGCAGTTGCCTCTAAATTGCTATCACAAAATATTAATAATAAAATTATTTTTTATGAAAAAAATATTCAGGGCCATATTGATTCCTTTATAAATAAATTCATTTAATTTTATACAGAAATGAAAGCTATTTGAGTGTAAAGGGTGAAAAAGTTAAAAATATGACATTTCTTATAGTACAAAGTACATTTTTATAGATTAGTGACTGTATATATTAAGCTTGGATTAGTGAGAAGCCATGTGCGGCAGTCAAAAAATTTGGTACCAAGAGAGCAGAAAAAAAAATGAAATACCACATATGGCCACTAGGGTTTTGCAGATAATTTCCACTCAGTCTGTGCTTTTATGGTATCATAGTTAGTTGACTACTCTAGAGTAGGTTTCATATACAGCATTTTATATCATGTGTCTTATAGACATGTCCAATTGTGCCCAAATCAGACCGAGAATTTCCATTTTAATGTGGATATTAATTGGTCAAATTAGATTGTAGTCTGCCCACCAAACTGTCCATTCACACTGAGTTTTTTGGTGCTGAGTTTGGCACCTTCTCTGGGTCTGAATCAGAGCCAAAAAAACAACTCCAAACAGCCTCCCATTCATTTCAATAGGAAGCAGCACTTGCTTTTTTTTTTGGCATGGTTCATACCATGACGGAAAAAAGAAGCAGCATGCCCTATGTTTACATGGAATCTGTGCTGAATCTCCCATAAATGGGAGGTGTCAAAAAACTACTCCATGCTCAATTTTTGGCATGAATCTTCACCAAAAATTGCAAGTGGAAAATGCAGTTTTGGAATGAAGTATACACCCCAAATTGGTTTTAAAAATGTGCAAAAATTGCACCAGACGGGCATTAATAAGCATGTCTAAAAAAAAAACCTGCTTCATAAATCTGCACAGATTTTGAGAGGCAGATTTTCAAAAGTCCATTGTGTAAAGGTACACTTTTTGTTTAAAATGCATGTAAAATAAAATCACCTGTAGTTTGAAGCTTTTTGTGCAAATGTTTTTGAAATTCTGTTCAGAAATCAATGGAGGAAAAAACACCTGAAACAATGCGATGTTTTTCTACAACTGCCACTGGTCACAAAATGTCTCTCTGAAAAGTTGCTAGACAAACACTGTGTATGTAGACATTTTCAACTTCAGACTTTAAAGAGGACCTTTCACCACTCCTGACATGCCTGTTTTAATAGCTTCATGCATTCCCCCATGTAATAACAATTCTGAAACATCTATTCTTATGTCTCTATGTTGTGCCATTCCTTTATTATTTGCACTAGAAGTTAAGAATGAATTGCTATTTGCCTTCAGTAAGGGAACAGAGGGGAGGTAACAAGTTGGGGGTGTGTACCTGCACAGTCTGAACATGGCAGCACTGATTGGATAGAGTCAGTCTGTGCAGGGACACACCCCAACTGGTTACCTCCCCTCTGTACCCTTACTGAAGGCTAATAGCAATTAATTAATAACTTCTAGCAGGAATAATAAAGGAATGGCACAACATAGAGCCATAAGAATAGATGCTCCAGAATTGTTAGGATGTGGGGAATGCATGAAGCTTTTAAAATAGGCATGTCAGGAGTGGTGAAAGGTCCTCTTTAAAGGGGCTGTCTCAGATAATTAAAAATGTGGGACAAGCCCCCAAATGGACGAAAATAAAAAATAATGTTACACTTACCTCTGGTCCTCGTGCTCCAGCTTGTTTCCAAACTGTAGCGGTGATGGTACATTACTGCTGCAGCAACCACTGTCCTCAGCGGTAGACCGTGATTGACTTCAGCAGTCACGTGCTGTACACCTGCATGTCAATGTGCACGTCACACTGATGGTGACATGCAGGTGGACGGCACGTGACTTCTGAAGCCAGACACTGGCCCCAGCGCTCGACCAGCGGTTTAGGAACAAGCAGCGGCAGGAGAAGAAGTAAGCATAGTATCATCATTTATTTTAGGTCATTCAGGGGCGTATCCGAGATTTCTAATTATTTCAGATAGCCCCTTTAATATATAGCATTTTAATTATCATCTGATAGCAACATTTAGCCCACAAAATACAACAAAAATGTGTCTTGTTACATTTGAAAGTTGGGATGTCTCAATTAAAACAGGTAAAGGGGTTGTCTCACTTCAGCAACTGGCATTTATCATGTAGAGAAGGTTAATATAAGGCACTTGTATTAACTTTGTATTAACTTTGTCTACATGATAAATGCCATTTGCCGAAGTGAGACAATCCCTTTAAGGTTAGAGATTCCTGAATCAAGACAATACTGTGCCTGTTTAATATTTCACAGATGGTAGTAATCTGGTATATATAGAGACATTACAAGTGATGCACTAACAGAAGCCATGGTGACTGTCTCCTTGTGTCTCCCATTTCAGGTTGGCCTGACGACTGAAGAAATAGATGCATTTGTTCATCATAACATTATCAGTCGGAATGCGTACCCATCCCCGTTAGGCTACGGAGGATTTCCTAAATCTGTGTGTACGTCAGTGAACAATGTGGTGTGTCATGGAATTCCAGATAGGTACTTTTTCCATTAAATTACTTACAGTGTTTCAAAAGAAGCCGTTTAGAGTCCTGTTTGTATGGCCTTGTGTAAAGGCTCCTTTACATGCCCTGGTGGACACAATGCTTATCAAATGTGGGCCAAATTAAACACCAAAAAGTACAGGCGCTGGAAAAGTATCACCACCTATAAGAGATACCTAAAGCACGCTGTGACCACCAACATACAAAATATTCAAAAATATAATCTTTATTAGAATTTAAAATTGACATAATAAAACACATAAATAAATTGGAACTGACAAACACACACCACAGGAGTATGCCACAATGGAGTCAGATGTAAAAAGACAAGCAAGGAGTACAATCTATTGGAGGAATGGTTACACCATGAAAAACCGTTTACTAATTGGCACCACCTCTCAAATTACAAAAAATGTTAGCAATTCAAAACATGAAATACAGACCCAAAATGGCACCTCCAAAACACCCCCACTCCACATACTCCACACACTGGAAGAAAAGAGCAGATGAAACCTGACAGTGCACAGACCTCTGAGAAGCACTGCTGCATGATTGTGGTTTCACCTAAAGTTTAGGCCCCTTTCAATGGACACTTTCAACAAAAAGGTGTTTTTGTAATACTCTGTTTATAGAAAACCAAGATGTTGTCTTTATGTAGCTGCCAAGATAAATGATAAGACCTCCTATGCAGATATATAATCCATTGTCAGTTTACTGCTGCTGTGAGGGGGAGATGTTTCTGACAGGTAATCCTCATGACAATAGTAGGTGTAGCATGACAGCACTGTTGTCTTGATAGGCCTAGAAGAGCGCCACATTAGAGTATTGTACTTATGATACTGTCATAGAAAACCTATAGGGGAAATCTCTAGTCCTAGGGATGATTTGGCCAAAAATGCAAGCGAGGCTGTACTGAAAGTACAAAGAGGAAGTTAAAGGGGTTCTCCGGGAATTAAGAAAATGAAAATACGCAAATATTACTTTATTATAAATATATTCCAAAATACCTTTCATTATTTATAATGGCTCGTTTTGTCTGGGGAGCAATCATCAGGAGAAATAAAATGGCCGCCGTCCTATAAGTACACAGAAAACCTGTCCTAATCACACAGCAGGACAAGTTACTTCACAACATTGAGGTAAAGAGCTGCATCATCCTCCTCTCTGCTCTGACTGTCAAGAATTAGGATCCTGAATACAGTTTAATATGATATTTAGCTGAATCTTTGTTGGAATGGAGTTCATCAGGAGACATGAAGTACAGAGAGAACGGACAGGACAGACTGTGGTAATGGAGACTGCATACAAGTGCTGCTCAGTAGCCACCTATGCTCATGAACTCCATTCCTACAGAGACTCAACTAAAGATCTTATCATCTGTATTCAGGATCGTAATCTCTGACAAGTAGAGAGGAAGATGTGGCAGCTCTTTACCTTAGTGCTGTGAAGTAACTTGTCCTGCTGTGTGATTAGGACAGGTTTGTGTGTACTAATAGGATGGTGGCCATTTTGTTTCACCTAATGATTGCTCGCTAGGCAAAACGAGCCATTATAAATAATGAAAGGTATTTGGGAATATATTTAGAATGAAGTAATATTTAAGTATTTTCATTTTCTTATTTCCCGGAGAACCCCTTTAAAGAGCCAGGACAGGAAGTAGAAAACATGGAGTGACTTCAAAAATTACCTAGAACAGGGATGCTCAACCTGCGGTCACCCAGCTGTTCCAAAACTACAACTCCCAGCATGCCCTAATAGCTGTAGGCTGTCCAGGCATGCTGGGAGTTGCAGTTTTGCAACAGTTGGAGGGCCGCAGTTTGACCTAGAATATTGACATGCTTTTATTTTTATTTGCTGTTAATGTGTAATAAATCACATTTTAAGACTGATAGATAATGGTGAGCATACCTTATACATCCTTATGTCTTTCTTATCACTACTCCCAGTTGTATTGTCCCATTTTTGGAAAGAAAATACAATAACCCTGGAGTAACCCTTTAACAGAACATTTCCCAGCATTAATACTTCTGGATAAAGGTCCTTCTTACAGTAGCAAATGATTCATTACAACACGCTCAATGATAACCCTGAAACCAAAGGCAACGTTCTCTTCTTTATTTTACAGCCGACCTCTTGAGGATGGAGACATTATCAACATAGACGTCACTGTGAGTCATGTATTAAACACTGCTTATTAGCGTTATGTTCCACCATTTCTCTCCTTCAAACCAAATGGGGTGTAATAAATAGTAATCCCAGTCCTATTTTCCACGCTAGTCACCGCCCTTCCCCAGCTATAACACACCTCGGCATTAGATCTGACGCACCTATTTCTATAGAAGAAATCCGAGGGTGTCGCTGTGATTTCTGCCATGGCTCTGCAGCAGATCCGCACAAGGATTAGCCCCATCGTCTTTGACTGGAGCTTTTTCCTTCAAAATAAGCGCAGTGGGACAAAAATCTGTGCAGAAAGTTTCCTTAGAAAGTAAATGAGAGTGTGGATTGTATCAACTCTAACTTCAAGGCGTAGGTGCTGCGTATTTTCCCTGGTGGAATTACATGCAGAAAATCTGCAGCATTTACAATAGAAGCAAAGTGGGTGCATTTTGAACAAATTTTATCCACATGATGCAGAAAATTTCCATCACAAAATCTGCGCATAACTTGACATACCATGCAGACTTTAAAGGGGTATTCCAGTCCAAAAAACAAGCTGTCCCTTGGTCGACAAATGGTTACAGAAAATTTATATGAGCTTATATTCACCTCGACGATCTCCTGCCACTGCCGTACCCATGGTTCTTGCTACACTTCACTTCTTGCTCAAAAAAATGGCTGAGAATACCTCTCAGCCAATCACAGTGAAGACCCGCCTCCGCCAGTGATTGGCTGAGCGGCATTCCCAACCATATCCTGCCATATTGAAAAGTCAGCAGGAAGTGAAGCAACGTCGGAACAGCACCAAATCGGGGAGGTGTGTATAACCTTATTTTAATAATTTTTAATATTCCAAAACTTTTTATTCAGCTGGAATACCCCTTTAAATCCTCAGCATGTCAATTAATATTGCAGGTTTCTGCTGCAGCTTTCTCCCTTTTCAATGCAAAATCTCTAGCAAACCTGCAGCATTTCCGTGATGAAATCTAAAGGTGGGCCGCCGCCTGTGGTTGTACACTTCTCATGACGGAATTTGCCAATTGAATTTTGGCACGGATTCCCCAACTTAATTCCGCCGGTGGCCACCTCCCATTGCTTTTAATCCAAAGTGGGCCACCGCCTATGGTTGTACTCTTCTCATGGTGGAATTGTGACACAGATTCCCCCGTTAAAATCCGCTGGTGGTCACCTCCCATTGCTTTCAGTGGGAGGCAGCACTACCATTTGCATGGCCAGCTGGTTAAAGTTACGGCCGCGTCAAAAAGGGACATGCCTCTTCTTGGCGCTGTGTCTGAAGATCAGCGGTGGGCATCCGCTTGCGGTTTAGCTAAACGTTGACCGGGTCTGTGGCATTCAAAGTGAAAAACCATGACGGCTTCTGCCTCGACTGTCAAAATCCACTGTGTGAACATACCCTTAGTGTCAGCATGACCTGCTACCAACATAAATTGGTGGTGATGCTCCTTACGGTTTATATTGACTATATATTTGACTCTCTGGCTGACGCTGCTTGCTGAGACTAGTAGTTCCCCTCCAGCTAAAGAACGCCATTTTGTTTCCGACTCCAGCGTAAGCCAATAAATAAATTCACTGCGGAATGTGAAATGTAAGTACTCTTACTGAGACGTCTTTGTCAGCGCAGATAATAACACTCAGTAGCTCTTCTTCGTTTGTACAGATGACAATACAAATCTGTTTGGAAATGATATTTTCATTTATAAAATCCCCGGACACTGGAATGTTTTAGTTGATGTTGTTTACTTGTTGCGCGGCTGTTTTTATTGTTTTTTTTTCTCTCTCTCTCTCTCGCTCTGTTTTTTTTCTTTCTCTCTTCTTTTTAACCCTGGGTTTACTCCAAGCAGACCCGGGCTTGACATGAATTTAAGGCTGGAATCAGATGAACTGAGATCAGTGTAGGCCTAAGTGAAATGTCAGCCCAATCCCGCTATGTGTCATGTTTTTGAGAAGGTGTAATTGTTATTGATCCTTGGTGTAGTTAATGCAGAGCGCTGCAGTACTGAGCAGCTGCCGAAGATAGATATGTATGAGATGAGCGAACGTGGGGGAAAGGCAGCATTTTTCTTTCACTCTAGCGAGATTGATCTTCCTCTTCCTGCTGATTTGGAGTAGGGCCTGTCATTATCTTACTCTGTCATTAGAGGCTACATTGGCCTGTGTATGTCAGTCTATTTGGACAGCAACTCTTTTGCTAGCAGTGTTCCCTACATTTATTAAAATCCCCGAAGATAGTGTTGTGTTCCATTTGCAGCAGAAGGAACCTTTAACCCTTTTGCTGCAGAACACGCTGTGTGTTTATACGTCCCTCTCACCGTTAATGATTTGGAGGCCACCGCGTGATTTTAACACACGACAAAGAATTCTACAAAGGTTTATTCTTCGCCGAACAGCGGCAAACACGAGAAAGAGATCTGAGTCCTCAAAGTCGATGGGGGCTTATTGTTTTAATCTGGCATCTTCACACGGGCACAAAAACCACATCTGAAGAAATTGTTGTGAAACACAAGAGATTATCCAAGACTTCTTGGGTAATGCTATAGGTGCCAAATGCATATAGACTACAATATGTGTTAAGCTAGCCACAGACTATGAATGCAATTATTCTAAATTGATCACGTTGTTTATATGGCACCAACATATTGCACAGAACTGTAGCCATAGCTAATTGGGGCTCATACATCAATCTTCCTACCATACATACAAGACTGCGTATTTTACAGCCAAATGACCAATTCTTGGTAGAGCTCCATGTGAACAAAGTCCTTTGACAGGGGTGGATTTGGTATTTCTGGGGCCCCTGTCACACCGCCAGGCTCAGCTCTATTGTGCTGCAAAGGTTAGCCCCTGACGCTAAATTCTGCCCTGTCATACCAGTATGTCAGCTTATGTGCCCCTAGCACAGTATAATCCGCTATATATGTGCCTTCACACATTATGATGCCCCCAACACAGAATATTGCCTCCTTATATGCCCCCAATACGATATGGAGCCCCTTTTGTGCTTCCAAAATGAATAGTCACCTAGCCCACGTTCCCATGAGGAATGGTTCCAATCTGTCTGGCAGCTAGGGGCAGCAGATGATGTCACTTCATTGCATCTGCCACCACTGGTCACAGGATGTGGATGCTGGTGAAAGTGGATCCGCTGCCAGGGGGACCCTAATCTCTGAGGCGTGGTCTGTGTGGTGACTAAAACACTGCCCATGGAAATATTTAATTGTTGAAGGCACTGGCATCAGTGCAAACCACTGAGCCATCATGTGACCCAGTTGTTCCAGTATACATATGTATATAGAATTCTATTTTTTTTTTTACTGGTGTACGCACATATCACAGGTTGAGAATCTGGGATCTGATTTCATAAAGAACTTATGTGCAGTAGATAAGTAATAAATACATATGGAAATATCACTGATCCTGTGCTGGCCTGGGACATCCCACCCCCCATGTGCCGAAATGGAGAGCCACTGTATAAGAGTAGCTTCTGCTCTGCCAGGCCCGATGCTCCCATGTGATACATGGACGGCCATTCAAAGAGCAGCTCACCATAAATTCCCTTGGCAAGAGCAGCTGGTCGCAAGAGATGAAGCCATGTGCACCTCAGGATCTTCTTGAAATGAGTTATCTTCATGAGACAATACCTTTAAACAATCGGAAAACAAACTCTTGCCAACCAGCTGTTTGAAGGTGCTAATGGGAGTGCTGCGCCTCTTCATAACTTACCTCTGTCCATCTACCTGTACTCTGTACGTATAGTAGCAGTGGTGTGGGTTACTGCAACTTTATCTCGTTCTAGCCCCTTCAAATAGCTGATCACTGGGGGTGCCAAGAGTTGGACCCCACTAATCGGATACTTATAGCCTATCCTATGGTTATCCTAAAAAAAACTCCATTAAATCATTTTTAAACAAAATATATTTGAAAGACAAGACTTTGGGGGTCATTTATCATACTGAAATACGCCTATATTAGGACTCACGCCAGGTCGTAAATTGAGGAAGGGGACGGCTGGCAGGCCTGTCTCATTTACCTTTTTCTACGCCTGTTTCAGGTGTAGAAAAAGTCTAAATGTAAGACTGCAAGGAAGCTTTCTAACATTTAGAACTAGTTATGGAGAGGCCGTCTACAATGCCGGTCTTAATAAATGTGCCCCTTCATATTTATAGGGACAGGTCTCTTCCTGAGCCCCATATGTACTAAAATATGTCAAGAGGCTTTCTGGATTCTAACACAGTATACACTACACGATTAAATTACCGCTAAGATTTACTAATTTGTTATTAAATATAATTGTATTGTAAATAAATTGTAATGTATTTATCTGTATAGGTCATTTTCCGTTGTCTTCCTCATCTTCGTATTTGATATGTGCATTTATGGACTTTGTCCTGTTGATCAGCCATTTTTATATCTTCACGCTTTTGTATATTTTGCACTTTTTAGTGATGTCTGCCTTGATGACATAGTGGTGTTCACGTGCATTAATTGATTCATTGGTTGGACCTTCCTATGTCTATGTGTCTCATGTCATGATTAAGATCGTGATTTGGTCGCAACATGCCGTCTGTTCTGAAGATGTGCGTTTTTTAATTTGACTACTGGAATAAAGTAGTATTTTAATCAAGCAAATTAAATCCATTTTTTGCAACTGTTATTGTTTTTTTAGGCATTGACATGTCATGAGTCAGTGACGTGATCTACTGATTTTTCCCAAGAGTTGTGCTCTACTACTAAAATGTGTATTCAAAAAATGTAGGAAACAGAGGAAAAAAGAGTTTCTATAAAGGTTCCTAAGACATAAGTGTATTTGCCTTTAAATTGCACAACAATGATCAATGGAAGTGCATTGGCGTATGAAACGCGCTGTATCTGCGGACATTAGCTGTAATTAGTCTGATCTTTCTTAACTGTCTTTTGCGGCTGACTTTTTTTTTTGTTCCTCATACACATCTGGCTCTGTTTCGTTCCCCACAGTCCTAGCTGATGACATAGGGATCGGAATGCTTAAAAAGGGCCTCTTATGTCATTGACTGGGAGAGGTCACGAGACAAGACTACCTACTGCACCACAAAAATAAAATACTTAAGAAAGATGGATTAGAGATTTTGGCAGGACCATTGAGTTATGTTTCTTTAGGCTAAGCCATGATTGCCTCGGATTGAAATCTGGCCTGTGAGTTGAATGGGATATTTCAGGCATCGGAAGCGATCTTGCCTTTGGTTTGATTAACAAACTTTGCCTGTGGCTACATTAACTCTGAAGGCCAGCATATGCAAACAAAGCTTCCTTATATCAGCGCATTGGGAAGACGGTTCAAGATGTTTCCACATGTGTTGCTCTGGTTGGCTTTTTGCTTCTCTGAGTTAAAGCTCACCCTTAGACTTGATTTATGGTCTCCAAATGGCTTTTAAACAACTGGATGTTTTGTCTGGTTTTAGATTGATATTAGTCTGTTTTGTGATATGCCCGCGTTATTGCCCACATTGATCTTTTTTTGAGGACATTTGCTTTACTTGACCGGCCATGTGCATACATTAAATTTCAATTATGTTTATAATTTATCCATCTTGTTTGAGGCCCTTTAAATAACATAAATCAACTCAGTAATTCCAGATTTGCAATTGGTATATTTTTGGGGGAAGAAAAATCAACAACTTAAAAATAATAAATCTTTATGTTTTCAATAAAAACAATATATAATGTCGTGAAATAAAGATGTTACTTTAATAACCAGGAGAGAAAATGAGCTTGAAATGGATGGATTTGTAAAATCGATTGAAGTGACTCTATGCAAACAGGATAATAATAAAAAAGGAATAATAAGAATGTGGTGATCACAGCTACAGAGTTCTCTTCACAGATTATGGTGCAAAAATAGCTTTGCAAGCGAGCTCAACTGTTTTTAGCAGTCCCATAGAAGTGAATGAAGAGTGTACTGCAAGAGTAGCTGCCGTCACTCTGAGTTCCAGCTGTATTATGCCTCTAGCACTCTGCTGTCACTATTAGGACTAGAGATGAGCGAGCATGCTCGGGTGGAATTTGCGTGCGCTTTTTCAAATCTGCACGCTAATTCATATGCATATTTTAGTATGTACACTAATGCGTACGTATTTTATAAATTAGTACGCTAATGCGTAATTAGGACTCGTTCACACAACACGATTCAATGGCCATGTGAACTCCGTGCTGTGGATGCGGACCTATTGACTTTAATGAGTCCGCGATCCACAAGATACGGAAAAAGATAGGACATGTCTTATCTTTTGCGGAGCGGATGACGGATTGGAAGCCCACGGAAATACTCGGAAGCGCTTCTGTGAGCTTTCAGGTCCGTGCCTCTGCACTGCAAAAGACAAGACATGTCCTATCTTTGCCGCATTTTGCTGATCGCAGACCCATTAAATTCAAAAGGTCCGCAGCACAGAGTTCACACGGCTGGTGCCCATGCATTGTGGACCACTATTTGCGGTCCGCAGCACTGGCACTGTGACCATACAGCCGTGTGAATGAGCTGTTAGGATTGCGGTTAACTAGGCATTATGTCAGTTTAACTGTAACATAATACACAGCAATAAAGTAGTATTTATGTGTATTATATGAGCAATCAGAAGATCATATCAAAAATATAGAAAAGACTATACATAATTGTAATGACCCCTGCAATAAAATGATAACAATTTTTTATCTTGTGTGGTGAGCAGTGTTAGAATAAAAAAAATGCCAAAATTGCTCTCTTTTTGTTTATTCCACCAACTAAAAAAACAATAAAAAGTGATAAAAAAAATGTGTATGTACCCCAAAATGACACCAATGAAAACTGCAACAACACAAAAAATGTAAATCTTGAAGAAAATGAAATACTATGCAAAAGTAGAGAAACGTAAGGAACAATTACAACCAGTTGGTGTGGCTTAATCATACTGACTCACAGAGTAAAATTATTTTGATACTGTGAACGGCATAAAAACTAAACCCAGAAAACAATGGGAGAATCGCTGTGTTTTTTTTATGCCGTCACTCCAAAAGAGAATTTTAAAAGTTTTACAATATATTAGATGTATATCTAATAATAATGGTGCCATTAATAAATACAATTTGTCCTGCAAAACACAGGTCCTCATATGGCTATTTCGATGGAAAAATAAAACAATTATGGTTTAAGAAATGAATATGAGCAAAGAAAATCACTGTGTCCTTAAAGTGGGTTTATGGTAATAATTATTTTTTATTTAGTGCCCCCAGCCTGCCTCTTGAAAAAGAAGATTCATACTTACCTGTGCCGTGCTGCTCCAGTCATCCTCTGTCTCCATTTTCCTGTCCCCGCACTGTTTACATCCGGCTGGCCATGGTCACATGCACCGCTCCAGCCAATGACTGCCTTCAACGGTGACATGCAGTGTTGCTACTTTCGTGGTCCTTTTGCAACATCTGATGAAACGTTGGTTTCATCAAAACTAGGTTAGTTTTAGTAAAAAAAACTTTCAGATGAAGTCTTGTTTTTGTATTTTGAATTATCTTGGTACATAACCCAATTACACTTCAGATGATTGGAGCAGACTTAGGCCTCATTCACACGAACGTGCGCCGGCCGTGCCCGTGCTGCGGGCCGCAAACTGCGGTCCGCAATGCACGGGCACTGACTGTGAGGCCACCGCATCACGAGGCCACCGCACTTGAATGGGGTCCGCGATCCGCATCCGAGGGTCCGCACCGCAAAAAAGTAGTGCTTGCGCTACTTTTTTGCGGTGCGGAGGCACGGCCAGAAACACCACGGAAGCACACCGTAGTGCTTCCGTGGTGTCTCGATCCGTGCCTCCGCTCCGCATCTCCTGGAACGCGGACCCATTGAAGTGAATGGGTCCGCGATCTGTGATGCGGGCTGCACACGGCCGGTGCCCGTTTATTGCGGGCACGCAGCACGGTCACGGCCGGCACACGTTCGTGTGCATGAGGCCTTACTAAGATTGTGCCATTTGTAGTAAAAAATAAATAAAATAAACTGCACTGTAGTAAGAGGTACAAACTTGGTGCTTCTTCTGGCTTTCCATGCACAGTAACCTGAACTCTCCACCAGCTATGATCTATAATTTACACCATTTTCTGGTGTAAATTGAAGTAAATCCGGTGGGCTGCAGAGGCCACATCCCTCACACTAAACCCTGACCCATTTTCTCACCACTTTTAAAAAGAAGCTTAAAAAGTTGCAAATTATGATGAAAATATGTCTTGTGCCATAATCTGAAACTTTTTATGCCACTTTTGTGGCCTAAAAGCATTGGTAAATGTGACCCATTGGGGAGATTTATCAAATGTGAAAGGAAAACTGACTTAGTTGCCCATAACAACCAATCAGATTCCACTTTACATTTTCCAAAGGTTCCCTGAAAAATGAAAGGTGAAATCTGATTGGTTGCTATTAGGCTTGAGCAAATCGAGCTTCAGAAAATAGATCTGAAGTTGATTCGTTCAAAAGCTTTGTTTTAAACCCCTTAAAGGAAACCTATCATCTCCGAAACACCCCCTGAACTAGAGTAAGAGTTGTATAGTGTAAGTGTATAGTGTTACTGCTGGTTTGTGGTAGCACAGCGTCAGAATGGAAGTGAGTATGAAGTTAAAACTTACATATTCGGGTTCAGCATCACTTACACTATACAACTCTTACTCTAGTTCAGGGGGTGTTTCGGAGATGAAAGTTTCCCTTTAAGGTCGAGGACTATTTTCCTTTTTTCATTTTGGATTTTCCCTCACATTCTAATAACCATAACTTTTTTATTTTTCCGTTCTCATAGCTATATGAGGGCTTTTTTTTATTGCAGACAAGATGCATTTTCTATTGGCACAATTTAATTTACCATATATCGTATTGGAAAGCGGGGAAAAAAATTCTTTGTGAGGCAAAATTGAAAAAAAAATTAATTCCACCAAGGTTTTTAAGGGTTTGACATCACAGCCTTCACTGTGCGCTAAAAACGACCTGACATCCTTTTTCTGCAGCTCAATTCGAAGGTATCGATACCAAACTTGCATAGGTTTTTTACTACTTTAAAAAAAATAAAAACCTTTGAAAAAAATCAAAATTTTCTTTGCATTGCCATAGTCTGACAGCCATAACTTTTTTATATTTCGTTCTACAGAGCTGTATAAAGGCTTCTTTTTTGCGTAACGAACACATTTTTGTGTTATGTACGTCTTTTTGATCACTGTTTTTTTTTATTTTTGGGGGGGACAAGATGACAAAAAAACTGGCGAATTGCATGTTTTTCATTTATTTTTTTTTACATTATGGTATTCAGTGTACAGGAAGTGTTTTCTTATATTTTAATAGTAACGTTAAAGTGGGAATGGGTGGTGATTGAGGCCTCGTGCACACGTTCCGTCTGCACCCGTTCCGTTTTTACGGTCCGTATTTTTCAATCCGTTTTTCATCCGTTAAAATGGACTGCCATCCGTTTAACCGGATCCGTTTTTCATCCGTTTTCCATCCGTTTAAAGGATCGTTTAAAAAAAAAAAAAAAAAAAAGTGGGAATGTCCTAAATGATGTCAGGACTTACTGAATTTGGATTTAGTTTTGGATGATGCAGACGCCCAGTCCTCACTGTACATTTGCTCCGCAATTGATGTCCACGCATGGTCGCGGAGCAAGTTGTCCCGGTAGCTTTCCAGGCGCTTGTCCCATATCATGGGCTTGCCCTCGACCAGCCCTATCAATTTCTCTACCTCCAAGCGAGTGAAAGACATCCTGTCACTTAGCTCTCCAACTCCTGTCTGCCCTCTGTCCTACACTGTCTCCTTTACTGTTACAAAGTAGTTTAGGTTGGTTCTGACTGGTTCTGTGTCTCCAAGCAACCTATCCGTGAAAACGGATACATACCCGTTTCCATCCGTTTTCACGGACGCTCCTGTAGAGTTCAATGGAGCCATCCGTCACGTTTAAACGGATGAAAATGGGACATGCACCAGTGAAAAAGGATCTGAAAAACGGAACGGACAGGCATCCGTGAAAAAACGGATGCCTGTCCGTCGCCCATACAAGTGAATGGATCAGTTTTTTCCTATCCTTTTTTCAGGATCCTGAAAAAAAGATAGAAAGCGGAACGTGTGCATGAGGCCTGAAACTTTTAATATATTGGTGTTTTTTTTTTTTTTTTAAAAATTGTACTTTTCTTTTTAACTATTAGACCCCTTAGGGGTCTAGTACATGCAATCTTTTGATCCCCTCTATTAGGGTGAACAGGATTTTTACTCCCTTCATTCTGAGCTATGCCTCGTGCATAGCTCAGCATGGAGAAAGCAATAGCAGGCCTGGATCGCTTCAGCAGTGTCCAAGCTGCCATGGCAATCGATTGGAGTTGCGGGTGCTCCGATCGGAAGGCAGAGGGAGCCACATCCCTTTGCGTACACTCACAGGTGCCGTGATCAGCGTTGATAGCGGCACTTGACGGGTTATATGACAGGGGCAGCACGCTTCCTGCCCCTGTCATATAAGTGAGGGCGGGTGTCGGCTGTATGATACAGCCAGCACCCGCCATGTATGGAGTGGGCCAGCTACAGAGGCCGCTCCATACCTCCCTTCACACATTATGACATACAGGTACGTCATAATGCGTGAAAGGGTTAATGCTGTTTCTGTACAGCATTAAAATGTATTGGCTCAGTGGACTTTGTCTTGGCCGAAGTCGTGCGAGACTTCGGTGAATTACTACAGTATTGTTATCTGCGTATTTAAAAACATTTTAAAATAGTAAGCCAAAGTGGGCTTTAGTACTGGCTGGTACCTCGGTATGAAAGCCCACTTCGGATTCCTATTTTAAAATGTTTTTAAATACGCAGAGCGGAAAACCGTAGCAATTCACCAAAGTCTCTGCGTCTTCGGGCGAAATGAAGTTTGGCTCCACAGAGCCGATATATTTTAATGCTGTATGGAATCATGATCTGAAGCTTGATTCGCTCAAGCCTAGTTGCTATGGTAAACTAAGCCACTTTTCCTTTACACCAGTTTTGCTAAATCTCCCCCATTGTCTTCAAAAATTTGTAGAATTGCAGAAGTTCAAAAATCACAATTTGTTTCGGTCCTAGGGAGGGGAATGTGTTCCCACTTAATCACACTCATACCATGTTTGCTATATAGCTGACAAATAGAACTTGTGCTCTTCAGAAAGTTCCCACTTTAACTCATTTGCCCATAGAATATTATCCTAAAGGGCTTGGGGATAATTATAGCACATTTATAGGGGATCCAGCAGAAAAAAACTCCTTTTGGCTCTGTATGGTATTAAAGTCATATAAAGCTACATAAATACGTATAGTACCAAGGTACACATAAGAAAAAAGAGCAAATGCTCTAACAATGGTGGACAGCAGCTCACCTGGTCAATTGGAGCATATTAGGTGCAACTCTAATCAAAGCAGAATCCCCTGTCCATTACATCAGTCACCTCAAACAATACTCCAAACTAACTACTATTTAACTGGAGGTCTGCCTTTTAGAGAACTAAGGTTCTCTGGTTACAATATAAAGAGCCTTGGACTCTGATGAAGGCCTCCACCCGGGGTCAAAACACGTTGTACATTTTAGCAATACAAACACTCTGAAGATAAATCTGTGGTCCCTAAATTTCAGCACACTGATGTATAGTGTGTTTTTTTCTGTTTTTTTTTTTGTTACCCCAACCCCCCTCTATACAACAGAGTTGTGATATGGCTGTGTGTATGAGACTGTATCAAGATGATAACATATTCTACATTTTCTTGAATTTGTAGAGGTTTATTGAGAGGTTAAGCAGAATATTCCTAAAATGACAAACCACTGGACCATGACTGAAATACACAGAAGCATTGTCAAGAATAGAAGGGAGATTTTCCATTAAGTACAAGCTATGCATTGCTAAGCATTAGGAAAACAGCAGAAAACATGTATTTAATTTAATTTAACATCTTAATGGGAATCCGTCAGCCTCGAAACACCCTAAATACAGTAAGCATTGTATAGCGTAAGGACGCGGACTCTGATTACATCATTTGTATCTTCATACCCACATTCCAGTGCTGTGCTCCCGCACACCAGCCGTAACATGCATAGAAAGGACTCCCGAGCACATGCACATAATGGAGAGGAGTCCAGGAGGAGTCCTCTCTATGCATTGTACAGCTGTTTGCAGGAGCAGAGTATCAGATGCAAGTGAGTATGAAGATACGAATTACAGAATCAGAATAAGTGTAGTTTAGACTCACGTTTCCGAGCTGACAGAACCATTTTCATATATATTTTCATAAATTGTATGTCCTGCTTTTGGTTTTATTGCATCTTCAATTCGGTGACACACTTTCAGAAACTCTCAGATATGTTTCCTTATGTCTTCCGAAGGTTGGTCTTAGAAATTGGGTGCACTTGCTTCTTCTTACAATCCATATAAAGCCATACACGGATGTTGTTGAGGTCTGAGCCTTGGGTTGACCATTAAATTGTTCTAAGAACACCGTTAGCACCTTTGTTTGATAAGTGTGTCTTGATCCTTACAATGATTCCCCCCCCCTCCCCCAAAAGAAAAGTATCATTATTCATGATACCTTTAGTCAAAAGAAATCACCAACTCCACATATTGTTATACATCCCAAACTCTTGACTGACGGTTGTAGTCATGATTTGAAGAGTTTTTCCTTGCTTTGGTGCCATTTTGCACACTCTGCCTTTTGTAACTACCAAACATTTGAAATTTAGGTTCATCAGTCTATAAAACCAGCCACAGATCAGGTATCCATGTTTGGTATTCTAGTGTCAATTTTCTACTTACTTTTTTTCTATTTAGTTTTTTCATTTTGCCTTTTTGTCAGCGACACATCCTTTACGCCCCTTTGTCCCCACAGGGTTGTCTTACATAATGGATAGTCAGAACTTAAAGAAGAAAATTTTATTCTCTGACCTGTTAGAAAGGTGCATGATATAATCTGTAGTGATTGTCATTTTCTTATCAGTGACTGTTTCTGTGAGTAAAAACCTCTCTTCTTATTGTAGCTGGGTCATGTGACCAACTCCCTGACCTCCAACTGACCCAGGACAGAAAGCCAGTAACTGCTCTATTCATTCCTATGGGAGCCTCACTTTCAGTCTCATAGGAATACATAGAGAATTAGACTTCCTGTCCACACATAAGTCTATGTGTGAGTCGGTGGGTATAATTGCTGGTCACATGACACAGATAAGAAACTTCAGGATGATAGAGGTAAAAAATTCTGACACTGGTAAGAAAATGACATTCACTACAGTTTATAACATGTACATTTCTAGCAGGACATGGAATAAAATTTTTGTTGGGAGTTCTTCTTTAAGCAAGTTGTTAGTAGTCCAATTTTCATTTTATCTTTTAATAATTTTTAAAGCTTTGTTTTTTGAAACTTGTTAACAAAGATATCTCGTAGACTGACATGCAGAAAATTTAACATGCAGAGACAATATTGTCAGTGACACCTGCAGGAACACCTTGAAGTAAGACTGGAAGGATCGAAGTGTTGTTAGTAAGGTGTAACGCTGGGGCTAAAAAGTGTCAGGTATCTCGCGCCACAAATAGCAGAAAAGTAACACAACTAAAAACATTTGTGTGAGTTGTTTGCAACCTGCTGTTGTGCAACTATTTTACAGCTCTGATTTGGCTGTAAAAACAGCCAAAGTGCAGAAACGTCACAGGTAAGTCACTGTCACACATAACTAGTGTGGACTTGCTGTGCTGGATTTCCTGCAATTGTTGCATCAGTCGCAGCATCTCTCATCATGATCCCATTAACAATCATTAGATGCGATGGGGCCTGACACTTCGCCAAGTGCCCCAGCCTAATCATCCAGAAATTTAAAGAGGACATGTCTGCTCTCCTGACGTTTCTGTATTAGTACATGCTTATATGGCCCATATAGTAACAGTTCTGGATCATCTTTTCCTAAAACACTTTGCTTCTCCGATGTTCCTCCTTGAACAGTATTCATTATACATAGATGGTGTCTAGTCTGAGTGCTATCATTTATTAACATAACACCTACATTGTTTTATATTAGATTATGTTATGATCTTCCTTTTTATTGGTACAAAAGGGCCTAAATGTAGTGATTACTATTTTAAAGTTCCTATCGAAATGATATATTAATACATTTTTAGAAATACTTCATTTACTTGGAAAAGTAATATATGGAATCATTGCTAGCTGCACACCAACCAAGATTTGTAAAATATTGTGACCAAACTGTATAATAGATGCAGAACATAAAATAAAGCATTTATTTCAGTTAAGCTGTCCCCCATGTATGAAATATAATATTTTAATACATATAAAAGTATGCAATATACACATACCAAAATTGTGTATACTTACTTTATACAGATGGGCACCACATTGCCATCTAACCTTAACATTTTAACTAAAGCCCCACTAGATTCCTGGAGGCTTTTTAACCCAAGCAGTACTTTTTATGGCCTCATCCTTCTCCCTTGATGGGGCTGGGGGATTTGTTAAAAATGGGACGACCCAATCTAACCAATGAACTCAGTAAGTATAAGATTGGGGACATTCTAACAGATGGGGTCCTTCCAGATTTTTCCACTTTCCAGTCCTCGGTTCAAGGTGTCTCAGTGGATGGCCTTATCTACTCCCAGTGATTAACCAACTTTAAAAAAATTACTAAAATGGGAAAGTCAGAAAGTTCACCTAGTTTGAAAAATTAGCGGCTCTACAGTACGATTTTCCAAAGACAATCTATTTTCAAATGTTTTTATTCAAGGTTGACATAATACAATGGTACATACAGTGCGGTATGCTTAGTTAGTGAAGTTATTGCTTCACATAATTTTCTTCCAATAGCGTGTCAACAATAAGTCCCAATTCAAACAATCAAGATGAGATGTTTATGATACTACGTCAATCCTCTGACACTAGTTGGTTTTCCCAAAAAGAAAGAAAAAGGGTAGACAGAGGGAAAAGGGAGAGGAAAAGGTGGGAGGACAGGGCAAGGAGTAATGGGAGCAACTGAGGAGGGGCAAAATATCAATGAAACTTTCCCAGCATGTAAAGAACTGTTTCACAAGGGTTTCCTTTCTGGAAGATGCCTCCACACAGTCTATCTTCATTAAAGGCTATGGACACCTTTGTGCACTAAAAATCAATAACCCCATATCTTACCATAATGCAGCACATAATAAAATTGCACTTGCTAGTTTAGTGGTATCAGCTTTGCTTCACATGCATTCAGAAATGCTCTGATATGAGTTTGCAGCCTGCTGTCTTCTCCTGAGGAGCTCTGTGGGCGTTTCTGTTGATCTCACATGCACCAGCACAGAGCCCCGTCCCCACATCCTGTTACTCAGCACAACTAGCAGCTCCTTACACACAGTATAAGCTGATGGAACTTGCAAGTAAGGCTACTTTCACACTTGCGTTTTGGAATTCCGGTATTGAGTTCCATCATAGGGGCTTCAATACTGGAATAAAACGCTTCAGTTTTGTCCCTATTCATTGTCAATGGGGACAAAACTGAACTGAAGACAACGGAATGCTCCTGAAAGCATTTCGTTCAGTCTTCAGATCGGAGAGCAAACCGCAACATGCTGCGGTTTTCTCTCCGTACTAGTTATCCGCACCTAAACGGATCCGGAATGACCCCCAATGGAAGTCAATGGGGAAGGATCCGTTTGGTGTTACACGGTCAGCAAACGGATCCGTCCTCCATTGACTGTGATCTGTCCACAGCACACCACACATGACAGACACATACACACAGACATACACACAGACATACACAGACATACTTACATGCTCCCAGCAGCTCCGCACATCACAGGAGGAGGAGGACTGCGCGCACATAGGAAGATTCTCCCTCCAGCAGAGGGCGCTGTGGGGAATCTTCCTATGTGCGCGCCGTCCTCCTCCTCTTGTGCTGTGCGGAGCTGCTGGGAGCATGTAAGTATGTCTGTGTATGTCTGTGTTTATGTCTGTATGTGTGTGTGTATGTGTATGTGACACGTGTGGGGCCTCCGGATCCATGCTGCCGCTAATGTGAAAGTGGCCTAACTTGGTAGTGAGATTTCATCCACAACATGGTGAGTCTTACAGTATGCTACAGCCTGTAATCAGCAGATCTAGTTCTCTCTTTCCCTTCTGTAGAAAGTCCATCATTTGTAGACACAATAGATATTTCTGCTGATAACGTGCATATATCTATAGTCAGATCCATGGTGTTATACGCAGGATAGAGATCTCATTACTGACAGCTCTCACTACATGCTCTCTCTTCTGAGTACAGTATGTGTGCAGTCCACACAGTAAGCACTCACTTCTCCGACACAGATTAGTACAGTGACGACACACGATGCTATGTACACATAGAAGTACACAGGAGGGGAGATTTATCAAAACTGGTGTAAAGTAAAACTGGTTTAGTTGCCAATAGCAACCAATCAGATTCCTCCTTTCATTTTCCAATGAAGCTGCAACTAAACCGGTTCTACTTTACACCATTTTGATAAATGACTATATATATATATATATATATATATATATATATATATATATAGAAAAAAATGTCCGCGCTCTCAAACACTTTATTCACCCCTGTAGTCGCAATGTTTTCAACTCATTCACAGAGTCTTGTTTCAGGCTATGAGCTGAAACGTTGCGACTAGTGTTTCAAGTTCGGCGTACAAGGATTAGGTTATCTAAGAATTCTGTAATGGATTCTGCTACCACGGACCAAAAGGGTCCATTTATACGTCTGCAACTGTGTTGCGGTCCGCACATGGCCGGCACTATAGAAATGCCTATTCTTGTCTGTGGCTGCGGACAAGAATAGGACATGTTCTATTTTTTTCTGGGGCTGCGGAACGGAATTGCGGATGCGGACAGGGTGTGCTGTCCGCGTCGTTTGCAGCCCCATTGAAAATTGTGGAACGGATGCGGACCCATTATGCAGATGTTTGAATGGTCCCTTAGTTATGGTCCCTGGTAGAGGAATCCATAACAGAATTCTTACATAACCATGAACCTTGTACGCCAAACTTGAAACACAAGTTCGCTCATCCCTAGTTGCGACCACAGGGGTGAATAAAGTGTTCTTTTCACTCATTTTTGTGAGAGAGCTGCCATTATATTTTATTCTTATAATGTCCTGGATTTGTTGCCGGATTCATTGGCCTGCACCTCCATATTTATATTTGGCCTGCTGTGCTGCCATCAGTGGCGTAGCTATAGGGGTCGCAGCGGTCGCAGTTGCGACCGGGCCCCTAAGCCAGGGGGGCCCCGAGGGCCCCCCTTGCCACTTGCAGGGCCGCACTGCCAATTAGGCAGGTGCGCGCGGCCCTGCACATAGTTGCGGGCGGCGGCAGGGCAGAGGGAGATGAGCGCTTCCATTGTGGAAACGCTCATCTTCATAGTCATCTGTATCGCCGTCCTCAGGACGTCGATACAGATGCCTGTACTGCGGGGCAGGGGAGGCAGAGGCGTCTCCCCTGCCCGTTCCTCTGATAGGCTGCAGGCACTAGGCCTGCAGCCTATCAGAGGCCGGCTCAGGCGGCGCGATGACGTCATCGCGCCACCTGAGCCGTACAGCTTGGGACACAGGCCGGAAGAGGCCTGCATCGCATCGCTGCCAGCTCCATGGAGGTAAGTATAAGTGTTCATTTTTTTTTTTATTGTTGTAGTCTTGGACCGGAGCTCTATTGGGGGTACATGGGGGCATTTTACCGGCAAATAGGGGCACTGGGGCAATTTTACTGGCACTGGGGGCATTATTACAGGCACCGGGGGAATTTTTACTGGCACATGGGGGCACTGGGGGCATTTTTACCGGCAAAAGGGGGCACTGGGCCATTTTTACTGGCACATGGGGCACTGGGGGCATTTGTTACTGGCACATGGGGGCACTGGGGGCATTTGTTACTGGCACATGGGGACACTTGTTACTGGCACATGGGGGGCACTGGGGGCATTTTTACCGGCAAATAGGGGCACTGGGGCAATTTTACTGGCACTGGGGGCTTTATTACAGGCACCGGGGGAATTTTTACTGGCACATGGGGGCACTGGGGGCATTTTTACCGGCAAAAGGGGGCACTGGGGCCATTTTTACTGGCACATGGGGGCACTGGGGGCATTTGTTACTGGCACATGGGGGCACTGGGGACATTTGTTACTGGCACATGGGGACACTTGTTACTGGCACATGGGGGCACTGGGGGCATTTCTTACTGGCACTGGGGGCATTTCTCAATGGCACTTGGGGGCATTAATGGCACGGGAGCACTGGGGGCATTTTTACTGGCACTGGGGGCATTTCTTAATGGCACGGGAGCACTGGGGGCATTTTTACTGGCACATGGGGGCGCAGTTATTTCTGGGGCATGTTATGTTTACACTATTACGGGGCACTATTTGCTGGGCGCAGTTATTTTAGGACACTGCGTGCCAATAATTATTGAAGGGCACTATCTGTGTGGTACTAGTGGCACAGTACTGGGGCTGGTAGGATGATTTGTCCAGAAGACGGGAGGATGATGGAAAAGTAGTAAACTAAGATTTTTTTCTGTCTAACTGCAGAGATGAGAAATGGCTGAAAAATGGCGTCTGGTCTGAAAGGAGAAGATGAGGAAAGAGAAGATCTACATCAGAGGAGACGTCACTGGATGTAAGAGGTATGGGGAGCTGTATTATACTGGATGTAAGAGGTAAGGGGCGCTATATTAGGCTACATTCACACGAACGTTGTGTTTTGCAGTCTGCAAATTGCGGATCCACAAAAAAAGGATGATGTTCCGTATGGCATCCGTTTTTTTGCAGATCAACTGTAACAATGCCTATCCTTGTCCGCAAAACGGACAAAAATAGGAATGGACATACAGATGCGGACAGCACACAGTGCTCATTTAAGTGAATAGGTCCGCATCTGAGGCGCAAAATCTGCAGATCGGAGGCCGCAAAAACAATGTGTGAATGTAGCCTTACCCTGTATGTTCTGTAGTGATATACGTAATGTTAGGAGGAAAAATGTTAGGGTGAGAATTTGGCATGGGGGGGGTTCAGTTTTTGACTTGGCCGGCAGAAAAGCTAGGTGCACCAGCGCTGGGGGGGGCCCAAGCTGAACTCTTGCACCAGGGCCCATGAGCCTTTAGCTACGCCCCTGGCTGTCATTGTTCTAAAAAAAAAATATATATATGTATATATTAGGGTTACTCCTGCTGTATATAAATCTTTTGCTAGAGGTAGTTGTGCGTGTGTGTGTGTGTATATATATATATATATATATATATATATATATATATATATTACTCTTTTTGTGAGGCAAGGTAACCAAAAAATGGCTGTTCTGGCACAGTTTCTGGCTGTTCTGGCACAGCGTTACCTAATATGTCTGTTTTTTCAATTTTATTTTGGATTTACACAATAAAAACATTTTTGAAAAAAAAATCATGTTTTTGTGTCCCCATTTTCTGAAAGCTATATTTTTTGGGCGATTGTCATAAGTAGGGGATCATTTTTTTGCGGGATGAGATGACGGTTTTATTGGTACCAGTTTGGGGCACACATGACTTTTTGATCGCTTGGTATTAGACTTTTTGTGATGTAAGGTGATAAAAAATGGCTTTTTTGGCACATTTTTTTTTATTCTTTTACGGCATTCACAATATGGGTTGGATCACATGATATTTTTATAGAGCAGGTTGTTACGGACGCGGCGATACCTAATATGTGCATTTTTTACATTTTATTTTACACAATAAAAGCATTTATGGGAAAAAATCATGTTTTTTTCGTCTCCATTTTCTTACAGGTATATTTTTTTTTATTTTTTGGGCAACTTACTTATGTCGCTGTGTTTCGGACCTCTTGCACCTATCTGTTATTATCTATACCACAGTAGGGATAGCGTAGGTCCCGATGCCAACTGAGATACCTTGACGCGGTGCTCGGGCTCCGGTATGTCTTTGATATAAGGATATACTGGCGAAAGTCTCATTTTAACATCAGAGTGAGGGTTTAGCCATATATTGTCAACGGCATTTTCCGCTGTAGTGCACCATTTTCCGTGAATTGTTTTCTATGTAGATTGTCACATCCGCACATTTGTCTACCCTGTGTAGGATGTTTTTGTGGTACATGTGGTCCGCTGTAGGCATCCTCCATTGTATGCATTTTTTGCTGGGGATTACGTTCTGCAGCGGGCCGCATGTGCGGGATCTGCTCCCCCAGTTATATATGCGCTACAGCATTGGGGTTTTGAGCATGTTCTGCCATTTGAGACCACCTTATTTTTCCGTGAGTTTGTTTGTACGTTTATTCCTGGAGGCGTGGCAACTCCAGGTTGAATGTGCCTTGATTTTACTAATGGGTAACATTCAGGTGCACCTGTGCAGCCTGGGTCACATGACGTCAGGGCAATGTGGGAAATACAGCCTCCGCCCCCCCTCCATTGTATGTGTGATTTCACGCTGGAGGTGACTGGGAGCTGGTCGCTGTGTTTCGGACCTCTTGCACCTATCTGTTATTATCTATACCACAGTAGGGATAGCGTAGGTCCCGATGCCAACTGAGATACCTTGACGCGGTGCTCGGGCTCCGGTATGTCTTTGATATAAGGATATACTGGCGAAAGTCTCATTTTAACATCAGAGTGAGGGTTTAGCCATATATTGTCAACGGCATTTTCCGCTGTAGTGCACCATTTTCCGTGAATTGTTTTCTATGTAGATTGTCACATCCGCACATTTGTCTACCCTGTGTAGGATGTTTTTGTGGTACATGTGGTCCGCTGTAGGCATCCTCCATTGTATGCATTTTTTGCTGGGGATTACGTTCTGCAGCGGGCCACATGTGCGGGACTTGCTCCCCCAGTTATATGCGCTACAGCATTGGGGTTGAGCATGTTCTGCCATTTGAGACCACTGTGGTACATGTGGTCCGCTGTAGGCATCCTCCATTGTATGCATTTTTTGCTGGGGATTACGTTCTGCAGCGGGCCGCATGTGCGGGATCTGCTCCCCCAGTTATATATGCGCTACAGCATTGGGGTTTTGAGCATGTTCTGCCATTTGAGACCACCTTATTTTTCCGTGAGTTTGTTTGTACGTTTATTCCTGGAGGCGTGGCAACTCCAGGTTGAATGTGCCTTGATTTTACTAATGGGTAACATTCAGGTGCACCTGTGCAGCCTGGGTCACATGACGTCAGGGCAATGTGGGAAATACAGCCTCCGCCCCCCCTCCCATTGTATGTGTGATTTCACGCTGGAGGTGACTGGGAGCTGGTCGCTGTGTTTCGGACCTCTTGCACCTATCTGTTATTATCTATACCACAGTAGGGATAGCGTAGGTCCCGATGCCAACTGAGATACCTTGACGCGGTGCTCGGGCTCCGGTATGTCTTTGATATAAGGATATACTGGCGAAAGTCTCATTTTAACATCAGAGTGAGGGTTTAGCCATATATTGTCAACGGCATTTTCCGCTGTAGTGCACCATTTTCCGTGAATTGTTTTCTATGTAGATTGTCACATCCGCACATTTGTCTACCCTGTGTAGGATGTTTTTGTGGTACATGTGGTCCGCTGTAGGCATCCTCCATTGTATGCATTTTTTGCTGGGGATTACGTTCTGCAGCGGGCCACATGTGCGGGACTTGCTCCCCCAGTTATATGCGCTACAGCATTGGGGTTGAGCATGTTCTGCCATTTGAGACCACTGTGGTACATGTGGTCCGCTGTAGGCATCCTCCATTGTATGCATTTTTTGCTGGGGATTACGTTCTGCAGCGGGCCGCATGTGCGGGATCTGCTCCCCCAGTTATATATGCGCTACAGCATTGGGGTTTTGAGCATGTTCTGCCATTTGAGACCACCTTATTTTTCCGTGAGTTTGTTTGTACGTTTATTCCTGGAGGCGTGGCAACTCCAGGTTGAATGTGCCTTGATTTTACTAATGGTAACATTCAGGTGCACCTGTGCAGCCTGGGTCACATGACGTCAGGGCAATGTGGGAAATACAGCCTCCGCCCCCCCTCCCATTGTATGTGTGATTTCACGCTGGAGGTGACTGGGAGCTGGTCGCTGTGTTTCGGACCTCTTGCACCTATCTGTTATTATCTATACCACAGTAGGGATAGCGTAGGTCCCGATGCCAACTGAGATACCTTGACGCGGTGCTCGGGCTCCGGTATGTCTTTGATATAAGGATATACTGGCGAAAGTCTCATTTTAACATCAGAGTGAGGGTTTAGCCATATATTGTCAACGGCATTTTCCGCTGTAGTGCACCATTTTCCGTGAATTGTTTTCTATGTAGATTGTCACATCCGCACATTTGTCTACCCTGTGTAGGATGTTTTTGTGGTACATGTGGTCCGCTGTAGGCATCCTCCATTGTATGCATTTTTTGCTGGGGATTACGTTCTGCAGCGGGCCACATGTGCGGGACTTGCTCCCCCAGTTATATGCGCTACAGCATTGGGGTTGAGCATGTTCTGCCATTTGAGACCACTGTGGTACATGTGGTCCGCTGTAGGCATCCTCCATTGTATGCATTTTTTGCTGGGGATTACGTTCTGCAGCGGGCCGCATGTGCGGGATCTGCTCCCCCAGTTATATATGCGCTACAGCATTGGGGTTTTGAGCATGTTCTGCCATTTGAGACCACCTTATTTTTCCGTGAGTTTGTTTCAACTTACTTATGTAGGGTCTCAATTTTTGCAGGATGAGATGGCAGTTTTATTGGTACCATTTTGGGGCACATATGAATTTTTGATTACTTGGTATTACACTTCTTGTGATGTTAGGTAATGAAATGGCTTTTTTTAATTTTATTTTTTTATGGCATTTACCAGACGGGTTAGCTCATGTGATGTTTATATAGAGAAGGTTGTTACGGACGCGGCGATACATAATATGTCTGTTTTTTTAGTAATATATTTTGGTTTTACACAATAAGAGCATTTTAAAAAACAAAAACAAAACATGTTTTAGTGTCTCCATTTTCTGAAAGCCATATCTTTTTTATTTTTTGGGCGATTATCTTAGATAGGGGATCATTCTTTGAGGATGACATGGCGGTTTTATTGGTACCATTTTGGGGCACATAGGACTTTTTGATCGCTTGGTATTACACTTTTTGTGTTGTAAGGCGATTAAATAATGGCTTTTTTAGCACGGTTTTTATTTTATTTTTTTTACAACGTTTGCCAGACGGGTTAGCTCATGAGATATTTTTATAGGGCATGTTGTTCCGGACGTGGCGATATCTAATATGTCTAGTTTTTTTTAAAATATATTTTGGTTTTACACAACAAGAGCATTTTTGAAACAAAAAAAAACATGTTTTAGTGTCTCCATTTTCTGAAAGCCATATCTTTTTTATTTTTTGGGCGATTGTCTTACGTAGGGGATCATTTTTTGCGGGATGAGATGACGGTTTGATTGGTACCATTTTGGGGTACATATGACTTTTTGATCGCTTGGTATTACACATTGTGTTGTAAGATGATTGGCACTGTTTTTATTTTTTATTTTTTTACGGCGTTTACTAAACGGGTTAGCTCATGTGATATTTTTATAGAGCAGGTTGTTATGGACGTGGCGATACCCAACATGTTTATTGTTTTTATTTTTTACATTTGTAACTAATAAAATGTGCAGATATATGAATTTTTTTTTTACTTTTTTTTTACTTTTTTCACAATTTTTTTTTCTATTTTCTTGAGCAAATGTCTTCGATTGAATGTCTTCATTGAAGGGAGGGAGGGAGAGAGGCATAGACAGCTGTGCTCCGGCATGGGGGAAGGGGAGGGAGGGCGAATGAAAGCAGTGTCCACAGCCCCATTGGGATGGAGGGAAGCACCAAGGACCGCTGCTATGTCCGCGGCAGCATGGGGAGGATCACTGTGACAGCGATCGTGGTTAGCCCTTTCCATACAGTGGTCCCTAAGGACCACAGCATGGAAGGGGTTATGTCTGCAGTTTGAAGCAGACTGTCAGCTGTGTGTTACAGCTGACAGTCTGCATCGCTGTTAGAGCAGTGCGCGCTCCCGTGGAGCCGGGAGGAGTTACAGAGAATCCGTCATCTGACAAATTCTCTGTAAACTCAGTGAGAGCAGCCGGCTGTGCATAGGAAGCACAGCAGGCTGTAACTCAAAAACAAAACAAAAAATAAACACAACCAATTGGAGAAATGATTTTCTCCACATAATAAATTAATTAGTGTAAAAAAAAATATTTTTTTTCAAAGGTGTCCATATCCTTTAAGAATGACATTTTCTTGAGGAATAGCTTTGGGGGTGCAGGGTCGATCCAGGTGTGGAGGATAGTCTTAATCCCTGCTGCTGCTACCAGACATAGTAATCTCCAACTACCAGGGGTACACCTCGTGATGGTTGCATCAATGTATCCAAAAATAGAGCAGATAGGTTCTAGAGGTGCTGCCAACATCACCTGCCTCTTTACACCTGAAACAGTTATCACAATCAAAGATGCCCATACAGTGACCCCGGACTGGAGTGATATATTCTGAGTGATAAATATGTAGGGTCATTTCCCTGTAATTGCTAGATGTCAAATACCTTAAGGTTATGTTCCAAAGCCTGGTATAGGGTGGACATCGTCAACTGCGGGATATCCTTTAGCCATTTAGCTATTTCCCACTTACCCTGCCTCTTCCAAAGACAATCTAAAAAAATCCTTAAAGAATTGAATGCTTTCCCTTCAGATACCCCTCTCGCTCATATTACAGTTTGGGAAATAGATTTGTCTCTAACACTGTCCATACGTGAGATCTTTCTTGGTCCTTCCCATTAATGTTACAAGAAACCTCATACAAATAATAATAAGTGGTCCAAAACCCAGTTGAGCTAAATCATATAGAGCCTTCCATTCCATCAACATGTTGATGTTGTTTATCTCACATAGGTTCATACACTCACATCTGGTGGGATTGCGATGTATTGAAACCCTATTGGGTGAACGTGCATATGGTAATAGCGAAGTATATCCTAATGTTCACAACAGTTTTTGACCGACCGATTCTCGGCAAATATGCTGGGTAGCAGCTTGATCTCTGCTGGCCCCATTAACTATAATGGGGTCCGGGAGGCATTCCAGTACCAGCAGTGTCCAATCCGGGGAGTTCTGGCAGGCCGTTCTCTGCCAACACAGCCTGCCGGATCTCTTGCCGCGTATGTGAAACTAGCCTTAACAAAACTTTTGGCTGCAAGTGTTCCTAGCAAAGGCTATGATACCATTATATTGGAAGAAAATTTCCACTACCTCAATTTCTCTCAGAAAGTCGCTAGACTGGAAGAACAGTGTCATCTTGAATATCGCACTATACACTACATAAATACAGATGTATCTGCCCCCACCCCTCCCCCCAGTTTGATTTAGCTAAGATTCAAGATATGCTTACTAAGGAATCTTAAGCATTTAAAAATTTACTTGGGAATCTTCCTTGGTCGTTGGCATTATGGCAATAATTCTCTCAGCATGGTCCTCTTCTCATCTTCAAGTTTTGCCACATTTTATAGTTTCCTTATATTTCCTTTTAATTAGTCTATCTCTACATTGGCACTGAGATACAATTTATTGCTGTTTATTTTTTTCAAAGTCTGTTTATTCCTGAGAGAATCGACTGTTGCATGTTTTGTCAGATCAGCATAAGACATTTCTGGATGTTACCTATTTTAATTGTAAAAATTGTGATTTCTATTTCTAAATTTTCATGTCTCCATTAGACGAACAGAAAATAATTTCATTTAAAGGAATTTTCCTGTAGATTTTCTGTGCAGTAAGCTTGTATTTGTGGTGTACAGAATTTATGCAACTTCAAATCCCTCTTCGTTTTTTATCAGTGAATGAAAATGTGTTACATTTACAGCCAGAGAATAAGAAAATTCATACAGATCTAATACATAATTTCTGCAGTAGACAATCCTATATAAGGTAATCAGCCTGAGACACACTATATGAACAAAAGTATTGGGAAACACGTCTTAATCATTGAACTCAGGTGTTTTATTTAGTCCCATTACCACAGGTGTGTAAAATCCAGCCACTAGCCATGCAATCTGCCTTTACAGACATGTGATAGAATGGCTCATTCTAAAGATCACACTGAATTCCTATAGGATGCAACTATTGTAACAAGTCAGCTCATGAAATGTCTTCCCTCCTAGATAGAGTATTTCACCATTTACTGTGAGTGGTATTATTGTAAAGTAGAAATGTTTAGGAACCACAGCAACTGAACCCTGAAATGGAGACCACGTAAAGTTACAGAGGAAGGTCCCTCAGTGCTGAGACGCATAGTGCATAAAAGTCACCAACGCTTCATCCGCCTTTCCCATTGAGAATGGGACGAGACAGGGGTGCCCTCTGTCCCCCACCCTCTTTGTCTTGGTGATGGAGACGCTTTTGCAGGTATCAGGGAACACCCCCAGATACGAGGCCTCCAACTCCCGGGTTGTCTCCCTCCTTATGCCACAGCTGCTTTTGCAGATGATCTGCTTATTTTTATTACCAACCCCTCGGAGGCTTTTCCACCTCTTCTTGAGCTTTTTGAGACATTTGGGAAGTTATCCAACTTCAAAATAAATCACTGAGGCACTTAACGTATCTGCATCTAGTTCGTTACTATCTTTAGTAAAAATGACAACTCCTTTTAGGCTACTTTCACACTAGCGTTTTTAATTTCTGGTATTGAGTTCCGTCATAGGGGCTCAATACCGGAAAAAAACGCTTCAGTTTTGTCCCCATTCATTGTCAATGGGGACAAAACTGAACTGAAGACAACGGAATGCTCCTGAAAGCATTCCGTTCCGTCTTCAGACCGGAGAACAAACCGCAGCATGCTGCGGTTTGCTCTCCGGTCCAGGCATCCGCACCAAGACGGATCCGGAATGACCCCCAATGCAAGTCAATGGGGACGGATCCGTTTGGTGTGACACACCAGTAATCCGGATCTGTCCTCCATTGACTTACAATGGGGAGTCATTCCGGATCCGGCTACACATATAAAGAAATACATACAGACATACATACATACTCACACATACACACAAACACATACATACTCACATACTCCAGGCAGGGGCGCCGGCAGCATGTCTTCATGCGCCTCCTGCGCGCAGCTATGACGTTTCCCCACTGCGCCCAGCAGAGGGCGCTGTGGGGAATCGTCATCACTGTGTGCAGGAGGCGCGTGAAGACGTGCTGCCGGCGTCCCTGGCTGGAGTATGTAAGTATGTATGTGTTTGTGTGTATGTGTGCGTATGTATGTTCTCTGTGTCTGTGTCAACATGTATCAGCGGCAGTACGTATCCGTCGGCACCCTTTAGGTGCCGGATCCGTGCTGCCGCTAGTGTGAAAGAGGCCTTAAATGGCAGGATTCCCATATCACCTATCTAGGAGTCAAGCTATCTCCAGACTTAGATAAGATTTATGATCTGAATTTTCCTCCCCTACTTAGAGAGATCCAAAAACACCTAAAATCTCTCCAAGTCCCTTATATCTCTTGGATGGGTCGTAAGAATCTGCTAAAAGCCTTTATTATGCCCAAATTGCTATATACCCTTCAGAAGCTACCCATCCATATACCAAAATCCTTTTTTAGACAGATTAGACGTACCTTTACCTCCTTTCTCTGGGACAAGAAGAAGGCAAGAATAGCTTATGATAGACTAATACGAAGGAAAGAACATGGTGGCTTTGGTTTACCTGACCCATCAACATATTATAGGGCAATTCATTTGAAACCCTGGCTACAACTAAATGCCAAAACCCCTGGGATCCTGGGAGTTGATTTGGAGATTAAGCTCATGACCAAGGAACAGCTCGCTAGCTTTTGGGGCCTAATACCCCCCACCGCTATGTATAACCCTCTCCTGAAGGGTACTACCTTAGTAATTCATAATATGCCCAAAGAAGTGGGGGCCCTGGGTTCCCCATCTCCTCTTCTGCCAGCCCAGTTAATCCCATTTATTCAGAGGCGTAGCTAGAGGTTCAGCACAGGGGGGGGCGAAACATACTTGAGTGGGCCCCCCACTTAGTGGCTTCCCAAACGCACGTTTCCAACTTCATAGGCACATACTACTAGTTGTGGTTATAATATTGTATTAGAAACATGACTGTATAAACTGCTAGATCAATGCTGTTAAGTACAGTACAATAGACTTTCTACATACCCTAGTCTAAATACTCTACCACATAATGCAGTAAAATATAGGAGTAAAAAACAAGAGGACTCCTATGTTAAAGGAAACCTGTCCCCAGTTTTTACATCACTAAACTAACAGTCCCCTGCCCCCATCAGACCTCAGATCAGCGTATTGTGCCCCATCAGACCTCAGATCAGCAGAACGTGCCCCCATCAGACCTCACATCAGCCTACTGTGCCCCCATCAGACCTCAGATCAGCGTATTGTGCCCCATCAGACCCCAGATCAGCGTATTGTGCCCCCATCAGACCTCACATCAGCCTACTGTGCCCCCATCAGACCTCAGATCAGCGTATTGTACCCCCATCAGACCTCAGATCAGCAGAATGTGCCCCAATAGTCCTCACATCAGCCTACTGTGCCCCCATCAGACCTCAGATCAGCATATTGTGCCCCCATCAGACCTCAGATCAGCAGAATGTGCCCCCATCAGACCTCACATCAGCCTACTGTGCCCCATCAGACCTCACATCAAGCCTACTGTGCCCCCATCAGACCTCAGATCAGTGTATTGTGCCCCCATCAGACCTCAGATCAGCAGAATGTGCCCCCATCAGACCTCACATCAGCCTACTGTGCCCCCATGAGACCTCAGATCAGCAGAATGTGCCCCCTCAGACCTCACATCAGCCTGCTGTGCCCCCATCAGACCTCAGATCAGCGTATTGTGCCCCATCAGACCTCAGATCAGCGTATTGTGCCCCCATCAGACCTCAGATCAGCAGAATGTGCCCCATCAAACCTCACATCAGCCTACTGTGCCCCATCAGACCTCAGATCAGCGTATTGTGCCCCATCAGACCTCAGATCAGCGTATTGTACCCCCATCAGACCTCAGATAAGCAGAATGTGCCCCCCATCAGACCTCACATCAGCCTACTGTGCCCCATCAGACCTCAGATCAGAAGAATGTGCCCCATCAGACCTCACCTCAGCCTACTGTGCCCCATCAGACCTCAGATCAGCGTATTGTGCCCCCATCAGACCTCAGATCAGCGTATTGTGCCCCATCAGACCTCAGATCAGTGTATTGTGCCCCATCAGACCTCAGATCAGTGTATTGTGCCCCCATCAGACCTCAGATCAGTGTATTGTGCCCCCATCAGACCTCAGATCAGTGTATTGTGCCCCCATCAGACCTCAGATCAGCGTATGTGGCCCCCATCAGACCTCAGATCAGCGTATTGTGGCCCCCATCAGACCTCAGATCAGCGTATTGTACCCCATCAAGACCTCAGATCAGCAGAATGTGCCCCCATTAGTCCTCACATCAGCCTACTGTGCCCCTATCAGACCTCAGATCAGCCAAAAGTGCCCCATCAGACCTCACATCAGCCTACTGTGCCCATCCAGACCTCAGATCAGCGTATTGTGCCCCATCAGACCTCACATCAGCCTACTGTGCCCCCATCAGACCTCAGATCAGCGCATTGTGCCCCATCAGACCTCAGGTCAGCGTATTGTGCCCCCATCAGACCTCAGATCAGCAGAATGTGCCCCCATCAGACCTCACATCAGCCTACTGGTGCCCCATCAGACCTCAGATCAGCATATTGTGCCCCTCGACCTCAGATCAGTGTATTTGCCCCCATCAACCTCAGATCAGCGTATTGTGCCCCCATCGGACCTCAGATCAGCGTATTGTGCCCCCATCAGACCTCAGATCAGTGTATTGTGCCCCCATCAGACCTCAGATCAGTGTATTGTGCCCCCATCAGACCTCAGATCAGTGTATTGTGCCCCCATCAGACCTCAGATCAGCGTATTGTGCCCCCATCAGACCTCAGATCAGTGTATTGTGCCCCCATCAGACCTCAGATCAGTGTATTGTGCCCCCATCAGACCTCAGATCAGTGTATTGTGCCCCATCAGACCTCAGATCAGTGTATTGTGCCCCCATCAGACAGCGCTCACTTGTATTCGCCTGTTAGTCATCCTTGCTGGGCCCCCCGAGTCACTGGGCCCGGAGCTGTCGCCCCCTCTGCCCCCCCTGTAGCTACGCCTCTGCATTTATTATATATCTGCAAACCGTCCAGCATTCAGGTGTCTGGGGCAAACTTAAAGGGCAGACACTTGAGGGCTTTTTGGGAGATTTGGTGGTTTGTAATGGTGTCCCCCAACCTAAATCTTTAACTTCTCTAACTTCTTAGAGGTAGCAAATATACCCAAGTCCTGCAGGGAGCTTAAACAGAGGGGGGCGGTGGTTGGGAAGTATACTTGGTTAGAAAAACTTTTAACGCACGATAACCTACCACACAGATTAATTTCTGTATTATATAACTCACTTATAACTGACTATAGCAAAGGGACCCCAGCGTATATTTTAAAGTGGTCTAGTGAACTGGGCAAATCCTTGACGGAGATTGAGAAGCTGCGTATTCACATGTGCTCTCATGGCTTTTCTAGGTGCGTGAGAATACAGGAACACTCCTATAAAGTGATGACACATTGGTTTAAAACACTTAAACAATTATTTCTGCTAGGCCTACAGCCTACTGATAGATGCTGGAGGTGTGAAACGGGAGAAGGTTCCTTAGGTCATATCTTCCGGTCCTGCCCGAAAATCTCAGGATTTTGGGAAACTGTGATAGAAAGGGTTAACCTGATTGCTTCAACTAATATTCAATTAACACCAGAATCTATTTTATTGTGGCTCCCTAGTAGTACGTGGTGCCCAGCCAAAGGGGATTTGGCCACCCAGCTCTTGCAGGCCGCGAGATTGTTAATCCCACTCAAGTGGCTCAGTCCTGACCCACCTACCATTGAACAATGGATGGATAAAATTGATCTCATATGCTGCATGGAGGAGCTGCCAAGCTGGGAAACTAGAAGCCATAATAAATACATGAAACTCTGGGGTCCTTGGAAACAATATCGCACCCATAACTCCACCTCCCCACAAGAAAACAGATCTCACACAGGTTCTTCGTAATATCACCTTTATTCACTTGGGTATGACAAGATGTAATATATATGTCACTGAGAAGCAGATCACTTTTGTAAACCCCCCTCCCCCTTTCCTACTCTTTCCCATCCCATCTCTCCTCTCTTTATGCTCATGTTTGAGTGTTTATCATATTTACCTATCTCCTCTATCTGAGGTAATTAATCTAGTGAACATGAAACATGCTGTCGATGAATATCGGTTTTGTAATGTATTTCATCTTAGTTGGTTCATTAGACAATCTCTCTATGGTTTGAGAATAGTTGACATCATCTCCCATGGAGGATCTGATACCTCATTCAACGTTGATTGTAATGTCAATGTTTGTAACATTACAGCCTTACCATTATGCCAACTTATGCCTTGTTCAATAAAAAGAAATTTTAAAGAAAAGTCACCAACGCTCTGCTGACTCCATAACTGCAGAGCTCCAAACCTCCTCTGACATCAACATCAGCACAAAAGCTGTGCTGGGAGCATCCTGGCATGGGTTTCCATGGCCAAGCAGCTGCATGAAAGCCTCACATCACCAACCACAATGCCACGCTTCAGGTAAAGTGGTGTAAAGCACGCCGCCACTACACTTTGGAGCAGTGGAAAGGTGTTTTTTGTTCAGTGATGAATCACGCTTCTCTATCTGGAAGTCTGATGGATGCATCTGGGATTGGTGATTGCTGGGTGAACATTACCTGCCTGGCTGCACTGTGCCAACTGTAAAGTTTGGTGAAGGAGGGATAATGCTATAAAGTTGTTTTTCAATGGTTGGCCAAGTTTGGGGAAGGTTTTTTTGTGTTCAAGCATGACTGTGCCCCAGTGAACAAAGCAAGGTCCATAATGTCATGATTTGGTTGAGATTGATGTGGAAGAATTTAACTGTCCGCACAGAGCCCTGACCTCAACCCCAACAAACTCCTTTGAGATGAACTAGAACAGAGATTGTGAGCCGGGCGCTCTTGTCCAACATCAATGTCTGACCTCACAAATGTTCTGGATGAATGGGCAAATATTCCCACAGATACCTTCCAAAATCTTGTAGAAAGTCTTCCCTGAAGAGTTGAAGCTGTTGTAGCGGCAAAGGGGGAACCAACTCCATATTAAGGGCTTATTCACATGACCATAGGCTATCTGTGCCCATATTGTGGACTGCTAATGGTGGGTCAGATATATACGGGCACCAGCTGTGTGAATCCCGTATCATGCATTGACTTGAATGGGTCTACAATCCGCAAGATACAGAGCGGAGCGGAGGCACGGATCGGAAGCACTTGAAAGCGCTTCTGTGGGCTTTTTGGTTCATGCCTCTGCATATCCTATCTATTGCGGGTTATGGACCCATTCAAGTCAATGGGTTGGCGCTGCAATGCGGGATTCACACTGCTGGTGCCTGTGCATTGCGGACTGCAATTTGCGATCCACAGCACGGACGGCTTTCATTCGTGTAAATAGGTCCTAATGTTATGGATTTAGAAGAGGAAGTTATAAAAGCTATTGTAGGTGACCCGATACTTTCACATTCACTAATCACAAAGAGGGTTTTGAAAAATGTATAGGAAGCACAAAATATATTCAAAAGCTGAAGAAGTTTTTATTCTACTGTAAAGTTACATAAAGATTGCGAAACACCCTAAAAAGACACATGCACACATTTTTAAACATTATTTTAGAAATTATAATACATTTTAAAATTCTCAATATCTGTAGAGTTATTCCAATAGTCAGTCGTTTGTATACGTATGCATATAAGCTTGTTTTATAAAGATTCTTTTAAATCTATAACATCACATAAATATAAATAGGATTATGGCTATGTTCACACTTGCTTTGGGGTTCCTGTTTATAATGGAAGCCATGACACAGATCCGTCACACAACAGATTTTAGCCACCAGTCCTCCATGGATTTACAGTGGGATCCATCAAGTTCTACTGTAGTTTCCATTGTCCAAGAGTAACCCTGCTGGATGCCCGGACGGATAGTGTGATCAGTGACTTACCATAACGCGAAATCAAAGTTGAAAATAAAATTTGGAACTCAAACATTTACAGAATGCATATGTACCCAGCAGCATTTGTATGATCAGTGGCATGCATACAGAATCAACCTGTATCCTTTCGCGTCCTGTTATAATGTTCCTCGCTGGAGCTGACAGCGGGTGTAGACAATGCAAAAATAAAGTTAGACTAGCACATCCAAAAAATATTAAATAAAACACAGGTGCACGCCAATGGCTAACCTGCAAAAACAAACTAACAATATCCATGCACAAAGACACATGCAGACACTGGAAACATCTGAATTGCATTACTGCTATACTTACTGTTACTTACATGAAAGATGGAAGCTCTTTGTGCATTTTTTATTGCGCATAGATGCCCGTGATGAGAACATAGTCCTGCCACTTTACAAATCACTAGTCAGACCACACATGGAGGACTGTGTACAGTTCTGGGCTCCTGTGAACAAGGCAGACATAGCAGAGCTGGAGAGGGTTCAGAGGAGGGCAACTAAAGTAATAACTGGAATGGGTGGACTACAGTACCCAGAAAGATTATCAAAATTAGGGTTATTCACTTTAGAAAAAAGACGACTGAGGGGAGATCTAATAACTATGTATAAATATATCAGGGGTCAGTACAGAGATCTCTCCCATCATCTATTTATCCCCAGAACTGTGACTGTGACGAGGGGACATCCTCTGTGTCTGGAGGAAAGAAGGTTTGTACACAAACATAGAAGAGGATTCTTTACGGTAAGCGCAGTGAGACTATGGAACTCTCTGCCTAAGGAGGTGGTGATAGTGAATTCACTAAAAGAGTTCAGGAGGGGCCTGGATGTATTTCTGGAGGGTAATAATATTACAGTTTATAGTTACTAGAGAGGGGTCGTTGGTCAAAATTATGTTGAGCCCATCTACCAATGATAAGGTGGCTTCTGGAGAAGGGAACCTAACACTGTCAGACTTATCTCTCTTAAAGGGGTTGTCCCACGAAAAATATTGTACAGTTTTCAAACCAGCACCTGGATCTGAATACTTTTGTAATTGCGTGTAATTAAAAATTTTGCATTGCCACTAAGTTATTCAGTAAAATGTATCTGTATAGCGCCACCTGCTGTTAATTTTTTTCTTATTTCTTTGACCTGCTCACTGAGATGGCCGCACATGCTCAGTTTCATCCTTCAACTGCCTCCTGAGCTGTGATAGGGAGAACATGGACACGCCCCCTTAGCTTCAGCAGAAAAGACACTCCCCTTGAGCTGTCAGCTTGATATAAATCTAGCACAGCAATGAATGGGGAGATCTCTGGATCCATGTGAGGTACAGGGCTGGTTCTAGCTTTGTTAGAAAGAGGTTGTCATGTACTATATGATGTCTGATTTTAATTTTTTACATTAGTCATGGGATAACGCCTTTAAGTGCAGACACATAGGTGAGGTTTCGAGGGTGTTAAACTTTAAGTGCTTCCAAGGTGCAACATTACCCCTATCAAACTGTAACTTACCACTGTCAAACCGGAAGTTTACGATTGGGGATCGGAGCGCATCAATAGCAAGAGGGCTCAATGGAAATGAAACCCAGCGGTGGGGAACAGTATGCTTCCCTCCAAGGCCCAGCCAGGTGGAGGTTCTGGCAGAAAGGCCCCAAAGCTGGAACTCCCTTTTAATCTGTTGTAGCCCTCTGCTAAATGGTTCCTTCGTTTAGGGGACTGGATCCTCCAAAATTATTGCAAATGAGCATTCACATCGTGAAATCATGTCCAGGAAAGAATAAGAAGTAATACTTATAGCCCACAGCTTCTGCAGATAGTTTGGCTGGTTTACCACATTTTCTTGGTCACGTCCTTGTTTTTTTTACGATAAGAATTTAACTACTCCGGCATTTTTACTCCGGAAAGCGTTTGCAGATTTGCTTCATTTGCATTGCTAGGTATACACATAATGTGATATCATTACAGACAGAAGCGTATCATGTCTGGGGTAGGATAGTCTTGGAATTTTTAAGGGTGAAGGTGATTATGTTGGGGGGGGGGGGTGCGGGATGACTTAAATGCACTGGTCCAGCTGCAAGCTGTTATTATAATGATTTTAGGATGGCTGAAGCTATTTGTTTCATTGAGTTGTGAAGCCTACAAGGGTTTCTACTGATTCACTGGATCCACAAAATCCATAATCCACGCTAGATACAAATGTCATTTTGTTTTGTCCACACTGTATTGGAATATAATGTAAATGAAATGATTATGGAAGTTATCATCTAGAGAAGGTAATATCTGCACATCTCTGGTTCTGATAGGTATACGCTGGTGGATATCACGGGGATACCTCTGAAACCTTTCTGGTTGGAAACGTGGATGAAAATGGGCAAAAGTTAGTGAAGACCGCCAGGAGATGCCGAGATGAAGCAATAGCAGCCTGCAAGCCAGGAGCTCCCTTCTCTGTAATCGGAAACACAATCAGGTGACCAGCAGAACGCAGTGACAAGCGATGGGAAGGCTGGCAAGTGGGACAAGAGGTTATTGGTAGTCTGCTAGAAAGCTGATGACATGTTTTTATGATTCAATACCATCATTTGACTGATACCAGTGTGTGGAAGACTACACCGCACTGCTGTGCTTTGGACGAAAAAAAAGATTTTTTTGTAAAAAGTGAATTACCTGTGGGTCAGTAAAGATAACTGCATAAAGAGACAAAGATGTGTATAAAATAACTGACATAAAATTTACAGCCAGAGAGTCTTGAAAAACAAAAAAAATAAGTAAAAGTAGTACTGCTGTATTATGTGGGTGAATACAAGCCATATACAGATCTACATATAATAATAATAATAATAATAATACTACAATAAACATAAAAAATATGTGTAGATTCACCCGCATATCATAAATACATACAGTGGAGTGCTCATGTAAGTCCCAGGGGTGAGAAATAATGTCAGTCTACACAGGGGGCACATATTTTTGTATTTTTGTCCATTCAAACTTAACTTTCATCATAAAAGCAGTTGTAGACATTTCTATGTCTATGATATTTGATAGATAGATAGATAGATAGATCAAAAAAGATCAGGCAGCACTCTCACCTTAAAAAATCTGAAAAAGATTTTTTATTCACCCATGTTGGGAACGCAATGTTTCATCTCTATGCTGGAGCCTTTCTCAAGATAGATAGATAGATATACATAGATGGATAGATAGATAGATAGATAGATAGATAGATAGATAGATAGATAGATAGATGAGATGATAGATATTGATTGATAGATAGATATAGAAAGATATTGATAGATAGATATAGAAAGATACTAATAGATAGATATTGATTGGTAGGTATATAAATATTAATAGATAACTATTGATAGATATTGATGGATAGATAGATATTGATAGATATTGATAGATAAATATTGATGGATAGATAGACAGATTTAAAGCATACAATAATTGAATTAGATATGATAGAGAGAGAGAGAGAGAGATAGATGTTAGATAGATAGATAGATAGATAGAGAGATAGATAGATAGATAGATAGATAGATAGATAGATAGATAGATAGATAGATTTAAAGCATACAATAAATTACCAATTTTCCCCATCGTATACTTTTAATTCTGGTATATAGTGAACGTGTTTTATTTTATTATACAATTAACACGCCTCAAATCCCATCTCTTCCTATGGCACTTCGGGGAAAAATGATAAGGCAAAGTAAAAAAATCCCCATCAATGTATCATTTATATGTATTTATTGCTATAGAAATGTTGTAACTGATTCTGAATCTAACTTTAGCAAAACCTCTATGGGTTATATCTCGGAAGCTTTTATTGTAGACTTTGCACAAAATTGTGTTTTTGACAGTTTTAAATTACAGGCTAACTATCATCTGGAGGAAGAAGGAAAAAAAAAAAGGATAGTGTCTTTTTCTTCTTTTATAGGAAATGTTGAATCAGACCCCTACTGGGAAGAGAAATTTAATGCATATCTCACTATCTTACTATCCATGAATATAATGGAATGGAATTCAGAATGCGGTTTTATTTTTGCAAAAAGGGATGAGTCGATAGGTGCACCTCGTATTTTCGAACACCTAGGGTTCAAACAAATTTGCTGGTGGTGTTCTTGCATTTTAACAAAATGTATTCTTATGTGGAAAAGGGCCAGAGAGTACGAAATTCTTATTCAGGCATTGTATGGAGCTCTGCATTCATAGCTGTGTCTAAAGGGCATGTCAGCCTTTGATTCTTTCTGAGAGGTAATTATCCTTTTCCTGTCAGGGAACAACAAATGATAGCTAACTACACAGGCACATTTGCGGTAGTCACATTCATCAACTGCAGAAAAAAAAAATTCAATTTAATTGTGCAACCCAGCTGCACATGAGCCTTTCAGCATATCTGTTGTTTCCCTCTTTATTCCTATTCCTCCTTCCACGTCTTTTTTTACTTTTTTTTTCCATGATTATTTTTTTTTTTTCATTTTGTCTATTCCTCCTTTTTTTACTCTGCACTTTCTTGTTAAAGTAATTTTCTCTTATGGCTTTTTTTTTCTTTTCTTTTTTTTTTCTTTCTCTCTCCATCCATTGAAGGATATGAATGTAGAAAATTATCACAATTACTCATATAATTGAGCCTCTTTGTAGCAAGTGCAACTCCTGTAGCCTTTCTCCTTCATGAAAATGGTTTCATTATAGGGTTTTTTCATATTCCCTGACACCATCTACACAGAGGAACAGGCGCGCAGATGAGATGTTCTCGGAACAGCGCAGATCAGTAAGGTCACAGTAGGAATAATTAGCTCTGCTATGGAAAGAGCTTGTAGGCCTTTTACCGCTACATAAATGTACTGTCCGTGGCTTTTAGTCACAGAAAAAAACTTACTAACAAATGGAACTCCCGCCTACTACTTTGAAAAAAAAATTTGTATCAACACTACAATTTTCTATCATTAAGACTAATAACACAGAGCCTGCTATACATCAAGAGGAATAAAAAGAAAAATCTCACATTCAAGTGGCGGCTGGGTGCTGACCTTTGTTCCCTTTTTTTTTTTGTATGTGTGTGTACGACTTGACAAAAAAAAGCGACCCACACACTATGCCAACACCCAGGTGAAAGGAACTGCTAAAGCGCCCCCCCCTTTTTTAAATATTTCCAATCCCTAATAAATCTCTGTATATGGAAATTAATTTTGCATATCCATTGCATTAATGGAACCTGTTAACAGAAATAAATAAAACATCATTAAAAAAAAAAAAAGGAACGTAATTGAAGATGACATCGGATTTGTAGGCTGCGGTAAATTTGCTTGCGCGGTCTAAATATTAATAAGTAGGGGGGGGGATAATGTCGCCCTGAAAACAACTGTATCCAAACTGGTTCTCATTTAAATTTCAGCAGACGGGTGCCATTTGTTTTGTGTCATTGTCTGGCATGCTTAAATGGTAATTGGTCCTCTTTTTATATTCCAATCGCATCTGATGAATATTCTGATACCATAACTCAGCAATCTCTGTAATGTATTCTGTATCCGAGGAGGGGGGGGGTGGTAGAGAAAAAAAAAAATAACACAAAACAACAAAATAGGAGCACTACATGAATATTAACCCAGTAAGCCCAAGAGATAGCTAATGCACGCTTGCTCTTGAAACAGAAACGATTTTGTTTAAAAAAAAAAAAAAAAAAGTTCTAGCACTGGAAAAAAATTTGCAAAAAAAAATATATAAATTAACAATTATGACAAAAAGCTGTGCAATTAAAATATTATTGTGCTGGTAGACGCGGCATAATGATATATTGTAATTTTTTAAAAAAATTTACACACAAATTAATTTTAATTTCAATGCGTAAATCTATCTTCTACATTATTTGTGCAATTTTTAAACATTTTATTATAATAAATACATAGATTTATATTGATTTTGCGGATAAATTAGATTTAAAAAAAGTTCGCAAAATGAGGTCCTGTTGCCCATTATAAAAAAAAGTATACTGAAATATACAAAAGCAACAGAATTTTTTTTTATGATTACAAGCAGTCATCTATAAACTTGTACGATTCCCATTAAGTTCAATTAACGATGAGATCACTGCTCTCCTGTGGTTGATGTTTGCTGGTTGTATTTTTTTTCTAAGCCTATGATGGGAAAGTGATTTTTTTATATAAATAATATTAATAATATGTTTGAAATAATAATTTTTTTGTTTTTTTAAAAATTATTAAAAATCTTTTTTTTTTAGATAAGCTAATTTTAAACAATCAGCCAAGACTAGAAAATAAATCATTTTACTGTCAACTTTCATAAAGTAGAATGACAGTTACTGTAAATTACAATTACGCAGCTTTTCACTGTACTTGAGCACGCAATGCTATAAATTATCGTTCCTAACAATCCATCACGTTTCCTTCTGACAAAAGGAACACAAGATAAGTTTAACTTCATTGTTAGGAAAACAGAATGATTTATGTGCCATTTGTAAATCACAAATGCCTGCGACTGCAGTCTGTAACTTCAGCAGCACTCACAGTGGAAAGAGAATTTCGAGAATATTTTGAATTCCAGATTTCTTTCATTTTATTTTGTTAATGGAATTTCATAGAGCACTAAGGATATATTAACCAGTGACTTACATGAGTGCTTGCTGCCATTATTCACACTCAAAGCAGTAATTATATACATTTAGTCCATAAATGTTGGATACTAGGCATGTGACTTAAAGGGCATCTGTCAGCAGATTTGTACCTATGACACGGTCTGACCTGTTACATGTACCCTTGGCAGCTGAAAAACAATGATGTTTTAATATATGCAAATGAGCCTCTAGGAGCAACGGGGGTGTTGTCCTTACTCCTAAAGGCTCTGCTCTCTCTGCAACTGCCACGCCCTCTCCACTTTGATTGACAGGGTCAGGAAGGCATGATAATGTTTTCACTGCCTGTCTGTCAAACAAAGTGCAGAGGGCACGACAGTTGCAGACAGAGCAGAGCCTCCAGGAGTAATGGCAATGCCCCCGTTGCTCCTAGAGGCTCATTTGCATATTTTAACACATCATTTTTCTCATATGAACATGGGAGCGACACAGATGCAATATATCAACCAGTTTCCTAGCTACAAATCTGATGACAGATGCCCTTTAAAAAAGTTGACATTTTTTGACGACTATAGCAATAGTTATGACGATGCAGAAAATATTTAATGGCCCGCTGAGACAGTAGAGCACAAGAATTAAAAATTGACTTTTTATTTTTGCCAAGGGATTGCCCAATTCTCCCACTTTCCCATTTCGTAGCATTGTTCTGCCAGCATTGTAATATCTAGGACTCTATCTGCGTGGTTCAGGCAATGCGTGACGCCATCAACTTCTTGACCATCTGTATAAAATAAAACAGCAATTTTCCCTCACCTGGATCTTGTAGAGAGATTTTTATGTTATCTTGGGATGGATTTATTTCCCACGCCATTGGTTTTGCCCATGGGCCATAGGTTGTCGAAACGGTCCGGCAGTTACTACTTGATAGCCATGGGTTTTAGGAAGAATAAAGCATTTGCTGCCCCTATATGTCCTGTATCATTGTCTGTATGTCACACTGTGTGGTTTCTCCATTTAATAGTAGTCGGGAAGCCTTAGTAAACATGTAACCAGGTCAGCAAAATATTAAAGGACTTAAAGGGGTATTTCAGTAAAGTAACTTAATTTTTGAAAAACCGCATTAAGGCTGACAGCTGTGACCCAACCAGAACCCATACCTATACATATAACCAGAGCTTCATTTTACCTTGCAATCCATTTGTCTAGCTCCTGTGTGAGCCTGCAACACACAGAGTATCATGGCTTCTGATCTTCCCTCACAAAACTACAATCCCCACAATGCCTAGCTTTCCTGCTGTGAGTGTTGATGTTTATTGATTGGCTGCCTGATATTACAGTCCGGTCACGCCCCCTCTTCTCAGTAATCAGCAGCACACTAACATTTAGCTAGAGAATTGATAGCAACAAACTGAGCATGCTCGACCTAACAATGCTCAGACCTACAGGTTGATGCCATGGTAACCTATGAGGAACACAAAGGGGTAGCAGAGGAAGAAAACTACTTTTATAACTAACTAACTAACTGGTAAATAAGTGAAATTGACATTATATCAGGTAATTATTGATGATGAATTAGTCTAAAACATAAGTTATATTTATGGTAACTGGAATACCCCTTTAAGAGGGGTTGTTCCAAGATTATGATTATGGCCAATTGAACCACATACAAAATATCCTGAATATTTGGTGCTAAAATCAGTTTTCTAAAATAACATGGTATGCCATTTTAAGGGTCTGTTTTTGTTTTTTTAAATCATTATGCATGGCAACATCCCCCTGTAGTTTTTTATGTACGCGCATGCTCAGATGGTTCCTGCTTTGTACCCATAGCGGTTATCCAGTCTACGCAGTGAGATGACGCATACACGTTATTTCCATTCTCCCTTCACATAGTGAGCATGCACAGATCAGCTGCTCTTGCTTGCACTTTATAGGACGATTTTTGGATTCTCATCAGCACTACTGGACTGCGTGACAACTACAGCTGAGTGTGCACAAAGGACTGACCACTGCAACCACCAATATAAACATTCATAGATATAGACAAAAAAGTAACCCATCTCCAGCAATAGCATAACAAGATGAATGCTCATCTTGTGGGCCACCCTGTATTTATGCTCTTATGTGTAAAAGTGGTTTGGGGACCTCCTTCCTAGGAAGTACTCGGCACAGACAGAGCAGGGTGCAGAAGCAGGTGGCAACATGATCTGGAGTGGTGGACTGCCTATTCTCTCTTTCTGTTGAAAGTTTGACAAATCTAAGAGGTACCATTTTTAAAATGGAGGGCACAAAATACTTAAGTCAGGGATGGCCAACCTGCAGCCCTCCAGCTGTTGTAAAACTACAACTCCCACCATAGGCTGATAGCTTTAGGCTGTCCGGGCAACAGCTGGAGGGCCGCAGTTTAGGCATCCCTGAGTTAAGTGAACACACAGTAGTGTTTTTAGTATCTGAGTTATATGCCATGAATGATCCAGATGAGCCAACCACTTTAAAGAGACTCTGTCACCAGGTTTTAACCTATGTATTTTAATACATAGGTTAAAACCCCTTAAATTGCACTTTTTTAACATACCTGTATTGCAGAGTATAGCGCAGCGGTTGTGCTGAAAAAAGAGCTTTAAACATTATGCTAATGAGCCTCCAGAGCACCGGGGGGCGGGCTCTTTCCTCCTGAGCACCGCTTCTTCACCGCCCCCCCGGGCCCGAGGCTCTCCTCCTTGTCTTTGGTAACGCCCCTTCTACAACAAGATTGACAGCGCTACACCGTTTGGTCTAGCGCTGAAATCCCGCGCCGGTGCGTGCGCTATAGCGCTTGCGGGGCCGAACACTGCAAGCGCTTCCATCCTTGTGCGCACGCGCCGTCACTTCCGGGTTCAGGGAAACAACCCCTTTAAGAAAATTGTTGAAACCAAAATAAGGTGTTGATCATAATAGGAGAGAAAGCATTAAAGGGGTTGTCTCACTTCCGCAAATGGCATTTATCATGTTGATAAAGTTAATACAAGGCACTTACTAATGTATTGTGATTGTCCATATTGTCTCCTTTGCTGGCTGGATTCATTTTTCTATCACATTATACACTGCTCGTTTCCAGGGGTTACGACCACCCTGTAATCTAGCAGTGGTGGTCGTGCTTGCAAACTATTTCCTACAGTATGCAAGCACGGTTACCGCTGCTGGATTGCAAGGTGGTCATAACCATGGATACAAGCATGTGATGGAAAAATGAAATAAGCCAGCAAAGGTAGCACTATAGACAATCACAATACAATTAGTAAGTGTCATGTATTAACTTTATCTACATTATAAAGGCCATTTGCTGAAGTGAGACCACACCTTTTAGGGAAGATACTACTTCTCCACTCAATCCACTCCTGGTTTTGTCTTCAAAAACTGCTTCAAAAAACCTGAATGTATGGCAGCATTCTAAGCAGTTTCTGAGAGTGACTCATTTTTTTAGAGGATTACGATATTTCATAGTAGTAGTGTTACTCTAAAGGGGTTCTCCGGGAATTAAGAAAATGAAAATACTTAAATATTATTTTATGATAAATATATTCCCAAATTCCTTTCATTCCTTATAATGGCTCGTTTTGTCTAGGGAGCAATCATTAGGAGAAATAAAATGGCCACCGTTCTATTCGTACACAAACAATCTGTCCGAGTCATACAGCAGGACAAGTTACTTAACAACACTGAGGTAAAGAGCTGCCTCATCCTCCTCTCTGCTCTACTTGTCAGGGATTATGATCCCGAATATAGATGAATCTCTGTGGGAATGGAGAAGATGAGGAGACATGAGAGGAGGGTGAGGTGTGGCTAATGAACAGCGGCTCTTGTATGCAGTCTCCATTATCACAGCCCCACAGATACCACAGTCTGTCCTGTCCGTCTTCTCTGTACTTCATGTCTCCACAATTCCTACAGAGGTTCAGCTGAAGTTCATAATCCCTGACAAGCAGAGGATGAGGCAGCTCTTTACCTCAGTGTTGTGAAGTTATTTGTCCTCCTGTGTGATTAGGACAGGTTTTATGTGTACTAATAGGATAGCGGCCATTTTGTTTCTCCTAATGACTGCTCCCCAGACAAAACGAGCCATTATAAATAATGAAAGGTATTCTGATTGTGAATATATTTATTATAAAGTAATATTTAAGGATTTTCATTTTCCTTATTCCTGGAGAACCCCTTTAAAGGGAATCTATCACCACATACCTTGAAATTAAACTTTCCCCATGTGCAGATGTGTGCTTGTCAGCATATTTAAATGCTGCTGGTCCCATCTTCATATGTGCCCCAATCCAGAGAAATAAACATTTTAAGTTTATGCTAATGAGACCCTTGGTGCAATAAGGGTGTTGCCTGTGCACCCGAGGCTTCACTCATCTTCTTTCCCAGCCTGGCCCCACTGCTTTGCCGTGACAGGGCCTGGCAGTCTTAGACGTACTCACGCCTGACCCTAAAATCTGATGGCAGCCCATTGACTGGAGATCGCCGGCAGAATTCCATCTGGACTTTTACTTTGCACACACTGGAATCATAACCAGGATTATAATTTGGTCATCAATATCAGATCGGTGGGGATCAGACATCCGGCACCCCTGCCGATCAGCCGATCGTGATGTCTCCCTTCTCTCTTCCTGCTCGCTGCTGCTGTGTATGGCGAGCATAACTGAATTGCCGTAAATTAATTTTCTGTAGCCAGGGCATACAGTGTGTACATGGATACCGCTATTTATATTACAGCAAACCTTAAGTAATTGAGGGAAGTAGATGTGACCACAAATTTGGAAGGATATATTTTTCAAAACTAATCAGACATGAAAAAACCAACCAAGAAGGCAAATGAGCAAATGCTTTAAATACACCACACTAAAGGATATGGCATATTAGGGCTCAGCTCCTACACTAACAATCTGTCGAGTAATGGCTCTGATCCTTTGCATAAATATAGTAACTCAAACCCAAAATACATGTAATTTTTTTAAATTAGCCTACTCACACCAAAGGGAAAATAATGCAAATATATATATATTATTCAGGACTAATAATAATAATATCCATAAATGTAAAAACTACATTAGTAAGCAATGATAACAAGTGGACAAATCTTAAAGGGAAGTCTGTAGACCAGGAATAACATTTGTTTTTTTTTGGTTGCAGCTAATTACTTTGTGTTTTCAAAAGCTTCCTTGGAGGCGGCCATGTTGGAGATACACACTGCCTTTTTGACTGTATAGACAGTATAGCAGGGGGCATGTGCTTAATGACAACTGCAGTGAATAGGAGTTGACGTCATAGATTATTACAGACTTCTTATACAGACTGTGGAAAGCGATAGGAAGGGGGTGCTTGTCCCCTAGGGGGATTAAAAAAAAGTTTTATTTTTACAAAATATAAAAAATGTGAAGAATTAGAAATTCATATCACCGTTCGCCAAACACGTTCAGTTCCGAACCATACAATAAATGCTATAGATGAGTAGTGACAATACAACTCACTCATCATTTGGCATAATCATACCTTCTCCTTTATTCTTCATGCAGATACATTTTCCCAGCAGGGATACAACAGTATACATAGCATGAGTAAGGGGGTGTGTCCCCCGAAACGTTGCGCAAGATGAGGATACGCTGAGGGTGATCGCTATCTATACTATAGTATCCCTGCTGGCAGGGGTGCACCACCAATGAGGCCAGGTGAGGCGATCGCCTCAGGCAGCACCAGGTAGGGGCAAGAGGGGGGCAGCGGAAAGGCCATGGGCAATGATTGCTTTCGTTGTGGCAAAGGAGTTAGGTTAAGAAATTGGAGTTTGGGGGGGCGTTTCAGTTTTCGCCTCAGGCAGAAGAAAGGCTAGATGCACTCCTACATGCTGGGAAAATGTATCTGCATAAGGAATAAAGAAGAAGATGTGATGATACGAGTGAGTGAGTTGTATTGTCACTATTCATCTATAGCATTCATTATATGGCTTGGAACTCCAAATGTTTGGTTAATGGACTGTATTATACGGAGTGGAGTGGAACGCCAGTGCAGAAGCTTTGCCTTTAATATACAGCATAGTGTGCATTGGACTATGTTTGCATATATAAAAACATATATTTTTTTTTATATTTCCTAATTGCACATATAAAAATAAGCTATAAAAAAGCTATAAGCAGTTTTTCCCATTTTTCAATATAAGATATGGCAAATTAAAGCATGGCAATAAAAATTACTTCTTTTTGCTCAAAAAAAAAAACAAAAAATCAAGCTTTTATACAGCTATGTGAACTGAAAAGTAAAAAGCTGTGGCTCTGGGAAGGTGGGAAGGAAAAAAGGAAAATGCTAAATTGACTTGGTCTCAAAGGGGTTAAATACTGCGCACTCTATTTACAATGAGATCACTATGTCCCATTCTCTACGTTCACTGGTCTCCAAAAGTATCAGATATAAAGCAGACACCACAGTCCATCTTTCCTAAATTATCCCATCAGATCATACTAGTTCTTCATGTCCTGCAGCACTTTTTCAGGCACATACCCAGTAGTCATGTTAAACATCCAGTATACATAGAGCCAACCTAATTCTCATTAACCATTTTACAGGACTCCCTGCAGCTGATCAACCGCCCTTAATGTACCTATAAATTCTTCCATACGTCCCATAATGGTCTGAAGGCTTTTAAATGGACGCTGTAAATCAGGATTTGTTTCACACAAAATAGTCTTCTCCAGAAAAGGGACATTTCAGAGCTTCTTCCATCTCCAAGACAGAATATTGGCATGGCGTTACCTAGCAATGCATTACATTTTTCAGTGATTACGTACCCACAAGGGATTAAGCTGTACTTTATATAACTTTACTGTTCTACTTGTAATTATATAATCCTAGCTAAAGACATGACAGCTATTGGCACTCACCTAGACAAATGTGTCCATGATGAGCGGTCTAACCAAGAGCTTGTAAGAAACATGTGGCTCTCATTCCCCTTAGATATGGCACCCTTCCAGAAAGAGAGAACTGATTTATCTCCTCTGGATGGACATGGTGAGGATTTCATCCATAGTGTTCCTTGGGCTCATATCGCCATAGGTTTTATATTGAACCTACCTTAAACTGGAGGTTACTCCATTGTTCTCAATGTCTCTGGGATCATACATGATGGATGATTATAGAATGCAAGCTATATTTTACCCAGATGTTGGGTAACTGTTACAAGCTGTGGCAATAGCATCATCTCCACTCACCTTTCTGATTCCCCAAGCCCCAGTGCCCTCTATTTTTAGCATTATCCCGGGTTTCCCATTCCATTACCTGGCTGCCAGCGTCCTCATGTGTTCATGACTCTGTTGATGATGTTTATATGGACAATTTCCCTCTGACCATCATCAGAGTCTGAGTCTTCTATCGTCAGTGTTTTGTGGTGGTTGTGTTCCGATATATTGCTCTCTGTGCATTTTTTGTGACTTATCTGACATCCATGTTTGCTTTTAATTCTGAATCTGACTTTTCTGTGGCCTTCTTTCCAGTTCGGTTCCATCCCCTTCTCTTCTCCAGCTTGACCATTAGTCTGTTTGTGGCAGCATTTTTGTGACAGTGACATCGAAATGTACCTCTCTGGCCTTGATATTAGCTCCCTGATTTCAAGGTTTCCAGAGTGTCTGTCAGCATCTCCGTTATCTCCTTCTGCTTCCTATAAGTTGATATGGAAAACTCAATACCCCGAACAGAAGAATAAACAGCTCCATATCCCCCAGTTTCAAAAATCCTCGATCAACTCACCCAATACCATGAACTTCTAGCTGCGGTGCAGAAAACTGCAGAGCTGGTTCCTATGCATCAATATTTCCCAAATCCATGCAATTCAACACTTCACTAAAATTACAAGTTTATTGTATTTTTATTGTATCCCGGGTTTCCCATTCCATTACCTGGCTGCCAGCGTCCTCATGTGTTCATGACTCTGTTGATGATGTTTATATGGGCAATTTCCCTCTGACCATCATCAGAGTCTGAGTCTCCTATCGTAACATAGTAACAGTTTATAAGGCTGAAAAAAGACATCTGTCCATCCAGTTCGGCCTGTTATCCTGCAAGTTGATCCAGAGGAAGGCAAAAAACCCCTGTGAGGTAGAAGCCAATATTCCTCACTTTAGGGGAAAAAAATTCCTTCCCGACTCCAATCAGGCAATCAGAATTACTCCCCGGATCGTCAGTGTTTTGTGGTGGTTGTGTTCCGATATATTGCTCTCTGTGCATTTTTTTTCACTTATTTGACATCCATGTTTGCTTTTGATTCTGAATCTGACTTTTCTGCGGCCTTCTTTCCAGTTCTGTTCCATCCCCTTCTCTACTCCAGCTTGACCATTAGTCTGTTTTTTGTGACAGTGACATCGACATGTACCTCTCTGGCCTTGATTTTAGCTCCCTGATTTCAAGGTTTCCAGAGTGTCTGTCAGCATCTCCGTTATCTCCTTCTGCTTCCTATAAGTTAATATGGAAAACTCAATACCCCGAACAGAAGAATAAACAGCTCCATATCCCCCCAGTTTCAAAAATCCTCGATCAACTCACCCAATACCATGAACTTCTAGCTGCGGTGCACAAAACTGCAGAGCTGGTTCCTAGGCATCAATATTTCCCAAATCCATGCAATTCAACACTTCAATAAAATTACAAGTTTATTGTATCTTAAGATACAACAAAGTTAAACTTTATTATATGTGTCCTAACATATAATAAACTTGGAATTTTAGCGAAGTTCTGAATCAGAAATCCTCAGCCTTAGGAGAGCCTTCAATTCAGCACTGGTCTTCAGCTGAACATCATTTTCCAAATCTGCACCAAATTCGTGTACATACCCTAATGATGTCCTACCTAGACTACTACGACATCCTTCTTAACATTTTTGCCCTTCTCTAATGCATCTTCAACTCCGCTACCAGGTAATCCAACTTTCTCCTTGTTCATCCATGTCTCATGCCTGCCCATCACCCATCAAATAAATCCAAAAAATTGTAGTGTCTTTAAAGAGGACCTGTCACCACTTCTGATATATCTATTTTACTAAATACTTGAATTGCCCATGTAATAACAATTATGGACAGGTCCTCCAATTATGGAGCTGTGTGGTGCCATACCTGTGTTATTACGGGCTGAGGGTATTTTGAAAGCGTGCAGGGACACACCCAACTGGTAACACCCAATGGTCAATTTATTCATATATTTAAAATAGGAATAACAGCGGAAAGGCACAATACAGAGTTATAAGAAAAATACACCCCCCCCCCATCCTTTTTCTGTCAGCCAGTGGTACTTGTAGGGAAATCTATACTTACCTGATCCCTGCGGCTCCATTCCATCTCTGTGGCTATCCGGCTGTCTTCATTGGACTTTCCTGTATGTCAGTTTCCGGGATCATGCACGCTGCTGCAGCCAATGACTGGGCACAGAGTCACATGCCCCAGCAATGATGTGACTCTTGGGATAGGTCACTGCTGGTGCCAGTCATCTGCTGCAGTGGCACATGTGACAATAGAAGTAGAAAGATGATTGGATGTCAGTGGAGACAACTGCCATACCCCAGACCAGGTTACATGCAAAAAAACGGTTTATTGTTATTAAGTTGATTGAACGAATGTAATGTTCTGATTTACTGCATTGTACACTTGATGGTTTTGTATGGATAGGTCAGGGTTAACAATTATGACTTTGCCACATCTAAGACAATAAGGGATGGACTTAGATTTGCCCCATGGAAGACTAAGCCTGAGTCACAGAGAATCACTCTCTCTAAGACATTTACAGCAAGAAAGCCATTGCTATAGTAAAGTACTCCAAAGACATAGCAGAAAGGAAGAAATAGAAAGTCCAGAATCTGCATGGCCGTGCAGCGGAGTCATTCATTATGGTACTGTGTTCGTTTAAGGCTGTCAGGAACTTTACTGCAGTGAAACATTGCTAATACACCCTTACACATTTTGACATGGCCTAACCATCTGTATCTTGATCCTATACTCCTCAGCCTGGGAATCACAGACAAGTTTCTTCTCAAGAACCTTATTGCCAGAATTAGATGCTGCAGAGAGAGAAAGATTTTGGAGCGAGAAAGACAGAGGAAAGGAGTACCACAACCCCCATCATTGTTGCTATGCATACATTACTGTAGGGAAAAAATTGCACTGTGAACTGTTTGGAACTGTGCTTTGAAACTGTTGGATGTACTACTGCTCCTATACTGTACTCTAGTAAAGAGAGAATTACTTATTTTGTACACTGGTCTGGCTGCTGACTCCAGCACCATTCGCCGGCCACAGCACTTACCGTATTTTTCGCTTTATAAGACGTAGGGGGAAAATGGCCGTGCATCTTATAAAGCGAATATTAGTGAGCGCTTCCATTATGGAAGCACTCACTAGTTTGCATTAGGTGCCAGGAAGCGCTTCAGATACTCACCCTCCTGTGCTGTAGCTCCGCTCTGGTTCCTACGCTCATCTGTCTTCTCTTGCTGGCGCTGCATTGTCCTGTCCCCGTACAGCGTCAGGACATAGTGCGCGCACTCTAACCTGAGGCTCCACTCAGTCAGGTGACAGTGCAGTGCCGGCAGGAGTAGACAGCGGAGCGCCAGCCTCGGCGCAGGAGAGGTAAGAGCGTTTTTTTATTTTAGTTTTATGGGGCTGAATGGGCTGATCTGAGGTCTGATGGGGGCTGAGTGGGCTGATCTGAGGTTTGATGGGGGTCTGAAAGGGACGATCTGAGGTCTGTTGGGGGTCTGAAAGGGCTGATCTGGGGTCTAAAAGGGCTGATCTGAGGTCTGAGAGAGTCTGAAAGGGCTGATCTGAGGTCTGTTGGGGTCTGACATGGAGGGCTGATATGGGGGTCTGATGTGATTTCCTGATGTGAACCTAGGCTTATATAAATGTTCCCCAATATGTGCTGGTCGACTCAGATCCATCACTTACTTGCATTTTATTTGTCAGAAATTACACCTCGTGCCATTTATAGTGATGCCGTATTAAGCATAACATTATTTGCCCAAATTAATTTTAATAGGTCTTAATGAATCGGGCATATTTATGATAACAGCACATCTGCATATCATTAGCATAATGTTTTCTGAGATCTCTGTCTTGCACTATGCTTTTAACATGGCGTTAACTTCTGCTGGTCCCGCATCGTTTTCTGAGGTTGCGACACCAAGCGGACTAACAGACCTCTCTATAACCTGACTTGCTTGTGCTGCCAACATGCATGACTTGGATTTCATAGACATTTTAACATATATTTGACATCACATCGAGAATGATTTAATAGATTTGTTTAGAAGCTGTATTACCTTAATGAAATGTATCGTATCGTGCCACACAGTAAGGAGGGTTTATTCTTTCATATCCCTCGATCCTGCGAACTTACCAACCTCTAGCCTATATTGTGGGGTATTCAGTCAGCTAACACATTCAAAATATCCTAAGTCCAAGAAAAGTTCTGTAACTTTTGAACTTAGTTTGTGCTTCAGTTGCCGTCTATCTTCAAGATCTTTTCTTACCTATCAATGAATGGAAACTATGGGAGAGAAATAATGATGTGTTAAATGTATTATTTATATTACTTATATAGTGCTGATATACAGACATTGTCATCACTTGCTGTCCCCAGTGGAGCTCACAATCTAAGTTCTTTATCAGTATGCCTTCGGAGTGTGGGAGGAAACCGGAGAACCCGGAGGAAACCCAGGCAAACACGGGGAGAACATAAAAACTCCATGCAGATGTTGTCCTTGTTTGGATTTGAACCTAGGACCCCAGCACTGCAAGGCACCAGTGTTATCCACTGGGATATTTATGATGTATCATAAATGTCATAATGATACAGGTCCTATCTCTGGTACCTGCTCCTATTTCTAGAATAGGCTCCCCATCATGTCTGGTCAGGTATGGAGAGGTGGCCGCACATGTGCAGCTCTCGCTCTATTCACTTCAGTAGCACTTCTGAAAATAGCCTAGTCCGAGTGCTCATCTATTTTCGGAAGTGCTATTGAAGTGAATGGAGAGACCCACACAGGCACCGCCTCAGACAGGTGGGATCTGCAACTATATGACATATACAGCTGGGACAACCGCTATAAAAGTAGCACGTATAAAAAGACCAGATGGGTAGAACTTCATCAAACTTATCACAGTGGGGCACGCTGTGTAATAAATTTTGCGCCTCTTAAAGGACCAAGGAAGACATCTGCATGGAGACTGCATGTTCTCCCTCTGTTTGCGTGGGTTTCTTCCGAGTAATCAATTCCTTTGACGCTGCAAATGAATTTGTCCAAATCAGTTCCATTGTAGACAGGGACTGATGCAAGTGATGACATTGTCTGTACAGCATTAACGAAATACAGGAAATATATGTTGACATCTCTGATAAAGCTGAGAGTGGCAACAATATGAATGTGCCTCATGGCAGCAGCAGAACCAGAACCAAAAAAAATACACATATGCAGCAATGATCTATATAGTATGCATAAAGAGACACTGGAAATATTCTACATATTGTGCCGCTATTCAACGCAAGTGGCTGTGGATTCTTCGGTTTGGTTACGTGTCTTAAGATTTTCTTGCATTGTACTTACTGAACATTATGAAGTATATTCCAAAAATGCTATCTTTTGTCACCTCTACGCAAAGTTTAAGAGCATACTGCATAAGATTTATACATTGAGCCCAATAATAAAACTATAGGACAGAGTTACTAATAGTGTTTAAAATGTAGATATGTAAACTTAGACAGGCAGCCTGAAGGTCCGCCAAATTTATCACAGTGCTCAGGCTGAATTACAGATTTGGTGCCTGGTTAGACACTTTTGTCTAACTTTACACCACCTATTGGCTTATTTTGCACCAAAATTTGGACGTACATTGGCTCACCATGCTGCACAATGAGTCTAAAATGAGTCTAAAGCACATAATAAATGTGGTGAAAAGGCACAAATTGAAGGGAACCTGTCACCTCTGCAATGCTTTCCTTGCTAAGGGCAGCATGATATAGTGACATACTGTATCTGCTGATTTCAGCGGGCTGTCACTTCTGGGCTAGAATTCAGTACTTTTACAGTACTGACAGGGTGAACATTGCAACACTAGTGCGCCTTGTAAGGTGTACAAGTCCGAAGAGACTAATGGCTCTGCCCTTCCCCACTTCCTGCCCATGACTATCAGGTTTCTTTCATGTTATGCATAGGAAAAAAACCTGTCAGTCATATTCAGGAGGCGGCCACAAATCTCATCTGACTCATCTCTCTCCCAGCACTGGCGCACGCTGTGAGAGAGATGAGTCTGATGAGACTCGTAACCCCACCCTCCCCTGCCTCCTGCCCATGAGTGGCAGGTTTCTTTCATGTTATGCATAGGAAAGAAATCTGACAGTCATGGACAGGAGGCGAGAGGGGGCACAAATTTCATCTGACTCATCTCAGCACTGCAAGGTTCTCCCTGTCAGTACTGTAAAAGTTCTGACTTCTAGCTCAGAAATGACAGCACATCTGTCAGGTTCCCCTTAAGCCAGAATGCTGGCATATTCAGGGTCCTTTTACACTTCGCAATTTCAGCCCCAAATGAGTGCTAATCAATGATATCAAAGTCGAAAGGTGCATGTTTGTACGTGGCCCACTGCATACTGAATAGGGGACCAATAACTGATCCTATACGATATACTGCTGACAAACATCAATTTTTTGTTTCATATGAAACTAGCTGTTACTCCATTGTCAGGTTTACTTGTTTGTCGGCATATTTACATGGGGCAACGATCGGGAACAAGCATTTTTCACTCCAGATTGTTGATCCATTCAAATGGACTCTTAGCTTAGTAAAGCTCACCCATATTTTCAAAGGTAGGAATTATTTCTATTGGTAATAAGCAGGGAATGATCTTTGAATATAGGCTAAAGAAATCATAAAAATGTATTTCCATCCTGTGTGTCAGAAACCTGTGACAACTCTACAATGTAGAACTCATATGTTGAATTTTTTTTATTTATTCCCTTTATAGCCAGATTGCCGAAGAGAACAATTTCACAGTCTGTCCTCAGTTTATTGGTCATGGAATTGGTTCTTACTTTCATGGGCATCCTGAAATTTGGCATCATGGTAAGTACAGTTGTGGAGTAAAGCTATCATTAAAGGGGTTATGCCATGATTGATATAAGAACTGAAAATCAGACATCATATAGGACATGACAATCTCTTTCTAGCAAAACTAGAACCAGCCCTGTACCTCACAAGGATTCAGAGCTTCCCCCATTCACTGCTTGAATTTCTCTGCTAGATGTATTTCAAGCTGGCAGCTCAGGGGGGGGGGTGTCTTTTTCTCAGGAGGCATGTCCTGTCTGCTGCAGTTCTTCCTGTCATAAGTCAGGGAGACGTGTTAATTATTTAAGAGGCATGTCCATTCTGCTGAAGCTCTCTCCCTGTAACTGTCACTACTTCTAACAGTAGATATGGCTGGTGACAGTTAAAAAATGGAACTGAGCACGTGCGACCACATCAGTAGGTGGACGTGCAAATTACAGATCAAACACCAGCCATTATAATAAAGTAAAGACAGCATCTCATAACTAGAGCATTTTTATAACAAAAAGTAAATTACAAATATAACTAGTTTGTCATTCTGAATTATATTAAAATGAATACTACAACCCCTTTCACTGGCAAGTAAATGTTACAGTGAGGTTGAGTACTATTAGGAAATTACTATTTTCATACCTCATAGTCAGTGGTGTGCATAGAGAAGTAAGGGCCCCATAGCTAGGATTAAACCAGGCCCCCCACACAGGACAGAAGGGTTTCTGCCTAAACCCCTTTCAGTGACCCTTGGTCCATTTCTCTACCGCCTGATTTGCTAAAAGTTGTTCCTTTAGAGGGTAGAGTCCTGACCAAGTTTTCACCCCCAGTACATGAGGAGATGATCCCAACTGGGTCCCCTCTTGCCCTGGGCCCCATAGCAGTCACATGGTCTGCCGCTATGGTAGTTACACCCCTGCTCATAGTCAGTCAAGGTTACCTGGCATACTATACATTGTAGGAAGAAGACGCACCTAGGTTTTACAGGAGGACAATAAGAAAAAAATATTTTCATTAAACCTCTGGTCAGACCACCAATCTGACCCCCAATGTTAATCAGACCTCAGCTAACAGCCCCAATAAGACCCCCAATGTTAATAAGACCCCCAATCAGACCTCAGCTCAGACCCCAATCCTCTCATTAGTACCCATATGCCTCATATCAGCCCCCCAACAGCCTCTTATCAGCCCCCCAGTACCCTTATAGCCCCCCAGCAGCCTCATAGCCCCCGAGCAGCCTCATATCAGCCCCCCAGCAGCCTCATATCAGCCCCCCAGTAACCTCATAGCCCCCCAGCAGCCTCATATCAGCCCCCCAGCAGCCTCATATCAGCCCCCGAGGAACCTTATAGCCCCCCAGTAACCTCATATCAGCCCCCCAGCAGCCTCATATCAGCCCCCAGCAGCCTCATATCAGCCCCCCAGTAACCTTATAGACCCCCAGCAGCCTCATAGCCCCCAGCAGCCTCATATCAGCCTCATATCAGCCCCCCAGCAGCCTCATATCAGCCCCCCAGTAACCTTATAGACCCCCAGCAGCCTCATAGCCCCCCAGCAGCCTCATATCAGCCCCCAGGAGCCTCTCCTCATCCCAGCCTCCCCCAGGAGCCTCATAGCCCCCAGCCTGCAGCCTCTTTTCAGCCCCATATTGCTCATATAGAAAAAATTAAAAAAACACTTACCTCTCCTACTCCTGGACGCCGCCGACCGTGCTCTCTCTTCATCTTCCTGCTGGCTGTACTGTGAACTGGCGCACACAGCGTGAGGTCACAGAACGCCCTCACGCTGTGTGCAGCCCTGCACAGCCGACAGCCGAGCGGAGGACCAGGAAGCGTTGAGTACAGAGTCTTCACTGCTTCCTTGTCCTCCGGTGCTAATGAGCGCTTCCAGAATGGAGGGGGCATTTTTCCAGACGCAGGGGCATTTTTCCCCTGCAAAAAATACGGTAATATAATGTGCATCCTCTGCACCCCAAATGTGCATGCGTCTGTCCTACTCCTAGATCATTAGAAACCCTTGTAAAAAGGTCCATCTTTTTCAATTCTTCATGCCATTGTGCTGGCATGAGACCACTTCTCCCATAATACACCTGTACAGCATAATGTCAGAAGGCATAAAAACCATTCAGATTTTCAAGCACTGGAATGTATGGAATCCTGGCTTAGAACCAAGACAAAAATATTCTCTGCAACCATTCACCGGAGAACTTTAACATGTAATTCAAGCTAACGTTTTAAGGTGCTTTTCCCCTTTAAGTGTTTGAAAGAAAATACGTGTATTGTGCTACCTTTTCCATTCACCTTCCCCGCGCTCAACAATGGCAGCATTGTGCGATTTGTCTCTCTTTAGATATTTGTGTTGGCTGCAAGGAACCAAAAATTCTTACAAGGAGATCGGTTTTGCAGATGTTGAAAATTTCATTTGAAGTACCATGTAGGAACAATATGGTGTAGGCAACGAACCCCAGATTCTGGACCCCAAGCTGTAGCTCATTGTGTCTTAGGGGAGGATTTAAATGAAGCGATCCCTTCTGTTCTTACAATTGATTCAGAATATCATTGTTACATTTACAGGTTTTCATTACCTCTTATATATATTCTTTGCTGCCAACTTTCTATTCACACATGCGTTAATTGTAAAATTCCCCTCCTCTCATTCAAGGCTTAACATCCTTCTGCCAGCACTTATTGCTCTAATCTTTTACTGTACACTTGTGTTATCTCCAGCTCTGCCACTTTGCTATAATTCTCCTACATGACTGGGATCTTTTAATTATGGCTTCTTATGCACTACTGGTTTATGCAGTCTGTTCATCAGTCTAGCTCGGGGACTGGTGGGATGGAGGCGTCAAAGAGGAATAGAACATTTCTGAAAGATCCTACATTTACTCATTGTTGGACAGAATGATGGAGTGTCATGTATAAGGGTGCAGCTCCTTGTTGCTATCTGTCCATTGATGGTATTCTAAAATCTAAAATTAATAACCGAGTCTTGATTAAAGTGCATCCTCAGCAGATTTGTACCTATGAAACTGGCTGACTTTTTACATGTGCGCTTGGCAGCTGAAGACATCTGTGTTGGTCCCGTGTTCCTATGTACCCGCATTGCTGAGAAAAATGATGTTTTATTATATGCAAATGAACCTCTAGGAGCAACGGGGGTGTTGCTGTTACACCTAGAGGCTTTGGCCTCTCTGCAAACGGCATGGCTAAATAAAAAGATACTTCACTGCAAAAGAAAAAAGCTGGGGTGATGGCGGGGTGATCCCAAGGTGAAAGAGGGAGGGGAGGAAACCCACTCACCTTAGAAGGTTGTGGAAGGCAAGCACAATGCTGTAACAAGCATGAATGTGATAGACACTGGCTGCAGCTCGGCCTTCACAGCCGGCAGTAGTAGTCTGCCACTCATCAATCTGGTACAAAGTTAAAAAGAAGAAAGGTGCCCAAGGGCTGCCAAAATAAAAAATTATAGCATGTATTGACAACTGTTAAAAAAAACCAAGAATTAATATGTAAAAGGAAACACTTTTCGATGCAGGACTTGTATCTTCGTCAGGCCAAAAATTTAAAAAAATACATGTTTAATGACAAAATTACACATACCCATTAAAGGGAGTCTGTCACCTCATTTTCACCTATATAACTAACAGCACTGCCCCACAGAAGATTGCAGACTCATCCCAGACCTACCTGTGTGCACTGTGTGTGTATTACATGTCACATCCCAGGCATACCTGTGTGCACTGTGTGTGTATTACATGTCACATCCCAGGCATACCTGTGTTCACTGTGTCTGTATTACATGTCACATCCCAGATATACCTGTGTTCACTGTGTCTGTATTACATGTCACATCCCAGACATACCTGTGTGCACTGTGTGTGTATTACATGTCACATCCCAGACATACCTGTGTGCACTGTGTGTGTATTACATGTCACATCCCAGACATACCTGTGTGCACTGTGTCTGTATTACATGTCACATCCCAGACATACCTGTGTGCACTGTGTGTCTGTATTACATGTCACATCCCAGACATACCTGTGGGCACTGTGTGTGTATTACATGTCACATCCCAGACATATCTGTGTGCACTGTGTGCCTGTATTACATGTCACATCCCAGACATACCTGTGTGCACTGTGTGTCTGTATTCCATGTCACATCCCAGACATACCTGTGTGCAGTGTGTGTGTGTATTACATGTCACATCCCAGACATACCTGTGAGCACTGTGTGTTTGTATTACATGTCACATCCCAGACATACCTGTGTGCACTGTGTGTCTGTATTACATATCACATCCCAGACATACCTGTGTGCACTGTGTGTCTGTATTACATGTCACATCCCAGACATACCTGTGTGCACTGTGTGTCTGTATTACATGTCACATCCCAGACATATCTGTGTGCACTGTGTGTGTATTACATGTCACATCCCAGACATACCTGTGTGCACTGTGTGTCTGTATTACATGTCACATCCCAGACATACCTGTGTGCACTGTGTGTGTGTATTACATGTCACATCCCAGACATACCTGTGTGCACTGTGTGTTTGTATTACATGTCACATCCCAGACATACCTGTGTGCACTGTGTGTTTGCATTAAATTTCACATCCCAGACATACCTGTGTGCACTATGTGTCTGTATCAGAGGCGTAGCTACCGGGGGGGTAGAGGGGGCGACGGCTCCGGCCCAGTGACTCAGGGGAGGCCCAGCAAGGATGACTAACAGGCGAATACAAGTGAGCACTTCCATTATGGAACCGCTCACTTGTATTTAGGGACCCCCATCAGACCTCAGATCAGCCCACCCAGCCACATAAGATTAAAGAGAAAGGTTTTTTATTTTAATCTTATGTGGCTGGGTGGGCTGATCTGAGGTCTGATGGGGGCACAATACACTGATCTGAGGTCTGATGGGGGCACAATACACTGATCTGAGGTCTGATGGGGCACAATACACTGATCTGAGGTCTGATGAGAGCACAATACACTGATCTGAGGTCTGATGGGGGCACAATACACTGATCTGAGGTCCGATGGGGGCACAATACGCTGATCTGAGGTATGATGGGGTCACAATACACTGATCTGAGGTCTGATGGGGCACTATACGCTGATCTGAGATCTGATGGGGGCACAATACGCTGATCTGAGGTCTGATGGGGCACAGTAGGCTGATGTGAGGTCTGATGGGGGCACATTCTGCTGATCTGAGGTCTGATGGGGGCACAGTAGGCTGATGGAGGACTAATGGGGGCACATTCTGCTGATCTGAGGTCTGATGGTACAATATGATCTGAGGTCTGATGGGGCACAATACGCTGATCTGAGGTCTGATGGGGCACAGTAGGCTGATGTGAGGTCTGATGGGGGCACATTCTGCTGATCTGAGGTCTGATGGGGGCACAATACGCTGATCTGAGGTCTGATGGGGCACAATACGCTGATCTGAGGTCTGATGGGGCACAATAGGCTGCTGATGTGAGGTCTGATGGGGCACAATACGCTGATCTGAGGTCTGATGGGGGCACAATACGCTGATCTGATCTGGAGCTCTGATGGGGGCACAATACGCTGATCTGAGGTCTGATGGGGGCACAATTACGCTGATCTGAGGTCTGATGGGGGCACAATACGCTGATCTGAGGTCTGATGGGGCACAGTAGGCTGATGTGAGGTCTGATGGGGGCACATTCTGCTGATCTGAGGTCTGATGGGGGCACAGTAGGCTGATGTGAGGTCTGAATGGGGGCACATTCTGCTGATCTGAGGTCTGATGGGGGCACAATACGCTGATCTGAGGTCTGATGGGGGCACAATACGCTGATCTGAGGTCTGATGGGGGCACAGTAGGCTGATGTGAGGTCTGATGGGGGCACATTCTGCTGATCTGAGGTCTGATGGGGGCACAATACTGCTGATCTGAGGTGATCTGATGGGGCACAATACGCTGATCTGAGGTCTGATGGGGCACAGTAGGCTGATGTGAGGTCTGATGGGGGCACAATATGCTGATCTGAGGTCTGATGGGGGCACAATATGCTGATCTGAGGTCTGATGGGGGCACAATATGCTGATCTGAGGTCTGATGGGGCACAATACGCTGATCTGAGGTCTGATGGGGCACAGTAGGCTGATGTGAGGTCTGATGGGGGCACATTCTGCTGATCTGAGGTCTGATGGGGGCACAGTAGGCTGATGTGAGGTCTGAATGGGGGCACATTCTGCTGATCTGAGGTCTGATGGGGGCACAATACGCTGATCTGAGGTCTGATGGGGCACAATACGCTGATCTGAGGTCTGATGGGGGCACAATACGCTGATCTGAGGTCTGATGATATGGGGGCACAATACGCTGATGATCTGAGGTCTGATGGGGGCACAATACGCTGATCTGAGGTCTGATGGGGGCACAGTAGGCTGATCTGAGGTCTGATGGGGCACAATACTGCTGATCTGAGGTCTGATGGGGGCACAATAGGCTGATCTGAGGTCTGATGGGGGCACATTCTGCTGATCTGAGGTCTGATGGGGGCACAATACGCTGATCTGAGGTCTGATGGGGCACAATACGCTGATCTGAGGTTCTGATGGGGGCACAGTAGGCTGATGTGAGGTCTGATGGGGGCACAATATGCTGATCTGAGGTCTGATGGGGGCACA
>ONZH01029005.1:0-43570 GCA_900303285.1 Rhinella marina
CGGCTGGTCTGCATCTGCAGCTTCTTTACAGGCCGAGCTTGGTCCTTCTCCAGTGTCTCCTCTTGGAGTTGTACCTGTGATTACAATATATAGATTACTACAACTTAATATCTGAGTGACCCCAGCTACAACAGTAAACACACAGCAGTGACCTGTAGCTGTCAGCACTGAAGGATTCTCCTCGGATGAAGGAAAAACCATCCAATGAGCCGACATCTTTCATTTCTGCAGGATAATGACAGCACTCCCACCACAATGAAGCACTGTAATTGCAACCTGCATTGGAATCCTCCACAGACGACAAAAGACCCCAACCTTTAATTGTACATATATGTAACACCATTCACCACGGAAAGCTGTAACCATTTAGTGCCTGCAGAATCCTGTTCACATTGTGGCATTCCCTCTTTATTCTGGGCTGGAGTCACACGTGACTGATCAGCTGCAGATTTGTACTGTACCAGCGAAGTGGATAAGTGTCTGAATTTTCATCAAAACGCAGCAGACAAGGTGTTATCGTGGATTTAAGATCGGCAGCATGTCAATTTATACAGTGGATTTTCTCACTGATATCTTTCCAATGGAGAGGGTGAAATCTGCAGGCTTTTCCACAAGAAAAACCACATGTAATACATGCAATTGTGTTGTTTTTTTTTTGCGGAAATACAGGAAAAAAAACGCAACAGGTTTTTCTACTGGATTTTCAGTCACTTGTGATGAGAACAATTGTTATATATGCAAATGAGCCTCTAGGAGCAATGAGGGCGTTGACATTACACCTAGACTCTCAGCTCTCTGCACTGACAGAGCCAGACAGTGAAAACATGATCACACCTGTCCTTGTCAAAGTGCAGAAGGCGCAGGCAGAGAGCAGAGCCTCTAGGTGTAACGGCAACACCCCCATTGCTCCTAGAGGTTCCATTTGCATATATTAAAACAATTTTTCTCAGCAATGTGCGGTACATATGAACATGGGACCAACACAGATGTCTTCAGCAGCCAAGTGCACATGTAACAGGTCAGCCAGTGTCATGGGTACAAATCTGCTGACAGATGCCCTTTAAGCTATAATTTACAACAGTTTCTGGCATTTAGATAGAGTACATTTGTTGGGTCGTGAGAAGACCCCACCCATTTCAACAAAGACAAGAGCGGCACAAAATGAGGAACATTTGGACAATTCTGGCAGAGTTCCACTTGCACAAAAGTTTGAGATCTCTGTACTGCAGAAAACTGGCATACATCCAATGATAAAATATGAACAGAGCAGGCAGATTTATAAGAAATGTTTGTAGGATTGGTGTAATAAACAATATTTGCAGTTTTGGACAGAAACGGGATACAGGGGAGGTCAGATATATTTGTATTATACTGCAAAGCCCCATGTGATACACAGTGTGCAGATACCCTTCTCTCTATGAGGCAGCTGCCACCCTGACCACCCCTCGACAGGCAATGCAGCGCAAGTTAGCTGGTTAACTGAGGTATTACCTTAATTTGCGAGGAGATATTCTGCAAGTGAATTAAAGGGATTTCCCCAGATTTTTTATATTGATAGTGTAGTCTTATAATAGGTCATTGATATGAGATTGGAAGGGGTCCTGGCATCCCCACCAATAAACTCACAGGAGCTCCGTAGGCATCTTGCAGATTACCAAGCACAGTGCCATTCACTGGATAGTGGCTGTGATTAGTATTGCAGCTCAGCCTCATACACTTGAAAGGAGCTGAGCTACATCGAATGTGACGTCACTGACTTAATAGCTCACAGAGCACCACTGCCTCGAGAAGATTTCACTGATGATCTACTCTGAGCCATCAATATCAAAATCCTCCTTTCATTTGTTTCAATACACTGATAATAAGCACATTTGTTTTTTGTCGGGAAATCCCCAAGACATGACCTTGAGGTTTCTTGAGGATTGGAAAACCATAACCCAATGCATCTCAAAGATTCTAGTAGTGGATCACCAGAAAGTTACAGCACTAAATCAGCTAAACAGCGTGTAACATATCCTAGGTATCCTAAAAAGTAAATCCCTAAAAACTAAACAAAAAACCTTGAAAACATATGATTTATCCCACTGTCCAAGAACACGTCCTGCAATCATGTTACCGCTGAACTCTGTCCACTACCTCCTACAGAGCACAGCCCCCCGGATCTAACAGTATAATTCACTGTTGTACAGAGGACAAGATTTCTTCCTGCTTGATGTACATGGAAGTGAATATATATACAAGCCCCCCACCCTCCCATGAAGACGGGGTCTGTACATCTTTACATACCTGATCTTTATTACCAGTCTTCATTCTGATCCACTGTGGGATTGGTCTGTTCTGTTTCTGCTTCTTGGCAAGAAACCTCTTAATTCTGAAGGTCTTGTGGGACGACTGATGGGAAGAGAGAATATAGTACATTAGCGCTATCAATATACATCTACATCACAGCCGCTATCTGCTCCATGGTCCTGGAGCTCTACATGCATTTCTCCATATGGGATAAAGTCATCTTCCAAACAAGGACGTCTCTAAAGGAGGCAGGGATGGTGGGAGACAAAACTGTATGCTGTATGATATGACCACACTGTAAGAAAGCACGGCAAAGCTTACAAACCTGGCAAAAAAGCCAGACTTTCATACCAGGTATTTTTCTGTAGGCACCCAGCCCCCACTACTCCTCTGGTGGGATGACTGGACAGCACTGATGAAGACTACTTTTCAGTACAGTAGACATGACACCAGATAGCGGGGTACAGGTCACATAGGACAAAATAGCAGTGTAGATCAGACAGCCAAACATTTCCCCTGCAACAACGACAACGCAGACTGGGGCCATGCACATGAATGGACGGCCATCCAGGTAATACAGGTACTGATAGTACAAACTGGCTCTACATTCAGATTTATAGAGCCCACCCCATGGAATATGTACACCCGTCTTCATCCCTTCATCTCTGCCTATACACCCTCATACAGTCACCCTGTCACAGGCAACATCTGCAGAGGTTCATACAGTCTGAAGGGCTTTTCATCAGAGATTCAGAGCACAGCCCTACTAAAGAGGACCTGTCTCCTCTCCTGACTTAGTAACTTGCATCCTCTTGTAATATTTGGGAGCATTTATTCTTAAGACTGGATGGTGTGCCGTTCCTTTATTATTCCTGTTAGAAGTCTTAAGAATGGTTTGCAAATTGGGCATTACCAGTTGGGGGGGGGTCAACCTGCTGCTCCTGGTTTAGGCCCACTGAATGGACATCCGCCAAGGCTTCTGGTGGTATCAACCCAAACACCACATGACCTTTCGTGGTGTGGTCACAGCTCTAAAGTGCCAGCCACACGTACCAGTGGAAAGCAAGAGGTGGAAACTTAATTTTTTGTGTGTAATGCAAGTAGACAGACCCGGCAGTTCAAAGGTTCTCTACCTACTTAAAGGGGTTCTCCATCCTTTTCTAAGTGAAGGCTGATCAGGCTAGGTCATCAATAGCTGATCTGCAGGGAGGGTCCAACACCACACAACCCTACCGATTCGCTGTTCTGTGTAGCTCCATCGCCAGAACTACACAGCACTGTCAACCTTGTGGTCGAGCTCCTCCACTACAAGGATGATGGGGCTGTGTAGCACCAGCACAGACTTACATCCAAATAGATAACCAGTGGGGTCCCAGCAATCAGCTAGTGATGGCCAACTATCAGCACTCCAGCTGTGGTGAAACTACAACTCCCAGCATGCTCCATTCATTTCTTTAGAAGTTCTAGAACAACAGCCAAGTAAGTGTACATCTTGGGAGTTGTAGTTTTACCACAGCTGGAGTGCTGGAGGTTAGCCATCACAGGCCTATACCATCAATGAGCCATCACTTACTAAAGGCTGGGCAACCCCTTCAATCCCAACCAGTACAGCAAGAGGCTTCACAACTAAACCATTCCACTAACCAGTACCACAGTAACAACGCCCATCATTGCTGGTCGTGTACTACACCATTATAACTATTACAGTCCCAGTGCTGGGGATAAGCAGTGACACAAGGAGTCGCCGAGCAGCCACCACATATCTACAGGACAGCCTGCACAATGCTCATACATCCTGGTCACATGACTCCACGCGGGCATTCTAGGTCTTGTAGTGCTCCACAGGTGACCAGCACAGCACCGCGGAGTCAGAGCCCAATATGCTCCGTCCTCCTTTCTACAGCAGTAGCCGGGGTTAGAATGGGGAAACCCGGCGCTTCAGGAAACCTCCCCGTCTCTCCGGGCACAATACACACGTGAAACCACTGCTCGGCGTCTCCGCCGCCGGACAGCACACCTCCAGAGCCGACATAACGCGCCACTGCGGAGGATTATATCGGATTCACTCACCATAGTGAACCGCAGCGACCCTGTCACCACAATGGCGGGTGAGAAAGAGGAAGACGGAAGTCAGAGGGCAGAGGTTAGCGGCGCGGAAGAGTAGAGAGCGGACGAGGGGAAGACGCTCTCCAAGTACGTGTGGCAAAACGAGGGCTCCACCTCGTGGTCGGAGGACAAATTGCAGCAGATGCGGTTTTCAAATGAATATGAAAGAATAAAACTAGCTGATATTTAGCATTTTAGCTTGCACAGCAACTACAATGTAGCAGGTTACATCGCACGGGACCATGGTGGTGAATCAGCAGTGCAGACAAGCCTGCATACCATCCTAGTCTTCCTTCCTGTCATGATTGACAAACTGCTGTGGACCATAACCATGTTATCTTTAGCAATAAATCCAGGTTCTGTTTCGGATTGAACGATGGATGGGTTTGACCTCATGCTTTGCTCTTCAATCCTGCCTTTGCTGTGGAGTGCCACACCACCCCAACTGCTGGTGTGATGATCTGAGGAGCCATCAGATACAACAGTCAGTCACCCCTAGTAGTGATATGAGGGACACTACCAGCTCAGTGATATGTGCAGGACATCCTGCAGCCACATGTGTTCCTCTCATGGCAGGGCTTCCACTTGCCATTTTTCAGCAGTATAAGGGCTCATTTAGACGACTGTATATTAGCATTCTTTTCAGGTCGGATGCAGACCCATTCATTTCAATGGGGCCACAGTGTACTGTCCGCATCTGTACTTCACTTCCACGGCCCCGCAAAAAAGATAGAACATGTCCTATTCTTGTCCATTTTTGCAGACAACAATAGGCATTTCTATCATAAGGCTGTCCGGTATCCATGTTTTGCAGATCTGCAATTTGCAGACCACAAAACAGATACGATCGTCTGAATGAGCCCTAATGATCATCACCAGATTTATAGCCAATCGAGCATTTATGGGAGCAGATGGAACACCAGCTTCAGCATCCGAGTGTGCAGGATCTACAGGCCCAGCTGTAACCTCTGTGGGCAAAGGATAACATACAGAACCTGTAACCTCCGCGCCCAACCGTATTGCATCTTGTATCTTGTAGGATAACAGGCCGAACTGGATGGACAGATGCCTTTTTTTCGGCCTTATAAACTATGTTACTATGTATCCAGACTAGAGGTGGCTAAACAAGGACTAGAGCCTCTTTTGAATTAAACAGTTTTCCCCAATAATCTTATTTTGCTCCGATATTTGTAATCACTTACATATATCATCATTACATTCACACGCACAAGTTTCATTCCATTCCAACATCTTGGTGCCCTATTGTTCTTGTCAATGAGTGTATTCCAGGTCATTATGGAACTGATTTATTAACTTTGAAGAATTGAAAAAACTGAAGTTTGTCTTCACATTTGTCTATCTGTGTAAAGGTAACGTCAGCCAAATTTATTATAGTGCCATATAGCACTTGTTAAAGGGGGGTTATCCAATGTCTAAAGCATGCCCCCCAATACCCGGGCCCCTTATATAGATTATACTTACCCCCGTTCCCCGGCACCTATGTTGCTCCAGATCACTGCACGGCCACCACTGCATCTCCCTGTTGCGCAGATCAAAACGTCACAATGCTAGGGAGGCATGTCCCAGTCGCGGCCTGCTATTGGCTGCTCCCCCGTTTCCGAATGCTTTGACCCACGTGACAGTGAGATGCAGTTGCGGCGCACAGAGACAGGAGTGACACAGCTGCAGGGGGCGGGCACAGGGGGATAAGTGGTAACCAGCTGCCAGGTAAATTTATGAGGGGTAAACTGGCATTAACATATCATTAGGCACATTGGGCATATTTTACACATTGGAACCCCTTTAAAAGCATTTCACATTTCCATTTAACATAAACCATCACATTCAGGTCAGGACTCGAGTTCAGTTGAGACAATTTTTTGGACTTTTTGGGCCAATAAAATGTCCTAATGATAAATAAGGCCAAAAACTAAAGCACTCCACGGAAAGCCCACAAAACAGCTGGATTCAAGAGCAAAAAAATAACATCGGAGTATTGATAAATTTGTCTTACAAGTAAAATGACTGAAAGGCCACAATTGACAAGATTTTGGGGGCCAATGTTTCATATATTTCTCATATTAAATGTCCTATATTCCTGGGTCCCCGCTGCTCCATTTTTGTCATCCACAGTAATGGGCGATTGTGGTCCTCACTATGATGTGTCTTGGATGAGCCGTGTGTGCAATACATTTCATGATTTCACGGTGGACATAAACTAGCCCTATATAGTAGTAACTGGATGAGCCTCGTGATTTCCTCAGCCAACCTGGAGATCCATACGGTCTGGGTCTGAAGTTTCGGTATTGGCCTTATTGGTACACAGTCCAACAATAACTTTCCTGAGATGTGGCCATCTTGAAATTTGTTTGCTTCTCATACAGACTAGAAGAGAGTGCTTTAGGGCTCTAAACTAATGAGCATTAAAGGGAATCTGTCCTTCCCCCCCCCCCCCGGGAAGCCCTAATAAGTACAGTAATACATGTATAGAACACCTGCCACTGACTCTGACTCAGAAGTTTGTATGTTAACAGGCACCCCCATCCCCCCGCCGTATGCCCGCAAACCAGCCATGAAATGCATTGAGAGGACTCCAAGAAAATCAAAGACTCAAAATGGGGGGAAAATGTCAGTGCGTCTTATGTTTTGCGAATACTAATGAGCGCTTCCATTACGGAAGAGCTCATTAGTACAGGAGGGTCAGGAAGCAGTGAATGTAGTGCTCCCCAGGCTCTGTATTGACCGCTTTCTGGTCTTCTCTTTCAGGCTCCGACCTGCGCACAGAATGAGGATATCGACGCTCTGTGACCGGTGTGCTGCCAGGTCACAGCACAGTGTGGCAAGAAGACCACTGGATGGTAGGAGTGGCGTTGTCTGGAGCAGGAGAGGTGTCCGCTCTGAGCATGGTCTGAATGGGGGATCTGAACATTGGGGCTCTGATCGGGGCTCTGAGCTGAGGTCTAATGAAAAATATTTTTGTTCTTATTTTCCTCATCTAAAACCTAGGTGCTTCTTATAGGGCAAAAAATACAGTATATAATGGCCAGTTTGTGGGCACGTAGCAGGGGAATGGGGGCAAGTATTGACATACAAATTACTGATCTGGTATCAGCGGCAGATGTTCTATACATCTATTATCCTACTTAATAGGGCTAGGCAGAGGTGATCAATTTCCTTTTAAAAATAGGCCGAATTCACACTTCTGTTATTTGGTCAGTTTATTTCCAGCAGTGATTGTGAGTCAAAACCAGGAGGAAAGTCTTTAAATGGTACCTTAAATTACACCTCATTTCTGAGCAGGCGTCACTACTGGTTGTGGTTCACATTAACTGATCAAACAACTTAAAGAGGCTCTGTCACTAGGTTGTAACCTATGTATTTAAATACATAGGTTACAAGGCCTAGTGACAACTTTTAAAATCATACCTTTCATGCAGAGTTCTGCGCAGCGGTCGCGTAGAAATTTAAACTTTAAAAAGTATGCAAATGAGCCATCGGAGCACCGGGGGGCAGCCTCTTTCCTCTGGAGCACCGCTCCTTCACCCCCCCCCCCCCGGGCCAGAGGCACGTCCCCTTTCTCTAATCACGCCCCTTTCTGTATTTGATAGACAGCGCAGACTGGTAAGTCTAGCGCTGAACTCTCGCGCATGCGCCCTAAAATTTTCCCGGCGCATGCGCAGTAGCGCTTGCAGTGTCTACACTGCAAGCGCTGTCTCTTCTTCTGCGCACGTGCCGTCACTCCACTCCCGGGACTAGCGAAGTGACGGCGCGTGCGCAGAAGAGAAGAAGACAGCGCTTGCAGTGTAGACACTGCAAGCGCTACTGCGCATGCGCCGGGAAAATTTTAGGGCGCATGCGCGAGAGTTCAGTGCTAGACTTACCAGTATAGCGCTGTCTATCAAATACAGAAAGGGGCGTGATTAGAGACAGGGGACGTGCCTCGGGCCCGGGGGGGGGCGGTGCTCCAGAGGAAAGAGGCCGCCCCCTGCTGCTCCGATGGCTCATTTGCATACTTGTTAAAGTTTAAATTTCTACGCGACCGCTGCGCAGAACTCTGCATTAAAGGTATGATTTTAAAAGTTGTCACTAGGCCTTGTAACCTATGTATTTAAATACCTAGGTTACAACCTAGTGACAGAGCCTCTTTAAGTGTGAACTTGGCTTAAACTGTACGTTAGACCTAAACCGGTTAATTTCTTGGTAAACCAACAAAAGAGTTTAATTTTAGGGCTCAGAAGAATATGGCATCATCTGCTAGGAGCCATGCAAAGAAAGACTAATGAGTAATCTTATGCTTTATAAAGCGTTTTACACAAGAACTTATTCCGTACCATGTGCTTTTCTCTGATGCTCCGTCAGGTGCTGCATGTCAGAAATATGGTCCCCTAATACGTTAAATCATAGGTAAATGGAGATACGACAGGGCCCTTTACACCTTTATAAGTGTCCTGCTTTATACAAATCTGAACTTTAAAGAAGAACTCCCGCAAAAATTTTTATTCTCTGACCTGTTAGAAAGGTGCATGATATAATCTATAGTGATTGTCATTTTCTTATCAGTGACTGTTTCTGTGAGTAAAAACCTCTCTTCTTATTGTAGCTGGGTCATGTGACCAACTCCCTGACCTCCAACTGACCCAGGACAGCAAAGCCAGTAACTGCTCTATTCATTTCTATGGGAGCCTCACTTTCAGTCTCATAGGAAATACATATAGAGAATTAGACTTCCTGTCCACACATAAGTCTATGTGTGAGTTGGTGGGTCTAATTGCTGGTCACATGACACAGATAAGAAACTTCAGGATGATAGAAGTCAAAAATACAGCCACTAGTAAGAAAATGACATTCACTACAGATTACATCATGTACATTTCTAGCAGGACATGGAATAAAATTTTTTGCGGGAGTTCTTCTTTAACGAGTACTTGTCACCACAAAATGCAGTGCAATCTGAAGGCAGCAGGTTATAGAGCAGGAGGTCCTAAGCAGATTGATACACAGCTTTGTAGGAAAGGGTTTGGCAAAACTTGTAATTTATATTTAAATCTCTGCTCTTTCTAAACTCAGCCCCTGTGTACAACTGAGCTCAGAAAGAACAGAGTTTTAATTGTATAAATTACAAGTTTTGCTGAATCCTTTCCCACAAAGCTATATATTAGTTTATCCTGCTTTACAACCTGCGGCATGTACTGAATTTGATGGTGACAGGTTGCTTGCTGTGTACTTGACAACTTACTATAGATAATACAGGATTTCTTTTTTTGTCTGAGAAAAGACGTTTATCATTATGCCCGATGTACGTTAACATGCTACATTCATGTCCTTTAGTGCATAGTGAATCATTTTGCTGAACACAGAAATGATAAAAGCAGCATTTTAGATTCAAAATCTCATTTTATTTTTCCTAGAAAAAAAAAAAACGTTAAGAAATCACATAGGTTACATTTATTTAACACTTTATATGATCCAGGCGTGATAAAATAAGCCGCCACGTGCCTGTGAATATGCCAATGTAGACTTCTCTCATTGCAAGTAATAAACATCTGTATGAAAATAATTAGGAAAACCAAAAATTACAGCATTATTCTGAGTCTTGACAGCATTTTACAGCAGCGATCATTCTTGTCTCCAGAATGTCCAATGTAAAAAGAAAGGAATAAAAAGCAGAATATTTATTAACACTTTAACAGCAAAACAGAAATACAGGGCAAGCTCTATGGAAACAGCCCATGTAATACTGGGCTGGAACATTCAAAAAATATTCTTCTGTCATATCCCTCTGCCAATACCGGAATGGAGGACTCGTGTTTCATTAAGGCCACAAGACAAGATATTGTAAACTTGAGATTTTCTTTGTCTCCTCTCACCATTTCCACTACAGTCCTATATACTAAACGTACCACCAGCCGTCATGTTACTGTGTGAACCCATTATGGATTCTGACCCAAATTCTGCACGTTCTGCACCCATAGGCACCTCTATGTCTTTCCTCCGGACCCTACTCCTGCCGGTTCCCGATTCCTTCTCTGTGAAGGCACTTCTGGATGGCAGAATTTGTATTCTTTGGTTGTCACAACGGGCAGGACACTCCAAATCTTCTAAATTCTTACTCTTCTTTTCTGGTCTCACTGGTCTCACTCTCCTGCTTCTTCTCTCAGTTGTCTGATCACTGGATTTGGCTGGGCTTTCATCACACGGTGTTAACCTGCTCCTGCTTCTTGCCCCGGGTTGGTATAATTGCATTGCAGGGCGATCCTGCAAAAAGAAAGAAAGAAAATTAATGTTATTGCAAGCTTGCAATGCAGGGTCCGGTCAATGTTTGAAGTATATGTCTGCCTACAAAATCTCTTGATCAGATTTGCAAAACCTTTGTATTGTCTTGTACAGATCCTGGAATGGAAGACATGAATTCTTAATCCTAGAGTGGCAGCAGGAGAGGCTCCAACCTCAATTTTGGGGTTCCTCAACATCTTTGGCTGCTGCATTGCAGTGCAGGAGAGCTACTGGCCATCTGGTGGTCGGGACTTAGTCTCATCTTGCTTTAGTAATGGGGAGAGGAGCACATTTGCAAGGTGGTCCGAACACTTTAAGTCCTAAATTCCAAAGGCAATGTTACTGGGCAGCTGTGTGCCCTTCCCTGAGGTCACTTTCCCCAGCAGCTATGGGCTCCTAACATGCATTCCCTAGGTTAGTATGAAAGTATTTAACATGTCTTTTAACATTGTTTGCTCCTTACTTATATGAATTTATTCATAAAAGAAAATATCTATAACTATGATAAAAAATAAGACGATTGGTCCTACCTTGTTTCTGATTCGATCTCTTTGACCATATCTTCTTTCTTTTCTTCTCGGATGGACGCTCAACTTTATCAGTGGTAGACTGAGATTCACTAACCCTCCTGCTTTCTCACTCTCTCCTTTACTACTTCCCGGTCCTTCCTTCCTGAAGTCATCATCGTCTTCGAAGTCATCATCGTCTCGAAAGTATCGGTCTTTCTCATATCGATCCCTCTGTTTGCGCCGTTCATCCTCATGATAACGCTGCCTCTCTTTTTCTCTTGCACGTCGCTCTAAATCATAATCCTTATCTCTGTAATCTTTATCTCTATAATCTTTCATATAGTCATCTTCACATCTGCAAGGAGAGAACAGAAAACTGCCTTAGGCTATTTTCACACCTGTGGCACGGGGCTCTGGCAGGCTGTTCCAGTGGATTGAACAGCCCGCCGGATCCGTGCTGCCGCAGGTGCACGTGTGGGGCCCGAGCTACGCTCCAGCCAAATTCACTGTAATGGGGGCTGGCCGCAGCACGGCAACCCCTGCCGAGAGGCAGCCGTAACGAAAATACAACATGGACCCCCCTTCCCCCACTATCTACTGACTGGGTGCAACAGTCACATGCAGTTTGTCAGAATGTCTTCACAACAGGACAGCAATAGAGACCAACAAAGCACCAGGGCAATGGGGGATTTTAAAAGGGAGTCATATTTATTTTACTTTATCATATATATAGTATAGATTAAAAGTAGAAGAATAAGCATTACTCAGCATCTCACCGATCCCCCACTGCTGCCATTCCGATGCGCCTATTCAGTCCCCAGAAAGCTTACAATTTGCTCCTCCTGGCTTTCTGTTCAGCCCAATCACTGGCCACACGCCAGGGACCTTCCTTCAACCAGTGATTGGGCTGAGCAGACATCTAGTCATTCCCTGTGTGTTCAGCCAGAAACAGGAAGTAACAGAGCAGCAGGGAACCAGAAGCAGCGCCAAAATCTGTGAGATTTATAGCAGAATTTTTTATGCGGATTTCTGTTTGATTTCATGCTGAAAAGTCTCCTCAAATTTTTTTCAGTGGAGTTCAAGCTGGCATTCACATGGCCACATGGTTTGAAGACCGAGGCAAGAAAGGACAATGTCCTTTTCTGTGTGGATTCATGCTTCTTTTTATCCTATTTATCTTTAAAAAAAAATAAAAAATAAAAAATCTCACCCCAAAAAAGCCATAGAACTTAAAGGGTTATCCGGGAATTGCTACCCATGACCTATCCTCTGGATAGGTTGTCAATATCAGATTGGCCGGGGTCCGACTCCCGGTAACCCCTGCAGATCAGCTGTTAGAAGAGGCTGTGCACTCCGTGATCCCTGCAGCCCCTTACTAGGCCATGTGACGGATATCGGTCACATGGGCTACTTGCAGCTCAGCCATTCAAGTCAACAGGGCTGAGCTGCAATACACCAAGCACTGCCACTATATGATGTACAGCGCTGTGCTCGGGAAGCTGCCGGGAGCCTGCACCGCTCACCAGAGATCCGGTGGGCGCAGAAGCTCCCTGGAACAGCTGGTGCCCAAACTCGGACCCCTTCTGATTTGATCCTGAGGATACGTCCATCATTAATTATCTTTATCTGGAGTGGGGATGTGGAAAAACTCATATCAGCAGATTACAGATGGCCAAATAAAAGCCGACAAAAAGCCTTGGGTAATTGGAAGTTCCTTGCTGTAGGTGCTGGTTAGGGAACAGTCATATATAAAACCTTAATACAATTAGTATAAGTTGACAAAAGGAGGAAGATAACTTACCGTTTAAGCTTTTCTTCTCCAGTTTCTCCATCAGATCTCTTGGTGGTTGAGATGCGCTCTTCTCTCACATTCTCTTTTTCCAGCTTTCTGGGTTTAAAACTTCTTTTTCTGGCTCTCGCTCATCATCTTTCTCAGGCTTTCTAAGAAGCTGTGGTGACAAACTGATGTATTTACTAACGGCAATTAAACATCATGTGCAAAAGCATTAACCCCTTAATGCCTGTTTTGGGGCCTTACTGGCCAAGGGATTTTTTTTTCCCCATTTTTTCATAGTCGCACTTCCAAGAGCTATAACTTTTTTATTTTTCTTTGTAGCTGTATGGGGTCTTGTTTTTTGCCACGACAAGTTGTAGTTGTTAATGATTCCATTTTGGGGTACACATCGCCTTTACTGATTAACTTCCTTTCTGGGAGGGGATAGGACAAAACAGTAATACTGCCACTGAGTTTATCATGTTATCTAAGCTGAAAAACCCGTAACTATTCTCTGGGTCAGTACGATTACGGCGATACCAAATACATATAGTTTTTACGTTTTACTACTTTTGTTCAATAAAAAACTTTTTTTTTTTTTAAAGAAAATGTTCCTGCATTTCAGCATCCCAAGACCCATTACCAGGGGCAGATTGGCCATAGACCTTACAGGGAATTTTCCCGGGGGCCGCATGCCCAGGGGGCCACCTGGGCCCTCCTCACAGCCGATCAGTGGAAGTTTTTGGGAATGTATTTTGTGCTGCTGGCAGTATTTTGTGATGGACTGTGGTATAATGGTGCCACAATGTGGTACTGCTGGCCCTGCCTTCCAATGAATTTGGACCAACTGCAAAATGGGGCTACTTTTAGTATTATTTCCAGGGCCACGTTAAGTTCCCAATCCACCGCCCATAACTTTTTTATTTTTCTTCCTACTGAGGCTGTGTGAAGGCTTGATTTTTGTAAGAATGCCTTACAGTTTTCCTTGGTATCATTTTGGGATACAAAACACTTTTTGATTGCTTATTCATTTTTTTTTTTGTGGTAAATGAACAAAAAGCAACAATTCTGACATTTTCTATTTTAACTGCATTCACTGTATGAGATAATTAGCATGATAACTAAATAATCCAAACATATGGAGGAGATTTCATTTTTGCGATTTTTTTTTCCCATCGAGGAAATGTTTTTTGGAATTTTTTTTATTTCATTTTTTTTTTATTTGTAACCATTTAATAGTCCCACAAGGGACCTATAATTGGCGATATTTTGAGTTCTTCTAAAATACAATATACATTCTATAGTACATTGTATTTTAATGTCAGTGCTATACTGACATTCACCAGTAGGCTGCGCCCGAGAAAGCGCAGTCTGCTGTGAAAAACTGGAAGCAGGCCTGGTGCCTACACTAGGCCCCAGGTTGCCTGCACTGACATGGCAACCCGCAATCTTCAAACCGCAATTTGCCCGGGTGCTGATGGGAGACAGAGGCAAACTGGATCGCTGCAAATAGATGGCGGCCCAGCCTAATGAACCTAGTGACCAGCGTAAACAGGCGTATTGGTGATCACTAGGGGTTAAAGGGAACCTGTCACCACATACCTCAATAGTAACCAAGTTAAGTGTTAGATGCATTACGGTCTCATGATTCCAAAGTTTTTGTCCACATACCAATTCTAGAGAAATCTTAGATTTAGTGATATGCAGATGAGCTGGTTGGTGCACCCCCGCTGCCACCAAACGCTCTGCTCCTCATTGCTGCCTGCCCCATCCCTCAGCTTTGAGTGACAGGGCAGGACAGTGGGTGATGGCCCTGTGTTCTCGCCCATGCAAAGTCCACTTCGGCAGTCGGCACACATGCAGTACAACTCATCATCATCAGCGTTGTTGTACTGTTATGTGTCGACTGTGTGCAGAAGCAATGGCACATGTGTGGGGAACACAGGGTAAGCCAAAATTATATTGCCACTGCCCTCGCCTTGTCACTCATAGCTTTGTGGCTCTTAGTGCTAAAGGCCAATGCTTTTGGTGCAACAAGGAGCAACGGGGACGCCCTCGGGCACCTAGACGGCTCATTTGTATATCACTAAATCTAAGATTTCCTGGGAATGCAGGCACCGTTCTGGGGAAAAAACTTGGTTTACTAGTGAGGCATGTGCTGAGTGATTCCTTTTAAACAGCAAGTAAAACTAGCAGCTTCACACAGCAAGGTTCACTTCAGTTATAGCTGCCTGGCAGCTCGTAAAAATCGACCAGTGCAAAAATGTATGAATGTATGGCTGCTGAATATAACTGAAACACATTACACCACTATCAGTTGCAATCACAGATTACAAATGTACTCAAGCCTGACACGAAGAAAGGGTGTGGTGGGGGATGGAGTCAGCATTTATTACTTTATGACATTCCCCCAGTACAGTTTTTTTCTGCTAAATCTGGACAACCCCTTGAAGGATGGAGAACAGAACATGAAAATGTGCCTATGCATCTTTACAAAGTAACGGTAATCCCAATTCCCATGTACCTTGATTTTAGGCTCATCCTTTATTCTTTCTGTTTCTTTCTCTGGAGTCCTTTCATATTTTTTCTGTTTTTCTGCTTCTTTCCTTTTTCTTCTCTCATCCTCTTTCATTTCCTTCTTTCTTCTTCTCGTATTCTTTTACGCTCAAGTTCTCTCCTCCTTCTCTCTTCACGCTTTCATCTCTTATTCTCTGTAAAATTGTGTCAGTATTGTTCAGTCATTCTCACCATTTCAGGACAAAAAAAGAACAATAAACTGATACTGAAATACAACGCCAGCTCCTAAGGTAACAGTAAGGCATTCTTATTGATGTCTAACACTAATATATCACGAATACTATGTAATCTCATGTCTAAATGTAAGGCTGCGCATACATGAGCTGTTTCTGCCAGTCTGAACGTCCTTTATTATTTATTTATCTCAGGAACTTATATAGCGCTACTATATTCCTCAGCGCTTTACAGACATTAGCATCACACTGTCCCCAATCTAAGTTCCTATAAATATGTCTTTGGAGTGTGTGATGAAACCAGAGTACCCAGAAGAAATCCACGCAGGTCGCATTCGACCCTCAGACCCCAGCGCTGCAAGGCACAAGTGCTAACCACTGAGCCACCGCCCTACTTTAAAGTACGTCAATTCTTATAATTTATTACACGTGGAACATTTATAACTTTATACCCCTGCATGGCTGGTAATCCCCACTGCCCACATAATCTAGCAGCAATGTGTACTGGCAACTTAATCTGTAAACCTGTTCATCTAAAAAACTTCTTTTTAAAAAGGGCATGAAAATAAAGTATAAAGACATAGGGAGTCATTTATCAAACTGGTGTAAATTAGAACTGGCTTAGTTGTCCACAGCAACCAATCAGATTCTTCCTTTCATTTTCCAAAGGAGCTGTCAAAAATGAAAGATGGAATCTGATTGGTTGCTATGGGCAACTAAGCCAGTTCTACTTTACACCAGTTTGATAAATGCCGGCTTACTGTTCAGCCTGTTTATTTTGTTTCCTAAAAACAAAGAATTTACAAAAAAAAAATAGTCTAAAGAAACTGAAGTAAACCAAAAGAGTTCTGATCAAGATAAAAGTCATCAGAATCACAATCAGCTTCTTACCTGCCTATTTTTTAGGAAGCTCAACAATGGAGTCGTCTTCTTAGCTACAAAACAATGGAATATTAATAGTTGTCAAAGGGTTTTCAGAATAACAGTCTAACAATACAAGTCATTTCTGTGATGGAAGATCAACTTATCCTTCAACAGTAACTGCAGTCTTAGGCCCCATTCACACGACCGTATATTTGCGGGCCCGCATTACTGCGGACCCGCAAATGTACAAGGGCCGCCCGGCGTGTGTTCCGCAGCGCTCGGAACACACGCCGTGCGGCCCCATTGAAAATGCTAGCTCTGTGCCGCGGCTCCCGGCCCCATAGAGGTGAATGGGGCTGCATCTATTCCTGCATTTTTGCGGATAGATACGGCCCCATTCACACGACCGTATGTATTCCGTGTCCGTATAAAAGCGGAATGGAAGACACACGGAATGTCTTCCGTAGTGTTCCACATTTTTGCGACCTATTGACTTTAATGGGGCTACCGACGTGATTTTGCGGCCAAGTATAGGACATGTTTCATTTTTTTTGCGGAAGAACGAGTAATATACGGATGCGGAATGCACACCGTGTGCATTCCGCATTTTTTTCTCCTATGGAAAAATGAATGGGTCCGTATGGTTCCGCATCTTATTCGCAAAAACGCGGATAAGATACGGAAATGAACATACGGTCGTGTCAATGGGGCCTTAGGGTATGTTCACACGGGGTGTATGTGCTGCGGATTTCACTAACTGCTGCAGCGTTTTACAGCACCAAAGTCTCATCCACGTAATGCATAAAAAATCTGTGGCAAAATTTCATTCATTGCAAAGCACAGGGTGAAATATGTGACTAATCTACAGCAAAAGCTCAGAAAAATCTGGATATAACACGTCCACAACAAGTGAATTTTGCTGTGGATTTGTGGAGATACTGTCCTGTGAGGAAGTACCCTTAGGATGACGACTGCACAATGCTGGGTAGCGTTAATTTACCTATCATTTCTTTGTTTCTCGCCTCTATTTCCTCCAACAGTGTCTCTGGGGTGGAGGCGAGCTTCTCTTCATCCATGCTGTATGAATCTAAGAACTTTCTGTATTCTGGATCTAAAAAAAAAAAAAAAAAGAAAGACCAATGAACAAGTTAGGGCTCGTTCACATCACCGTTTGGATTTCCGTTATATTTTAGATCCGTTTCTAATAACGGATCTAAATATAATAACAGAAGGCAAACGGATACAAACGGACAACATATTGTCCGTTATTTTAACGGATAGACCTAACGGATCCGTTATAATAACGGACATAATGCGTCCGTTTATGTCCGTTGTGTTCCGTTATTCCCGTTTTCTAACGGATCCGTTTTTTTTTTGTTTTTTTTTCTTTTGAAGACAGAAGACATTTTCATTTGAGCATGCGCAGAAAATAAAACGGATCTTCAAAACGGACGGAATAACGGATCATATTTTAAGCACTCCGTTTCTATCCGTTACTCATTGACTTCAATGCAAATAGTAACGGATCCGTTACATCTCCGTTATTTTAGACGGGAACAAAAGTCCTGCATGTAGGATTTTTTTCTCCGTCTAAAATAGCGGAAAGCGGACGGAATGGAGCCAAACGGAGTACAACTGACACTTTATCAGTTCAATACAAGTGAATGGGATTTTAAACGGATACGTTTCTTTACGTTCAATTCATCCTCTGAACGGAGGAATCGAACGGAAAGATGAACGGTGATGTGAACGAGCCCTTACACCACAACTTTACAGATAAATAAGTAACATTCCTTTAACCCCTTAAAGACCGGGCCTATTTTCAGTTTTGCATTTTATATTTTTCCTCCCCCATGTTCCAATAGCCATTTTATAGCCTTTTTTTTATTTTTCCATGGCCATATGAGGTCTTATTTGTCTGCAGGACAATATGCATTTTTAATGGCACCATTTAATTTTCCATGTCTTGTATTGGAAAACAGAAGAAAAATTCTTTGTGGGGTAAAACAAAAAAAAAAAAATTTCCACCAGATTTTTGGGGTTTGTTTGACATCATAGCATTCTCTGTGCACTAAAAATGACAGGACATCCTTATATATAAACTTGTATAGTTTTAATTTTGTTTCATTACTCTAATAAATAAAAAAAAAAAAAATAATTTTTTTTTTTTTTTAGATATTTTAATAGTTCAGACATTTTCGGCGATACCTAATGTTTATTTATTTATTTTTGTAAGTGTTTATATATTTTTATATGTAAAATTGGGATGAATTACAATTTTTATATTTCTGTATTTTTTTTTTTTTACTTTTTACTTAGTAACTATTAGCCCCCGTTAGGGTGATCGAACCTGGGATCTTTTGATCCCTTGTCCTATTCACCTTAATAGAGACTAGGGTGAATGGGATTCTGATGCACTCCCTGCTGAGCTGCGCCTTGTGCACGGCTGAGCAGGAAGGTTACTATGACAGCCCTGGAAAGACTCAGCAGGCCGCAGGCTGTCATGGTAACCGATCAGAGTCCCACGATTTCAGCTCCGGGACTCTGTTTGGAAGGCAGAGTTCTTACAAAAACGAATAAAAAGGCCTTTACACTGCACCGATGAGCAGACAATTGTTGGGAAAGGACCATTCCCTCCCGATATTTACCTGCTCATCAATGTAGGTGAAGCACAGCATTTACATGCAGCTAACACTTCCACTGTATGAGGATGAGTGATGGCTACTGTCACCGCTGATCCTCATATTCATTGTTTCTGTTTTGCTCGTTCATCTGGTGATCTGCGCCACCTTTACTTGAGCCTTACTAATTGGATAGTAGGTCCAAACATTGGGTCATGTAAACCCGTTTTTAGACATGGCAGAAAAAAAGCTTAATTGTGCGTTTTACCATCATCAATAGTCCCAGTCTTGGAATCCTTTTTCTTGCTTTTCTTTTTTGCCACTTTTTGAAAAGGGGCAAATTCCACAATAGCTGGATATTCCTGCCCTGTGATACAAACAATAAAACGAACATATAAATTTTGGCCCACGTTTTACTAATCCTGTCTAATTTACAGAGTAAATGTAGACAATCTGAAAATGCGTGATGTTTATCGTACTGGCTGATGCTGGATGATAACCCTGATGCATCTTTACAGTACTCTAATTTTTACCCCCTAATTAGGCGGCTTAGCTTATGCTGAAAATGTGTCCACGTGTCCTGAAAATCTATCCCAATGCGCCAAACTTCTGTCCGACAATAACTTTACACACAATTTAAAGGGGTTATCCGAGAGTATAAAAACGTTCCCCAATATGCCAGGCCACCCACACTTACCCGGGTCCCTGTGCCGCCGCTTCTCCTTCTCCCCGTGCACGGATGAAAAACATATGGTGTCAGGGGTGGGGGGTCTGGCAGCAGCCAATGGCAGGTGGGGACGAGGACGAGCCTCCCTAGCATCACGGGTGACTCTAGGGAAGCTACACTCCCCCTTCCCCTCATGTTTTCATCCATGCACGGGGAGAAGCTGCAGCAGCGGTGCAGGAACCAGGAGCGGCGCAGGGAGCGAGGACCCAGGTAAGTATATTCAATGTGGGGGGCCCGGCATATTGGGGGCATTTATACTCTTGGATAACCCCTTTAAGTTGGTCTACTCTCTGGCACTTTTATTATCAGAATCATGGATCTCAGTTTCACAAATGTGTCTAGAAGGCAGACCAAGCTGTCCAGCCCTACATTCTAGCTTAAAACCAGGAAACGTATTGGAGCATCAGAATGATAAATGTGTCTAAAATAAGGTGCGATAGAATTTTCACTCAAACAATGCCAAGAAAATGGCGCACTGATCATGGCTAATACTTATCAAAACTGCTGCAATGGAAAATGGCCTTAGTTGCTCATAGCAGAATATCAGATTGAACCTTTCATTTTCCAAGGGAGCTGTGTAAAAATGAAATCTGATTGGTTGCTATGGGCAACTAAATCAGTTTCACTTTGATTCAGTTTTTGATAAATCTCTCCCACTGTCTTCACTTCAACCCACTGGATAATCTAACTAAAAGCAAAAACACGCATAATCTACAAAACTGTAGTGTGACAGAAATCTCATCCACATACTGCGGGCTTTATACCCTCAGAAATTGACATGGGGTGCAGATTTTACCTGTAAGACATAGTTTAGGCTCCAGTAACCTCAATACAAGTTTACAATCAAGAGCCAGTCAGCGGCTGTTTCCATATCTTCTAAAGACTTGCATGGAGCAGTAAGGTGTACACTTGAGCTCCATACAACTCCTCCTCACCATGGTAAGGAGAAACGAGAAAACTGGAGCGCTGCTCCGAAGACGACATACCTTTATGGTCAATGAACACATAGCCGTCAAAGCGATCTCTGAATAACACAATGTCATCTGGACTTTTGAAGTTGATGTATGCCCTTGAGAACATATGAGGAAATAAGCTACGGGACAAAAACGTGCAATAGCATTAGACAAAACTAAGGTCGACCGAAAGAACAATAATTGATACCAAAGAAATGACGACAATTTCATGATGGGAAGAGAGGATTTCCATCGCATCAATACTACCTGGTGTCATTTGCAAAAAACTCAAAATAATCGTGTTCTGGTAGAGGTTGAAGATGCTCTTCCAGCTGTTCTTTGGTAAGACTTGGAGGCAGGCGACGGATCACAACCTGTTAAAACAAGAAAGCTTCAGTTCTATGATCTGTAGCTCTTCATCAAATACTACTAATTCCACATCACCAATAATAATCATCATCATATTTGTAAGACAGCTTCCACATAATAAGGAGCTGATGGCGTGGTGCTGGGCTATGATCAGGGTGGCTCGGACTGATGAGAAACCCACAATCCTGAGAATAAAGCTCCTATATAGATTCTCTCTGCACAGAGGTACCCCACCCTCACCACCGACTGTACAGTGAATGGCATCCCTGGCTAAATCACTTCAATCTACTGCATGGCTGTGCCGTGTAAAGAAAAAGACAAGGGGGTCCTTGATCAGCAGTGTTAGCTGGCTTACATTTTCTAGGCCTATAACCAGCGTAAAATATTATGAATGAGACGGGTCTGCCGGCCTGTCCCCTTCCCCGCCCACTTTTTTTTTTTTTTAGACCTGGTGTGAAGGGCGGAAAACTAGCAGATTGCAGTGCGAATAACCTAACATAGGCGAATTTCTGGATTATAAATGATGCCCTCGATTTTTACTCATGTGCAGATAACCATATTGAAGCACCAAGGGGCTGGCCAGGACCCTCGGAGCACCAGTTTGCCACACTGACTTCTATAGGACAGTTTTCTAGGCTCTTAGACCTGTGCAGACGACATTGTACAAGGAAAGAACAGAGAAGCTCTGACCATCACCTGCTGGATCCTGGTTATATTAAACTATTAGGCCTCTTACACACGAACGTTGTGTTATGGGGTCCGCAAAAAAAACGGATGCCGTCCTTATGGCATCCGTTTTTTTTGCGGATCCATTGTAACAATGCCTATCCTTGTCCGTTTTGCGGACAAGAATAAGGACAGGTTCTATCTTTTTTGCGAGGCTACGGAACGGGCATACGGGTGCGGACAGCACACCGTATGATCTCAGTATTTTTTGCGGACCCATAAAAATGAATGGGTCCGCATTTTTCATGTGAAAAATGCGGATCGGAGCCCGCAAAAAATACTGCCGTGTGAAAGGGGCCTTAAACTGAGCACTTCATGTTTAGATTTTGCTTTTAAATAGAAAATATATGCATTGTTATAAGATTACATATTCACGATCATTCCTTTTATTCATATGCACTTGTTATGGGACAATGGTATTAAGGTATTTGCCTGAGAAAGGCTCTAATGCTGGGCTGAGACGTCACAACCATTTTGGATGAAGAAAAGAATTTTCATTTTTTCACAATTTTGGAGGATGCGGAATTATATATTTTTATGGAGTGATATTTGTCATTCTAATACCGGATGTAATGATGACTGCAGTAAAGTGATCTGTTCAGAACAAGAAGTGGCGACTAATATTAGGCTTAGGCTACTTCACACTAGCGGCAGGCCTGATCCGGCAGGTGAAGGGTGCTGCCGGATCAGGCCTGCCGCAGTGACATGTGTGGAGCCGGAACCGCGCTCCGGTCCCACACGTCACACAGTACATACATACACATACACACAAACAAATACACATACATACTTACATGCTCCTGGCAGGTCTTCAGAGTGTCGGAGGGACAGGACGGCTCGCACAGGTGACGATTCCCCACAGCGCCCTCTGCTGGGCGCCTGGTGGAATCGTCATCTGTGCGCGCCGACCTGTCCCTCCGACGCTCTGAAGACCTGCCGGGGAGCATGTAAGTAAGTATGTATGTGTATTTGTCTGTGTATGTTTATGTGTATGTCTATGTCTGTATGTGTAGCCGGATCCGTCATGAACTCCATTGAAAGTCAATGGAGGGCGGATCCGGTTACCATTGTGGTCACACCAGACGGATCCACCCCCATTGACTTGCATTGGGGGTCATTCCGGATCCGTCTTGGTGCGGATGCCTGGACCGGAGAGCAAACTGCAGCATGTTGCGGTTTGTTCTCCGGTCTGAAGACGGAACGGAATGCTTTCAGGAGCATTCCGTTGTCTTCAGTTACGTTTTGTCCCCATTGACAATGAATGGGGACAAAACTGAAGCGTTTTATTCCGGTATTGAGCCCCTATGACGGAACTCAATACCGGAATTTTAAAACGCTAGTGTGAAAGTAGCCTTAGTGTTCAGTGTGAAAACTGCAGGATTTTTTGAAATCTGCCTAAACACAGGTTTATAAAGTGGCATGTGATGTGACATTTAATATCAGTGACACATAGATGTCACATGTCGTAACAGAGACACGCATGGGCCACAGTCACGAGTCCATGGCTACCACGTGACGTAGTGACAGATCGCTGGGGTGTCGCATCCTAATCACAGCGCAGGGCAATGGGAGGTCAGAGGTCAGGGCTGAGAATGGTTTATTTTTTATTCCTAGGGGTTAAACCAGCCCAAGCACCATTTTGACCAATGCTCCAGTCGGTGCCCCTGCAGCTGCCACAGCCCTGGATTCTGCAGTCCCCATGGGGCTGCTATTAGTCCATACACTAGTACTGTCCATTGTCACAGGGGGGCGCCTACCAGAAGTGTCACCCCAGGGCCCCCATGTGGTACATGGCAGGCCCGCTCCTCTCACCTTGCTCATGACTTCCTTCTTCTCCTTCACCTTCTCGGGTCTGTCCCCATCCTCCTCACCGAGCTGCTCCCCCCTCTTCTCCTTGGGTTTCGTGTTCTCCTTGTCTTCCTTCATGCCTTTCTTCGGGAGGCGGACACCAGCGCTTCACTGCCAAAACTAACTGACTCCAGCGCTGCACTTCTCCTCAGCAATCTCCTGCCCCGCTCTGCGATTGGGCCAGCACGGCGTCACGTGACCGCCAGACGCACAAAACAGCCGCCACCTTGGACGGGGAATCACCTGACGCACACTAACACACACCACTGATAGCACATTCCTGCTTAACGGACACGGGAGCCTCCGATGCCTCATGTGTGTCTTCCTTGGGTGCACGAAGCGTCACACAGAGCCGTAAATTAACTTGTTTCTACGCGTACGTTATCTGTCATCGCAGCAACTTTTCCCTTCACAACATGGCCGCGCGCTGACGTCATCTGTTGCTGTGCGTCCACTTTTTTTCTCGCAGATGCCTACTCTCGCGAGGTTCAGTAAAGTGAAAACCGTGGGTTTGTTTTTTTTTTTCTCATTGACTTCCGGCATGTAGCCGCCATTGCTGATATGGGCAAGTACTTTAATTGCATTCTGTCGCGCAAAATAATGTTACAATCCGTATATTACAACGCAATACTAGGACGCTACAACCTAAATATATATTCTTATTTTCATTATGTCATCCATTAGCTCTTAGCTGTTGGCTTTGCCAGTAGCAAATATGGTAGACTTGTGTGACGGAAATAGCACGCTGTGCATGCTGGTCTAGTGCAGTGACCCTGAGCTGCTCCCGGGTCTGTCTTCTGTGCAGTACATCTACCGGGGGAGACCGGAGTAGCGCAGCTATGTGGTACGAAATACTGCCCGGGTTCGCTATCATGACCGTTTGTCTCATGATTCCGGGATTATCTACCATATACATTAACCGCTTCACTAACGGAGGCAAGGTGAGTGTCTGTCTGCACTGCAACCTGTCATCAGACAAGAGGCGTAACAGGGACTCATGGGGCCCCATAGTAAAACATGAGTGGCTTATGAATCTGCTGCTTTTCCTAATGCACAGGGATAATGCTCACAGGATGTCACATTAGTGGGATAATGTATTCAGTGACGTTACAGCACAGGCATCATGGTGACAGTACAGCAATCAGTCTCACAGTGGTATCACAATTGTGTTATGGTGATGTCAGGGCACTGAAAAATATTGCATAAAGTAATGCACTCCTCCACTGTCCATACACATCGCTAACAGCACATATTTCTGAGCGGATATGGCCCCTTTAGTTATTGTGGCGCCATAGCAGCTCTTGCGCCCGCAACCCTGCAAGGACAAAATTATCACTGTGTCTCAGGCTTCTGTATTATTATTATTATTATTATTTATTATTAAAGCGCCATTCATTCCACAGCGCTGTACATGTTGAAAGGGGTTTACATACATAGTCTAGACAATTGCTCTAGGACAAACAAGTTACAGACTGGTACAGAAGGAGAGAGGGCCCTGCCCGTGAAGGCTTACAATCTATGCGGTATGGGAGGACACAGTAGGTGAGGGTAAAGCTGGTCATGGCAGTGTAGCAGCAGCAGGGTCACAGGTTGTAGGCTTGTCTGAAGAGGTGGGTTTTCAGATTTCTTTTGAAGGATTCCACTGTAGGTGAGAGTCTGATATGTTGGGGTACAGAGTTCCAGAGTATTGGGGCTGCGCGGGAGAAATCCTGGAGGCGATTGTGTGAAGAGTTGATAAGAGTGGAGGAGAGAAGGAGGTCTTGTGAGGATCGGAGATTACGTGTGGGGGATGTATCGGGAGAGTAGTTCTGAGATGTAGGGAGGGGACAGGTTGTGGACGGCCTTGTATGTATTTGTTAGTATTTTAAACTGAATTCTCTGGGGAATGGGGAGCCAGTGAAGGGATGGCAAAGGGGAGAGGCAGAGGAGTAACCGGGTGAGAGGTGGATTAGTCGGGCAGGCAGAGTTGAGGATCGATTGGAGGGGGGCTAGAGTGCTAGATGGAAGGCCACAGAGGAGAATGTTGCAGTAGTCTAGGCGGGAGATGATGAGCGCATGTATTAGTACTTTGGCAGACTCATAGTTGAGGAACGCACGGATACGGGAGATATTTTTGAGTTGGAGGCGGCAGGTGGTGGAAAGGGCTTGGATGTGTGGTCTGAAGGGAGAGTGCCAGAATCCAAGGTCACTCCAAAGGCAGCGGACGCTTGTTTAAGCGGGGGAGAGTGTGCAGTCGTTGATGGTGAATAGATAGGTCTGTTGGGAGGGCTGTGCAAGATGGGGGAAGATGATAAATTCTGTTTTATCCATGTTAAGTTTTAGAAAGCGTGAGGAAAAGAAAGAGGATATTGAAGATAGGCATTGTGGGACTCTGGATAGTAAAGGTGGTGATGTCTGGACCAGAGAGGTAGATTTGTGTGTCATCAGCATAAAAGTGATACTGAAAGCCATGGGACTCTATGAGCTGTCCCAGGCCAAAGGTATAGATAGAGAAGAGCAGGGGACCTAGGACTGAGCCTTGTGGGACACCAAACAGAGAGGGAATGGGAGGAGGAGGTGGCTTGAGAGTGGCAGACGCTAAATGTTCCGGTCGGTGAGGTATTGATGCAATCCATGAGAGGGCAGGTCAGTGATGCCAAGAGACGAGAGAGTTTGTAGTAGAAGGGAGTGGTCGACGGTGTCAAAGGCAGAGGACAGGTCAAGGAGGAGGAGAACAGAGTAATGTTTTTTGGTTTTGGCTGCTAGCAGATCGTTGGTGACTTTAGTAAGGGCAGTTTCAGTCGAGTGGTGGGGTCGGAAGCCTGACTGTAGGTGGTCAAAGAGTGAGCAGGAGGGAGAGGTGAGAGGACAGTTCTGAATGGACATGTTGCTCAAGTAGCTTTGAGGCATATGGCAGAAGTGATATGGGGCGATAGCTGGACAGAGAAGATGGGTCGAGTGAGGGTTTTTTAAGGATGGGTTTAATTGTAGCGTGTTTAAAACCAGAGGGGAAGACACCAGAGGTCAGTGATAGGTTGAAGAGATGAGTTAGGGCTGGGATGAACACTGAGGAGAAGGTTGGGAATGAGGTGGGATGGGATTGGGTCAAGTGCGCAGGTGGTGAGATGTGATCTGGAGAGTAGGGTGGAAAGGTATTCTTCTGTAATTGTGGAGAAGCAGGGTTTGGTGGAAGAGTACTGAGCAGTTATGTAGAGGGGCTGAGGGGACTGTGGCACTGAAGCCTTCTCTGATGTTGACGATCTTTTGTTTGAAATATGTGGCAAAGTCCTCTGCTGAGATAGAGGTGAAGGTGGGGGCGCCGGTGGACGGAGAAGAGAGTTAAAAGTGTTGAACAGTTGTTTGGGGTTGTGGGACCAGAGAAGATATTAGAGATGAGAAGTAGGCCTGTTTAGCATCAGAGAGTGATGATTTGAAAATGAGGAGGGATTGCTTGTATGTGGTGAAGTGATCCTTAGAATGGGATTTCTTCCATTGCCGCTCAGCAGCTCTGGAAGCTTGTCTGAGTTTCTTGTCAGGTCTGTGTGCCAGGGTTGTCTGTTGATTTTCCGGGATTTGTGGAGTGTGAGGGGGGCAACAGAGTCCAGGGCTGTAGCTATTGTGGTGTTATACAGAGTGGTGGCAGCATCGGGGTCTTTGAGGGAATGAATGTTGGAGAGAGGTGAAAGAGATTCCGAAAGTAGGTGAAAGTCGAGATGTTTAAGGTTCCTGCAGGGGTGTGCTAGTGTGTGGACCGGAGGAGCAGCAGAAGAGACCAGAGAAGAGAAGGTGAGTAAGTTGTGGTCAGATAGGGGGAGTGGCGAATTAGAAAGGTTAGATAAGGAGCAGAGGCGAGTAAAGATCAGATCTAGAGTATGACCATCTCTGTGGGTGGGAGCGGAAGACCACTGGGAGAGGCCGAAGGAGGAAGCGAGTGCCAGAAGTTTGGAGGCGGTCGAGTTGCAAGTGTCGATAGGGATGTTGAAGTCACCCATGATGATAGTGGGAATGTCGGCAGAAAGAAAATGTAGGAGCCAGGTATTAAAATGGTCAAGAAAGATGGTGGCTGGGCCTGGGGGGCGGTAGATAACAGCTACTTGCAGGTTGGAGGGAGAGTAGATGCGAACAGAGTGTACTTCAAATGAAGTGAGAGTTAAGGGTGGTGGTGGAATTGGGCTGTAGGAGCAGTTTCCAGACAGAAGGCAGACCAACTCCTCCACCATGTTTGCAGCCAGGGCGTGGGGTGTGGGTGAAATGAAATCCGCTATAAAGAGAGTGCAGCAGGGGAGGCAGTGTCAGAGGGTGTCAGCCCATGTTTCTGTGATACCCAGAAGGGAAAGTTTGTGTGAGATGAAGAGGTCATGGATGAAAGACAGTTTGTTATTAACTGAGCGTGCGTTCCATAATGCTCCTGTCAGAGGAAAAGAGGGAGCAGGGGTCAGGGGAATGTTTTTTAGGTTTAAGGGATTGCAGAAATTTGTAGAGGGGGATTTGTAGTGAGAGGAGGAAATAATGGTGGGGATTTGCTGTGGGGGGCCTGGATTTGGAGAGATGTCGCCAGCAATAAGTAGAAGCAGGGAAAGTGTCAGTAGGTGAGAGAAAGAGAGGGCATGAGGAGGCCGTGTGTGTTTGGGAAGGAAATGTTTTATGTCACTAAACAGGTTTGCACAGGAGGTTAGATGAGTGGGTAAAATGGAGGGAGAGATGAACAGTTCCTTGCTGGGTGATTGTATGTAAGAGCATTTTTGGAGGTTTAGGGAAAGTGGGAAGAGCAAGATGAGAAATTGAATCATTGTTTGCATTAACTATTTCATTAGTTACCTTTGGTCCCCTTCCGGTCCAATTCTGGTATAATTCTGTATGTGCACTTAAAGAGTTGCACTTGAAAGATGTTGTGTCTAAAGACCTAAGCACTTAGATTTATACCACTCTGTGCTCAATCAGGTGTGACCAAGTGGGGAGGAGGTTAAGGTCCTTTTACACGGAAAGATAAATCGTATTAGCGATCGTAGATGAACGATCGAACGATGCAATGTAAATACCGTTTACACTGAAAGAGAAGTCGTTCACAATCTTCGTACTTTCGGTCGTTTTATAATCGTTATTACGATCGTTCCTTGCTCCTTGCCATAAGCATTACCATTACCATCTGCCAACGACTAAACGATTTTCGTTTAAACTGGAAGATTTTGCGAACGATGAACGATTAATTTATTGCCGGGACAAAAGATGCGATCAACGAGAAGCGAACGAAATCTCGTTCGTCGTTAAATCGTTACCCGTGTTTATACGCAACAATAATCGTGCAAATCCGAACGTTTGAACGATTATTTGAACGATAATCGGCTCGTGTAAAAGGGCCTTTATAGTTGGCCTAATCAAAGTAGGACCAGACACAGGGGTGAAATAGTCAATATAAACAAGTACTCAATAAATCCATCATCAGGGAATAAGACATTAATGTTCAGTAAAGACATACCAGGGATTGGGAAGGAAAGATGAGCTATGTGGATGTTATCAGGTTCTTGGAAAGTTGGGTGCAGTTGCATTCAGTAAAGACATACCAGGGATTGGGAAGTGTTCCCAGTATTTTCCTTTCATTGATCCCTGAGCTAGCAGTCCTCTCGCTGCTGATGTCATCAGGACAGGTCCCTTTAAAGGGGTTGTCCATGTCCAGAGCTGAACCTGAACATATTCCCATCTTCACCCCTCCGGCCCCCCTGACATGAGCATAGGAGCATTTCATGCTCCGATGCTATCCTTTGCCCTGTGCTGAATCGCACAGGGCAGTGTTCTCAGTGGCGTCACCGGCACTCTGCTGTAGCCTGTAAAATGGCTAGGGCAGCGCTACAGCCTGCCCATAATTTTTTTATACTTTAATACTTTAACATGGGAGCGTACCCGTGACTTGTGCTATAGTGTTTCTATGCAGTGATAAACATTACAGACCACCTTTGGCGGTATACATATTGAAATCCTCTTGAAGTATACTTCCTACATCCGGTGCAAACACGCTCAATTTAATGGGAGCTGGGCTGCAGTAACCAGGCACGACCACTACACGGTGTGCCGAGCTGTGGTCGTCCAGCGCACAGCTGGGGGTGCAAAGACTTGACCTTTCCTATCGCCAGGCGTCCATCAGTAATAAACCCCTTTAACATCCTTTGATGCCAGGGCAGGGGCTTCTATAATAACTGGAGTGGAGGGGCTTTCAAAGATAAGTGGGTTATCGGAAAACCCTTTTAAAGCATAAGGGTGCCTCCACACGTAGTTGAAGAATCTGCCAGAAAATACACAGGTGCAGATTTTTATGTGTTTTTATTTGATTTCTTTGTGAATTTTGATGCATATTTCTGTGTGGATTACATCCCCCATAAATGGAGCCATTCTGATTAAAAAAAAGCTGCACAAAATCATGACTTAGGCTGCGGAATACAGAGCACAGGGCAGGGATTGATATTTCTCAGCCCTATAGAATAACATGGGGGAAGTCTTTAGGTTGAGTATTTTTTGGTGGATTTTCTACCATGTGTGAAGGTACCCTGACTACCTGGAATACTTTTTTTTAACGTGGACCAGTGCTTTTGACGTTAAAGAAGAACTCCCGCAAAAAAATGTATTCCATGTCCTGCTAGAAATGTACATGATGTAATCTGTAGTGAATGTAATTTTCTTACCAGTAGCTGAATTTGTGAGTTATATCATCCTGAAGTTTCTTATCTGTGTCATGTGACTAGGATTTAGACCCACCAACTCACACAGCACCTTATGTGTGGACAGGAAGTCTAATTTTCTATGTATTCCTATGGGAGCCTCACTTTCAGTCTCACAGGAATGAATAGAGCAGTTACTGGCTTGCTGTCCTGGGTCAGGGAGTTGGTCACATGACCCAGCTACAATAAGAAGACAGTGGAAACTCTCAATTTCAGCCTCTGATAATAAAATGACAATCACTACAGATTACATCATGCACCTTTCTAACAGGTCAGAGAATAAAAATGTTTAAGGTGGGCCCCAATTCGCAGGTAGTTGTGACATAACATGATTATGTGCTGCGGAGACCTTCTCAGTTTAATGCTGTTAAAGGGGTCGTCCACCTATAGAACAGTCGGAAACTGATCATTACTGCCACTCCTGTTCCACCAGTCAGGATCTGTTTACCCGGCTTCAGCGGTAACATCATGTGGATAACATGTGTGACCACTGCAGCCAATCGCTGGCATTAGTAGTGCAGCAAAAACAGATCCAGGCTGGGAGAACCCAAGCTGCGAAGTGGGACCTGCCAGGTAAGTAATGGTCAGTTTCTTATTGTAGGTGGAGTCCCTGAAACAGGGACAACCCCTTTATTCATTTTGTGGTTATTTTAATGTTCTACTCGGTTCAGGAGACACATTTTTTTAGAAATAGAGATACTTTTGGAATAGGCTTTGGCCAGTGGTGAGGCCTAGACATGTTGTTCTGGCTGGGGAGACTACAATAGATAAAGATTGAGAAAGTTGCAGATTGTGTTGTGCAGGACACATACCGCTCTAATGTATCCCTTTCCCAATCATTCATCTCTGAAAGGGGTGTGTTAAAATATTTCCCATATCATAGCTTCTTGTGTGTTGCTTGTTTGATGTGACAGATTTGTCTTCTTGTATAGGACAAGAGGATTGCCCGGTTACCCTACCAGTGGTACCTGTTACAAAGGGACCAGAGAGTTTCCGGGGAGCAGCTCTATTATAAATCAAAAGTAAGTAACGTCGTAACCTGATAAATGATAAAGAATTCACTGCTTCTCAAGAAATCCTGTATAACTATACCAGTCGTGTCTATTTAACCCTTTCTACCCCGGAGGTTTTTTTTTTTTTTTTCTGTTTTCGTTTTGCGCTCCCTGCCTTCATACAGCCGTAACTTTTTTATTTTTCTGTTCACATAGCTGTATGAGGGCTTGTTTTTTGCGGGACAAGTTGTACTTTCTAACGCCACCATTTAATATTGCATATGATGTAGTGGGAAGCGGGGAAAAAATTCCAAATCGGGAGAAATTGCAAAAAAAACCCTGGCAATTTCGCTACAGTTTTACAGGTTTTTTATTTACGGCGTTCGATGTTCATTAAAACTGACCAGTTACTTGCATTCTACTGGTCAGTACGAATCCAGCGATACCTAATATGTATAGTTTTTCTTGCGTTTTGATAGTGATAAAATAATTATAAAGTTGGAAATGTTTTTTTTTTGTCATATCTTGACCCCTATAACTTTTTGGTATCTATGTGTACGGAGCTGTATGGGGGCTCATTTTTTGAGGGCCAATCTGAACTTTTCATTGATACCATTCTGGGGTGTGTAGGACTTTTTGATTGCTTTTTTTAAAAAAAAATTTTAGAAAAAAAAGCAAAAAAAAAAAAATGGCGAATTGGCCATTTTGACGCTTTTTTACATTTTACTGTTTTCTGTACGGGAAAGAAATTTTTATAGTATGGGTGTTTTTGCACGCGGCGATACCCATGATCTGTATTTTTAAAAAAAATTTTTTTTACTACTTTTATTTTTATTTTGGGAAAAGGGGGCTGATTTGAACTTTTATGGTGTGTTTTTTTTTTAAACTTAATTATTTTACACTTTTTTATAGTTCCCATAGGGTACTATTACAAGAAATCATCTGATTGCTTATATCATAGACTCCAATGCATTAGCATTGGAGTCTATGATGATTTTCCTGCTTTCCCATGGAGCCCTATTACACAGAAGGGCTCCATAGGAAAGTCTATGCAGCAGCCTCCTGGCAATGACTGACAGGCATCTGGTTCCCCCGATCGCCACAAGGAGGAGCCGGAGTAACACCGGAAGCGCACACTTCCGGTGTTTTAAGCCCTCGGATGCCGTGGTCAGGATTGTCTGCTGTAGGAAATAGCTCTTCTCAGGAGCGGGCGCCATCTTGAAAGACCCTGCCAGCGCCGTACTAGTATGGCGCTGGTCGGGAAGGGGTTAATATCAGGCATGAGGACTAATTAAAAATATCTTAAATTAAAAACCATGCACTATCCTGGTCCAGGCATCAAACAGTGAATACCTCTGGGCCATCCACTTGACGGTATATGCCTGGGATCCTTGCAGTGATAATCACCAGTAGATCCGTGTGATATACTCTCCAAACACTCTTGCCGAGTTTGAAGCACTGCAGGCTTAGAAGTTAGTCCAACACTGGTTTTAGCGCGGGTTTGTCAGGCTGCAGGTTAGGAGGTCTTTTTTCACTGTCATCTGTGTGAGCGAGAGTGTTCACTCGGATCGTTGGAACATGGTGGATACTTTCTTGGATAAAAGCCTATAAATTAGCAATCGTACATAGGGGATAGTGGGTCCACGTGCAGGGTGGTGATGTCACTCATATAGCAGTCATTGTGGTCAGACGTGTTTCAGAGCTGCCCTGGTTCCTTCCTCAGTGACAGTGGTTCATAGAAATTCTGACATCATTTTGTAACCACTATTTATGGACACTAAACCTGTTTACAAATCTATTGACATGGAATTGTCTTCAACGCTTTCTTTTTCTGTTTTCCAGGGCTTGGAAAATATCCATTAAGATGAATTGTTGACCGTGAAGAACTTTCCTGAATGTTGGATTTCAATAAAATTGATGCACAACGTAAAATAAACCTATTCCCAGTTTCACAATGATTCAGCATACTTTTATTTAAAAAGTATAATTAGTTTATCACGTCTTACTACATTTCTTTAACATATGGCTCACAGGGGTTTAAAATTATTAAAAAGCCATACTCGCTCTTAACCAGATCCCCCCACCCCCCCTTAATGCCATCTCAGCCACCAGACTTCCATCTTTTATGCACGTTTAAAGGGAATTTAATACTGATGGCCTATCCTCCCACATAAGCCCATCAGTTTCTGAGAGTCAGGGTTTTGACACCCCACACACCCTGCTAATCTATTACTGAGTAGCTCTGGACACTAGGGTGGTCGGAGCAAGTTACTACAGCGCTGCTCCCACTAAAGGGGTTGTCCGAGTTATTTTTTTGGCCTTTGTATGTTTCTAACTAGTCAAATACAACAGCTTTTTCCATTCACTTTCTGCTTCTAAACTTGCTGGTTTCTCAGATTTCACTCAGGGTCACATGACCTGTGATGTCAGCTTGCCTCCCTGCTAATCTTGTATTCGGGCACCAACAGATGAGAGTCTGTACACGAGATGTCACTGTGCTGGCCAGGGCCCCCTGCTCTGTCGCTGCTGCTCTCTCCCTGGATTTTTTCATATAAAACATTAACCCCTTCAGCCAGAACACACTGAAGGCTTTACAACAGCAGCTGCAGATGTAAAGAGACACAGGATCTGCCCTCCTCACCCTACAGACACAGAGCTGATCTGGAGGAGATCTGCAAAGTATTGTATAAGAACAGGTAGGGGGGAGATCCTGTGTGTATCAGCAATGTCATTGTACAGCTGGGACTTGTAGTCCTACACATACAACATGCTGCTGAGTATTCCAGCAGGCAGACATGTCACTCAGCACTTGTATTCACTGCCTTTACAGAGAGGGGGGAGGGGCAGAGATTGTTATTGCATGTAAACAAAGAGCCAGAAGAGAACCAGGGAAATGAGGAAATATAGATTTTATTTTTTTTTTGCCTAAAACTTGCTTAACTTAGTTATATATTGCTGCCCATCAGATTTAAAGTACTATATATTTTTTTCATAACTCGGACAACCCCTTTAAAGTGAATGAGAGGAGCGCTGCAGTTACCTACTCCGTTCACTACACAATGGGCTGAGCAGTGTATTTCTGGCAACAGAGGCGCTACTTAGTAACAACTGATCGGTGAAGTGTCAGACCCCTGACAATCTGATATTGATGGCCTATGATATTAAGATCATGAAATAACCCTTTAAGGCTTCATTCACACGACCGTATTTTGTTTCCGTGTCCGTTCCGTTTTTTTTGCGGACCGTATGTGGAACCATTCATTTCAATGGGTCTGCAAAAAAAACGGAAGGTACTCTGTGTGCATTCCGTTTCCGTATTTCCGTTCCGCAAAAAAGATAGAACATGTCCTATTCTTGTCCGTTTTGCTGACAAGGATAGGCATTGTTACAATGGATCCGCAAAAAAAACGGAAACACGGATGCCATACGGAACGTCATCCGTTTTTTTTGCGGATCCGCAATTTGCGGACCGCAAAACACATACGGTCGTGTGAATGAAGCCTAAGCCTGCCTTACCCATTAGATACATGTCAGAGAAGTGGACCAGACGACCATGTAATTAATGTGTATTGCGGCCTCTCGACTCTCCTCAGTGATCTCTTCTAATGACTACAGCGGTGTACACATGATGCTGTTAGTTCTGGTCATTAGATCTGCAGACAGGCCTAAAATGTGTGCCAAAATGGGCTCTTATAATACTTGTGTGAAACTGGTTTTAATACGTCCGCTAAACTGGTCTTACCATCAAGTCGCTGGTGGCGTTCAATGAAGATGACACCTCTGTTTTGTGGGGGTCCAACTGCTGCTATATGCACTGACATGTCAATCAGTTACAATGATGGGTATCGTGCATCTGAGACCCCCACTTATGATGAAAGCAAATCCGTTGATCACTGCATGTACTGCCGCCACACTATTGAGATACATGTGACTGATGTTTTCCAAAAATGAATGTGTGACACAATGGGGGCATATCAGTAGGATATGCCCCCATTGTCTTATAAGTGGGGGTCCCACCGCTGGGACCCACACCTATATCGAGAACGGAGCAGGGAGCGCTGTGGCGCGGTTTCCCGGGGTCCGGCCACCACCAGGTGCAGCTCCCCTCTGCTCCCATAGAAATGAATGGTAGCGCACCGCGCATGCGAGTCCACCGCTCCCATTAATTTCTATGTAGCTGAGCCAGCGCCCCATAGAAATGAATGGAGTGCGGCTGCGCATGCACACTGCGTCCTCCTTCACTTTTGGGGCTCTGTTCTCGATATGCCCCCATTGTCTAAGATGGGAATAACCCTTTAATGACAGATCCGTCTTGGGTATGTTAACCCCTTCACGACCGCCATACGGCTATATACGTCCTATCTGCACATGCCCCGTGCAGATAGCACGTATATAGACGTGCAGGCGGCCCTTTAATCCCAGCGCTGATCAGCTGATTAAAGCTCCTGCAATCTAGCAGGAGCAGGTCGGGTCCCGGCTCACAGACAGAGCGGGGACCCTGAGGAGAAGACAGGAGCGGTTTATTACCGCTTCTGTCTTCTCCTACGCCGGAGGAGAGACTTACCTGCTCAGCCGGCGCAGCAGGAATTAAGCGGCAGTGCCGCTTCCTGTGTTAGTCCCGGCAGTCACGTGACCGCCGGGTGTCTCGGGGCCAGAGCAGTGCTGCAGGTCTAAGGAGACCCTGATCAGCCTCTGCCTGTGTTGTAATGAGCCCCCAGGGGGCTGTTTTCCCCTGTAACTGGGGCTCCTGTGGATGCCCCAGTTTACAGTGGAAACAGTGGGAAAAAAAATGGTTAAAAAAAAAAAGTCAGTCCTCCAGAGGTCTTTTAATGACCTCCTGGGGGACATATTAGTTGTCAAAAATAAATTAATATATAAGTAAAAAAAATAAATAAAAAACAAACAAAAAAAGTGTAAAAAAAAAATTAAACACGCAGTCGCCAATGAAAACAGTCACCATAGTCGCCCCGTCAAATAAAATCTATACATGCTATATATCAAAATGATCGTCATCAAATAGGGAACCCATTGCAATAATTAATTTGTGCGTCAGTTTTAATATTTAAAAAAAAAAAATCTATAATTAAAAAAAAATCCTTTTTTTTAATAAGAATTAGTGTTTTTTGTCTAAATTAAACCTAAAAAAATATAAAATATCTTTAAAAGTGTCAAGTAAAAAAAATTGCAAAAATTATTTTCGTATTCAAACGAAAAAAAAAATTTAGGGTCACTAAGCCACCATGTGCCCAAATCACAAAAAGTTGCCTGGACATTCAGGCCTTTTTTAGGTCCGGTCATGAAAGGGTTAAAGATAATACAACCGGATCCGTTCATAATGGATGCAGATGGTTGTATTATCTGTAACGGAAGTGTTTTTGCTGCACCCTGCTAAATCTAGCAAAAACGCTGTGGTGAAAGTAGTCTTAAATGATGCATGACAACTTTTTTTTTTTTTTTCCCACATTCACTTTTTATTATTGGTATAATCATGGAAATGGCTTTCCTTTCTTTCCTTGTGCTAATGAAACATTAATTGTTCACAACAAAAGGGGCCACTCTACCAAGAACAATACAAGTTGAAGGCAGATAAAAGGGTAAAGGGCCGGCTCCCAGGCCATTCCACTACTGTCCAAGAACAGGCCCGATTGCCCAGTGTTTTTATCCATGCTGCATGTTGCTGCTGGATCTGTTATAGAAAATGAATAGAAAAAAAGAAATTAAACCAACAATGTATATTTAGGGTAGTATTAAAAATTCACTGCCAGCTAAACATATTAAATATTTAGGTTTGACTAAAGATAACCATAATTCTAATAGTCGTATTCACAGGGGCCCAACGAGCTTAGATCTAGGCTGCCATTTGTAAGGTCTTCATTGAAGGTCAGTGGTCAGAAGATGACTCATTGGAGAAGTTTTCTCACTGTGACAACACTATTATGAACTTTTGTACAATAAAAAAAAAACTTTGTGGGAAATTCATTATCCCCCCCCCAAACCATGCCAAATTAACAAAAAGGTGGTGTGGCCAAGTAATGACTGAAATATACGGCAGCTCTGAGCTGCCGTAGATTTCATTCCGGCACATGGACTGCCGGAGGAGAAGTAATAAATTGCATGGCTTCTCTGGCACCTCAGGCCACATCAAGACTGGTGCAACAAATGCTGGTTTTGATGAATCTGGGCCTTTATAGTTGCAAATAATTTGTTTGTATGCCGCTGCATTCAGAGACCCATAACATTTTTATTTTTTTTGCAGGACAAGTTATAGTTTTCATTAGTGCCATTTTTGGGGTATATGATATGAAGTTTGTGATCACTTAATAGGCATCCCTACATGGCAGGCCTGTAGACCATTGTTTGGCCCCTTGCTGCCATGGCGAGCCCTTAGCACCCCATGACTGCACTGGGGGGGGGGGGGGGGTGTAAGAGAAGAAGCTCTCTATCACTAACCCCTTAGATGCTGCAGCCAGCATTGACTGTGGCATCTGAGTCAAAAAGATGTACACAGCGTCATCATTTTTGCAGAGTTGTAAATTAGCTCTTCTTATGTTGATGGATAAAAGGGTATTTGTGGCTAACTTATAACAAATCTAAATTTTCAGATTTGACTTTGGGAGCAATATTTGTAAACTTTCATTGTGCTGTGTTCTCTGAAGAATTTCACTGCTACCGGGTATATTTATTGAAGAGGAATTTTTGGGATATCCTAATATATTGAGCCATTATACGTACCTCTATAGATAATAGCAGACCTGACTCCGAGCCAGTAGACATTAAACGACTCCGCTACTGTAGCTCTAATTAAAAATAAGTCACAAATTATTCAGAAAATTCCATATCTATGATCATTTATTTGTAAATTATGCTGTGATAATATACCAACAGGAAATGTAATATATCCAAGAGGAAGACCTCACTATATCCTATGTGCACATGGGACACATGGATGATACAACATTTTATTGTATGAGTGTATTACAGTTCCTTGTGTGTGGGTAGAGCAGGTGACCACCTCTCTTGTGCAGGGCACTCTTTTCTGAATGGATGGGGGACCCCCACCTACAAAGCATATAGTTATACAATAAGACCTGGACTACACAGAGCCTTCTTGTAGCATGACTGTTACAGCAGTGAGAAGGAGTACATTCAGTTATATGCAGTCTTATGGATTGCCACTGATAAAATCAATCAATATTGCTGCAAAAAGTCTCTGTATAACCAGGCTTTAAAGAGGTCTTCCCAGAAGGGTCCCTTATTCGCTGCTCACAGGATAGGGCATAAGTAACTCTAGAGTTCTGACAACTGGACCTTCCATAATTATAAGAATGGGGTCCTCATGCAATGTTAGTGCTTATGCAGGGACGGACTAGCCATGGACCCTACAGGAAAATTTCCTAGAGGGCCGCCTGAGCCCTCCTCATGGCCACAGCCAGGTACAAAATGATCTAATGCTTTCAGCATTAATTAATATAGGAGCATCAGGCACTTATACACCTGACCAATGGCCACAAGTGCCCTCCTGAATTCTATTGTGTTGCCATCATCAGGACAGTGATACAGTTGTATACTGTGGTATTGCTGGCCCAGCATACTTCTGTTGCCCCTGCCGGGGCTGGCCAAATCTACTTGTGTTGGCCCACCTGTTGTCAGTGTCTTACCAGCCTACAACATGGGCTCACTTTTAAAAGGTTATTCTCATCTTGGACAATGGGGGCATATCGCTAGCCCTTAGGGCTCTTGCACACGACCGTAGCCGTTTTTGCAGTCTGAAGATTGTGTATCTGAAAAACACGGATGCCAGCCCTGTACCTTCCGCATTGAACGTCCAGCCCATAATAGAACTAGAACAGTGCTATGCTTTTCCATAGTGTGGATACTAATAGGACATGTCCTATATTTTTGCAGGTGCCATGGAACAGACAAATGGATGCGGCGGACAGCACACGGTGTGCTGTGTGAAACTTTTTCGGCCTCACTGAAGTGAATGGGTCTGCATCAGACCCGCAAAAAAAAAATGTGGATGCGAACAAAAAATGTTTGCATGAGCCCTTAATGCGTAGGATTCAGCCTCTCCCATGGATAACTACATTTTTTACATCATACCACCAGGAGATTTTGGGTTAACTTCTTACATCCAGTTGAAATGCAAATCTCTTGTAAATGATTCAGTGATCTAACTTTTAGTGATCATACTCAATATAGAAATATTTTTTGAGGTATCAATCTCCACCACTGCTTACTTACATGAAGGACAAGACATACGGGCAACTTGAATTTGGTGGCATCCAGATATACGTAGTGGACTGGTTTTTTAAGTTGGTATTAGAGTGTGTAATAGAACCAACCGTATTATCAGGACACTGCAATAGAAAATAATAATTATAGACACAGCAGCGACTTTCAGTTTATGTATATATTATTAGTAGGTCTCTGATGACAAGTATGGTTTGTACAGTATCACATTTTTGTAAATATTTTATTCTATCTCTTCATGGGACAACACTGAAGATATGACACTTTGATACAATGTAAAGTAGTCAGTGTACAGCTTTTATAACAGTGTAAATTTGGTGTGCCTTCAAAATAGATCAGCACAGCCATTAAAGGGGTTCTCTGTGAATTAAGAAAGTGAAAATACTCAAATATTACTTAATTTATAAATATATTCCTAACTACCTTTCATTAGTTATAATGGATCGTTTTGTCTAGAGAGCAATCATTAGGAGAAACAAAATGGCTGCCGTCCTATTAGTACACACAGAACCTGTCCTAATCACACATCAGGACATGTTACTTCACAACACTGAGGTAAAGAGCTGCCTCATCCTCCTCTCTGCTCTGCTTGTCAGAGATTATGATCCTGAATACAGATGAATCTCTAGGGGAATGGAGATGATGAGGAGACATGAGAGGAGGGTGAGGTGTGGCTAATGAGCAGCAGCATTTGTATGCTGTCTCTATTAACACACCCACAGTCTGCCCTGTCCATCCTTTCTGTACTAGATTCCCGCAGAGGTTCGGCTAAAGTTCTTATCTGCTGTATTTAGGATCATAATCCCTGACCAGTAGGGCAGGGAGGAGGATGAGACAGATCTGTACCTCAGTGTTGTGAAGTAACTTGTCCTCCTGTGTGATTAGGACAGGTTTTGTGTGTACTAATCGGATGGTGGCCATTTTGTTTCCCTTGATGATTGCTTCCTAGACAAAACAAGCCATTATAACTAATGAAAGGTATTTGAAAAATATATTTATAATAAAGTGCTATTTAATTTTTTTAAATTTTCTTAATTCCAGGAGAACCCCTTTAATTTCTAAACCGCTGGCAACAAAAGTGAGTACACCCCTAAGTGAAAATGGCCAAATTGTGCCCAAAGTGTCAATATTTTGTGTGGCCACCATTATTTTCAACTATCTACCTACTTCGAAATATGTACGACCACCTTTAGAATACGGACAAATCGTTATCGTTCTATCAGTACTGCAAGAAAGTGATTAGAAAATACAATAAAGATTTGTTTAACTCCGTTACATTGCACTGAAGGTGGGTTAGTCATGAATTAAAGGGGTTGTTCAGTCAATGTTCCTAACGTGACCGAATAAAAAACAAAACTCCTCTCTGTTGGTCCACTGTGCCTGCGCCGCTTACGCTCTCTGCAGGGAATGGTGCAGTGACACAGGGTTGTCGGTAACCCCTTTAATACTGTTAGTTGTTGACAACCATTATTTTTACCGGCAATATCTTGGTGTTATTTGGAGGTTCAAGCCATGTCCCATACAGCGTAGACTTTGAGAATGTCCGAGCTTGAAGCAAGATTCCTCTATATGGAGGGGCCCAGTATTTGAACTAAAAAGATAAATGTTTCCATTAAAAAAGTAACAACTAACCACCTATAGTACTTTGTTTCATCGGAATCATGTGAAAAAGTGCATATAAGGTCACCCCCAAAGCCGAGGGCTGATTCACATCTGCGTTTACCTGATCCAGCAGAGGAACAGCCTGCCAGAGTTCACCGATTTCAGCATAGCTGGCACCAGTGGATTCCATTGACTGTAATGGGTTTCGGCTGCTTTCGCGCATAAGTGCCGGCTTTGTCCAGACAAAAAGCTCTGCATGCTGGACTTTTTGTCCAGCCGAAGTCAGCACTTATGCTGGAAAGCGGACGGATCACATTATAGTCAATGATGCTTGGCTATGCCAGATATAGTGAACTCCAGCAGTCTGCTTCTCCGCTGGAACGTCCTGCCGGATCAGATATGAACCAGCCCTAATATAAATGTTAAACATAATACTAATGCTTAATAATATCATTTACACTGTATCAGAATACAGTAACATAAAGAAATAATGACCTGTTTTATACACGGATGTCCGTCATGTATAGACACCTTTAACCTTGAAATATTAAAATTTCATATATTGTGGTAGCTTCATTTTGAGACTACAATTTCTTGATGTAAAATACTATTTTCTGTCTGGTGGCACAATATGTCCAGGTAAAAATATACCTGTATACAAGAATGTAAATGACATTTGTGTATTAATATTTTGCACCAAATGGTTTGTTATTTTCCTGGATTGACTCAATTTTGGTCTATGTTTCTAATGAGAAAGATGCTGAATTTGGTCTTCAGTTTGAACCCAGTGGCAATGAATGTTTAATGTGTGTTCACACTTGGCAGGTTTGTTGCAAATGGTTTTTGCTACTGATCGGAACATCTGATTGGAAGTTGTAAAGATATATAAACATGCTGGAGAAACAACCCTGTTCATGGACTTCTATATAGCTAAATTTACATGAATCTACTTTCTTCATAATACTCTTTTTTGTACTTCTCCCTCAAAGTCTGTGTTTCTAAACCAGTGCTCTCTATTCAAATAAATGACAGAAAGCTATGACTGTACTGAACCTATTACAAGGACAGAATGAGGACAGTGTGAGAACCTCTTGACACACATAAAAGTGTGAAAACCTAGGCTGTAAGACATTTTTCAGTCCCACATTCTGCATACATCTTGACTGGTCTCACACACAATGCTTCTTCAGCATATGGTTAGTTATAGGCAGGGGCGTAACTACCATAGTGGCAAACCATGTGACTGCTATAGGGCCCAGGGCAAGAGGGGGCCCAGTCTTAGTTGGGATTATCTCCTCTTCTACTGGGGGTAAAAACGTGGTCAGGACTCTACCCTTTAAAGGAACAACTTTTAGTAAATGAGGCAGTGGAAAAATGTCCCAAGGGTCATTGAAAAGGATTTAGGTGGAAACCCCTCTTGTCCTGTGTGGGGGGCCTGGTTTGATCCTTGCTATGGGGGCCTTACTTCTCTATATACACCACTGATTATAGGTAATGTTTTAGGACTCTTACCTTGTATGGGTTTGCCATTTTGGTAGGAACTAGAATTTGATCTTCATTATGTATGGTGCAGGTTTTGGCTGAGGATAGACTCCAACATGACCAGGCTTCATTGTCTCGCAAGCAGATATTGGCGCCCCAGTCGGGTAGGAGAATGATAGTGTGCAGCAGGTCATCAGCACCAGCAGTAAGGACACATTAAGGTGTTTCATCTTCCTGGATGAGAACATGATGTGTCTGTAGACTCCAGAAGGCAGGAAATATAACTGTCTAATAACCACGCGCTGAGCCTTTCCGCAAATTTGGCTTTAAGTCATAGTTCACCAATTTGTTGCAGTTATAAAATGGAGTTGGCAACTATTTCCAAGTTCTTCTAAGTCTGTGAAATCAATGATTTGTGGACTAGTCTTGTAACGCGTACACAGATTAGATTGTCCTGAACACAAGATGTATGTTGTAAGGAATGGTTCACATACTTTTAGTATACTTTTAGTATTAGCGCTTAGAACTTCAGGCTAAAGGGTTTCTCCAGGGAAGGCTTTGACTAAATTCTAGTTTTCCTTCTGTGGAAGGAAGATCATTTCTCAACCACTCAACATTCTGTTGTGCTCCCGATCAGGGGTGCACCTAGCCTTTCTGCTGCCTGAGGTGAAAACTGTAACTGCACCCCACCAATGCCAATTTCTTGATCTAACCCCTTTGCCACATTGAAAGCGCTCATTACC